>JAJOZX010000825.1:1125000-1135461 GCA_023014485.1 Bathynomus jamesi | reverse complement strand
TCCACTTACCTGTAACTGTTGTTCCAAGCTATGTATCTGTAAGATAAATTTAAAGAGGTGCCAGCACTAATTCATCCATTTATATCACTAGTTACGTCAAATTGCGTAATGCGCAAAGGAAATTCGACCTAGCCATGCATATTCGGATAGATTCATGATCAAATACTGAACCATCAAACCGTCTTTAAATATCCACTTAAACGCATTTCCTGAGCTCTCTGATATTGCTTCTACTTTTGGATATTGCCAATAACTTTACTTTTGGAAAGTTGTGAATTTTATATACTTGCGTTTATATTCACATTATTATAGTTAAGTAATTGAATATTAGTGGTTTTTGGCGATTTAGAAGTTTCATTGCGTGCCGGCTTAATTTAACTTAAACTTGTGACTGTTATAAACTAATTTAACTTGCGCGATGCCGTTGCAGAAAGCGTCGTGTCTTAGGTGTGCGGTAAATCGGTGGTATACGGATTCAAAGGATTATAACGGCGGTCCTATGGCGATTACCGAGAGATCGGTTTGTTTCTTTGTGATTTAAGGGAGGGAATAGTTGACACGAACGAAACGTAGTGTACAAGAGGTAACGGAAAGACTTGCAACGCATGATGAAGGCAGGGGGTAGGGCTACAATTGACGAAAGCCGAACCAATACTAACGTTCAAGATGTTAGTAATTTGAAGGTTGAGGTGCGTAACCTAGTTTCTAATTTAGGTAGCTTATCGGGAAGGTTGGATAGAGTTGAGGAAGGGGTGAAGGTTGGTCCGAGATTAGTAGATGGGGAGGGATTTAGAGAAGTTAAGGATGGAGCTATGCCACGTACGTTAGGTGATAGGAATCCCCCCCTATCGAGGTTTCGAACCCTTTCGTCCATTTCATTTGGATAGGGATGTGAACGAGGGTGAAACTATTTTAAATGGGGACTCTTCAGTGCGCCATATGGATAAAGCGCTCGTTGGACGGAATCCAACCAAGAGGATGAGGGTCTGTCTCCCAGGGGCCAGGGTTGACAGAATTAGAGACGAAGTGGATAGGATTGATGTTGCCTCCCGTCACTCGATGTTGGTGACGATGGTAGGGGGCAACGACTCGTATAGGCCCGATACGAGAGTGCCTGACCTTTTGGAGAGATGTAGGGGTTAATTAGGTCCCTGAAGGTGAGGTCAGATAGGTCTTTAGTTCTAGGTATTACCCCTAGGCACGGTTTGGGTCTTAGGATTACGTCAAAAACAATATTTTTGAATACTAAATTAGAAAAGATTTGTGCTGAAGAAAATGTACCCTTGTGAAGCTGTGGTCAGAATTCAGTGATCCTAGCCTTTTTATAAAAGATGGAGGTGTATTTTAATTAATGAAATAGGTAATGATAGGCTAGGTAGGTTAATTGACGAAAACGCTCGAAAGCTGTATAGGTCGAAGCCTTCTTTAAATGTTGTGGGTCTAGGAAACACGGGCCCGACGTGAAAAATAGTTTAAAACTCCGACCCGTGTTAAAAAATAACAAACGTCTTTTTGTAACGCGCGTAGTATTAGAAATAAATTAAACGAATTTAAGGCGATAATTTATTCCGGCAACTACGATATACTTGCTATCACTGAAACGTGGTTAAATACCGTGACTCGGGACTTGTTGAGGGAACTTGATGTACCGAGTTTTAAACTCTTTACTAATGATAGGTTACATAGGATTGGTGGCGGCGTTTTGCTGTACATTCGTAATTCCCTTAGGGCTATCGAGGTTAAGATAGATTTTCCGGCAGCAATTAATGCGATATGCGTTGAAGGAAGGGCGCGTAGTATTAGTTTTAATTTTGTTGTTGTTTATAGACCTCCCGTTCAACCTCTCGATACCGATACTAGATTTTACTCACTTCTTGGTAACTTTATTGATAATCGGAATAGTATAATTGTCGGAGACTTTAAGTACCCTAATGTTAATTACGAGACTTTTACCGGTAATGAGGAGGGTTTGAGACTGGTTGAGTTCATGGAGATAATTTTTTACGACAGATGGTTACCGAACCAACGCGCGATGACAATATTTTAGACGTGGTGATGACGAACGGCGAAAACAAAGTCGAAGGTTTAGAAGTAGGCGAGAGTTTAGGATGTAGTGATCATCAAATTATTAGGTTTAAGCTATTGATAGAGAACAATAAGGATAGTAACGTAATAGAAGTTCATGATTTTCGTTGGCCAATTTTGGTAGTTTTGCGGATAGGATGATAATAGTGGACTGGGATAACTTATTTATGGGTAATGACACAAATTTGCATTGGGAGGCGTTTAAAGATAATTTCTTGAATATCGAAAGGGAGTTTATTCCTCGTAGGCCTAAGCACGCTAGAAATCATGGTAGGCCCAAGTGGTGGACTAGGAAAATGGGCGAATTCATAAACGAACGTAACAGAGCGTATAGACTTAAGTGCAATGGCACGGTAGCTAACGTTAATAGATATATCGAGCTTCGACGTCAGATTAAAAGATCAGTTAGGAATGCTAAGCGTAATTTAGAGATACTTATAGCTGCGGATAGTAGACTCAACCCAAAAAATTTCTTCGATTAAGTGAATAATCGTAGGCCGATAAAAGATAATATAGGCCTTCTCGTGGATGCTAATGGCGCTTTGACTTCCGACGCTCAGGCGATGGCGGGTATTTTTAATAACTTTTTTGCGACAGTTTTTACCGTAGAAGACGTCAATAATGTCCCCGATGTGGACGATATCGTTCCATTTAGCAGCGAGACTATTTTGGATGAAATAACTGTTTACGAGGGTGAGATTGCGCATTATATCGATAAGCTAAAAGTTAGCAAGGCTCCAGGCCCTGACGCGTTTTATCCTAGACATCTAAAAGATTTGAAAGACGTTATCGTAGGCCCCTTAACGAAGATTTTTAATCAGTCACTGGAAACGGGGATTATTCCTAATACTTCAAATTAGCTAACATCACGCCCTTTTTTAAAAAAGGCGACCGCACAGTAGCTAGCAATTATAGGACCATTAGCTTAACGTCAATTGTCGGTAAACTTTTGGAATCCGTAGTTAGGGATTGTATCATCGATCATTAAGAAAGTCGCGATTTGATCAAGAGTAGTCACCATGGGTTTTGACGCAATAGATCTTGTTTAACTAATTTGTTAGAATTTTATAACGAAATAGTCCGCGAATACGATAGGCATAGAGCGGCTGACGTTATTTATTTAGATTTTAAAAAAGCGTTCGATACAGTTCCGCATAGAAGATTAATTGCGAAGGTTAAAGCGCACGGTATACGCGGTCAGGTAGCTAACTGGTTAGAGGAATGGCTTCGTGCTAGGAGATTGAGGGTCGTTGTTAATGGTAGTGAATCGGGGTGGTTGGATGGAGTTAGCGGTGTCCCACAGGGTTCAATGTTAGGCGCATTGCTATTCGTAATTTACATTAACGACATAGATGTAGGATTGACTGGCAACGTGTCAAAAATCGCGGACGATCCTAAAATAAGCGGTAAGGTTGTTAACGAGGACGATAGAAATATGCTCCAAGACGATGTAAATAGGATTATGGAGTGGACGGATAAGTGGCAGATGCAATTTAACGTAGACAAATGTAAAGTTTTGCATATTGGTTCTCGTAACAATAATTACACGTAGACGATGGATTTTAGAGAGTTAACGAGCGTTGACGAGGACGTACATTTAGGCGTACGCGTATCTAAGGATTTAAAAGTTAGGAACCACTGCCTGAAGTCTTGCGCAAAAGCTAATAGGATGTTAAGCTTCATAGCGCGTAATTTCGAATTTAAATCGAAGATTATTATTTGCCCCTTTACAAGTCCCTATCCAGGCCTCATTTAGAATATGCCGTTTAGTTTTGGTGCCTATATTTGCGTGGGGATATTGATAGGTTAGAAGTTCAGCGTCGCGCCACGAAATTAATTCCGTCATTGCGCAACAAGCCTTATGAAGATAGGATTAAAGAGTTAGACTTGCATTCACTCGAAACTAGATTAAAGGGGGAGCTTATTGAAGTTTTCAAAATCGTTAATAAAATCGATGACGTAAATTTTGATAAACTGTTCACTTTCGATAATAGCAATACTCGTAATAACAGATTTATGTTGCGTGGCAGACGTTTCATTACTAATATCGCTAAAAACTTTACGTTTAAAGTAATTGAAAAATGGAATAATCTTCGTTTCAGTCGTGAACTCTACCAGCGTTAATGTGTTTAAGAAAAGTTTGAATAGGCATTTAAAAAATATTAACGTTGTTTAATATAAAACAATTAGTAACAGGAGCTCTGGGGGTGGTGATCGGAGATGAGTTTGTTGACGACTAATGCCAGCTTGTGACATGCCAGCGTGTGATATGCCAGCAAAAAAAAAAAAATTAGACTAACACGAACTTAGCTGTAGCTCGTAGCGTGAACTGACCAACTTCTTGTTATTTTTTTTTCCTCTCTCCTTATTTGCATGTCTAACTCCTTTCATTGCATGTATGTAGTTCGCATGGTATGATAGTGTTTGAGTTAAGAATGTGTTGCATGGTTTGTAATGCGTTCTTATTTTACTTCTTTTCTTCTTCCACCCCTTTCCGGCGTAGTGGGCGGCATCCTCTACCTCCCTTTGGAATGGAGGACCGGTCTGCCACAGCTGGAAGTAGTCTCTTCGACTATTTTTCTGACTTGTCGGCAGTGGTCGGTAGATGATGATGGTGTCCTTCTTTCTCTTTTTCTGAATGAATTTTAACCCACGAGTGAGAGGTTAGGTTTTGCTACTTACTTAACCCCATATTCTTTTCTTTGAACCCCTTACTTTCTTCTTTCTCTCGGGCTAACTTTAGAGTGGATCTTTGGGTCTTTGTTGGCCTTAGCTTCTGTAGATTATTCTTATTATACAGGGTGTACATAAAGTCAGGATCTATTTTTGTGAAGCACTTGGATATTATATGGAATTCAATCATAAAATGATAAAGTGGTAACATTTATTAAATAATTAAGAGTAGGATTCGACGTGACGCCCATCAGTATCCCTGCACAGCTCAAATCGTTCCGTAGCATTTCTAAACACATTCTGGAGCATTTGCGGGGTTATGTTATCTGCAGCAGTTCGTATACGTGTACGTAAGTTTTCAAGACTCGTAATCTTCGTCTGATAGACGTGCGATTTGATAAAGCCCCATGCAAAGAAATCTAAAGGGGTTAAATCTGGTGATCTCGCTGGCCGTCTGTTGCTTCCGCGTCCGATCCAGCGATTTGGAAAACGTCCATTTAGATAATCCTGAACAATTTTGGCATAGTGACAAGGAGCACCATCATGTTGATAGACGACGGGGATAGGATTGTTAGTACCGTCGTCTATCAACATGATGGTGCTCCTTGTCACTATGCCAAAATTGTTTAGGATCATCTAACTGGACGTTTTCCAAATCGCTGGATCGGACGCGGAAGCAACAGACCTTGGCCAGCGAGATCACCGGATTTAACCCCTTTAGATTTCTTTGCATGGGGCTTTATCAAATCGCACGTCTATCAGACGAAGATTACGAGTCTTGAAAACTTACGTACACGTATACGAACAGCTGCGGATAACATAACCCCGCAAATGCTCCAGAATGTGTTTAGAAATGCTGCGGAACGATTTGAGCTGTGCAGGGATACTGATGGGCGTCACGTCGAATTCTACTCTTAATTATTTAATAAGTGTTACCACTTTATCATTTTATGATTGAATTCCATACAATTTCCAAGTGCTTCACAAAAATAGATCCTGACTTTATGTACACCCTGTATATGTACAAGATTATTTGAATCAAACATCTGATTTCCTTCAAACAGTTGGCAACTCATTCTTTTAACGTAGACATAATTCTGTTGTGTCTAATTTATTGTTTCCGATGACTAGTTGTTGTTATTGTTACATGTTTTTCATTTTATTTCGATCATAATTCTTTTTATTCAGTCACAGAGTTAGGGCTATGAACTCCATCATAAAGGAAAAATAGCAATCAAGCGAATATTATGTTTTGTGCTTCTATTTCAAATCTTATGGTCCTATTAGACTTAACAGCATCATACCCTTAATAATATTTAATATAGACACACACACACACACACACACATACACACACACACACACACACACAAATATATATATATATATATATATATATATATATATATACGTACATATACTGTGTATATATAAGTAGGTTAGTGCCAAAAAAACTTTCTTAATATATCCAATTAATAGAAAACGACTAATGAGTTTTAACGGGTATATTCTGGTATAATCAACCCTTACCTCGAAACATTTAATCCAACAATATTATACTATAAACAACCGCAGTGCGAGCAAATCGACGATAATTTTCTTATTCCACCATTGTGGCCCTATTTCTATACTCAGATTCATATGAAACGAGTTGTTTTATATACTTTCATCTTCTATCCCTAACGCATATTGTATAGTTTAATTAGAACATCTTTTGGGGAAAAAACATTACGATGATTTGCTTGCCTCCATATATGAGGAGTGTTGAACAAAGATTGTGGGCTAAAAATATCGCACAGTCTTTCATGTGTAATAAGCAATACCACTCAAGTAATTGAATATCTATCTTCAATAGTAAGTGTTCATGGAACAAAGATCTTTCACTACACGGTCGCTTCCCAGATATAATTATTTAATCAAACCTGAAAGTTGCATTCTCTGCAAATTCTCGTCGCTTTGTGCAACAAAACGAGGCGAGCCCACGCCTGTTTATTACAACTTCTTTCAAAGCAATCCTAAATCCTCTTATCTTTCCTCTGAAGCAGGAGTCACACCAAACTATTTTACGCTTTCGAACACCTACAGCATGCAGATATATAAATGTAGTACAATATCGAATTTATCAGCTTGGTTAATTCCTCATGCCTTTGCTTTCACACTTCCTATCTGTACTGCCTAAAATTAGTTAACTAGTTACCAGCTATATAAGGGTTCCAAAAACCCTTAGCCGCCCCCATTTGCAGTTTACATGTTTACTTATCGAAATAGTTTTTAGTGATTATAAAATATATAAAATTCTATATTTATTGCAGGTATTAAATTACTCTAGCTGATAAAGTGATAATATAATGGCTTCTCAATTAATTGGTGATTCGGAGAGGCAACGTGTGTGATAGATCGCATACGAGCAATAACATTTCGGGAAGCTCGTGACGCTGGAGCCACCTTTATAACACGTTCATTGGGTTGCCAAAACTTGCGAAGAAGTGAGGACTTCGTCAAAAGAAATTGGAATAAAACTTTGGATGATGCGAAATGGATACAACCACTGGGGCGCCCAAATTTGCCACTCTCTCAGGAACGAAGGACATCATTGAAAGCGTACGCGTAACGGAAAAACAGCTGTGCTAAACTTTCTAGAGAGATCGAAGTGTTGAGAGGATCGTTAGTGGTGAGGTCCATTCGACTGTACCGTCATAGCAAGGTTTAAGCCTTGGCATGAACTTCCAAAGCCGAAACTCACTTAACATCGATGACAGAATGTGGTTTGCCCTTATCTTGAAGATTGGGATGGTGATGATTTCATGCATTTAGCTGTCTCCGATGATTTTTTGTTTACTTAACACGTCGGCCTAACTACCAAAATGATCGAGTGTGAGCCACAACACCATGAATCGATGACAATGAACATTATCGCGAATTATTAAAACTCCAGACTGTGTTGGTGTGTTTGTTTTGTTCACTGCAAAGAAGCTCATGTAGGTGCTGAAGCCAAATGGTCAGAGTTGGGATGGACAGTATTTACGTGATATTATTCTATCCCAGCATGTCATTCCTTTTCTAAGAAACTCAAACAATGTTATGGATGTCGATCAGGTCACACTTGTGCACGATAAGGCCCCCTGCTTTAAGGCATTAGCCACTCAACAATTGTTGCGGAACCATGAGATCGATTTCTTTGGAAATGAAGAATGGCCAGGAATTCTCCTGCCCTGAACGTCTGTGAACACATTGGATCAGTTATAAATGACAAGGTTGAATGTCTCTTGTTTGAAGAACCTGCAGCAAATCGATTTTCGAAGGATACAATGACGCAACACATTGAAACTGTTTTAGCAAATTTGCGTAACGATCAAGATCTATTCACGTCACTTTTGGCAAGCTACCCAAAGCGAATTCAGGCTGTCTTGGAAGCCAATGGCGGGAACACCATTTTTAATTGTTTCTCATTAAATGCAGGATTAAATTCTCTTTTGTAAGGTATGTTTAGTTTTACTGTACCTCTAATGGTTTAAGCCATGGGCGGGGGGGCTAAGGTTTATTGGAGCCCCGTATACACACACACACACACACACACACACACACACCTTGTTAACCTTGTTTGGGTTCCGTGCGTCGGTCTTTCTTCACACGATGGTCAAGCTGGTGTCCCCGCCTCTAGGCCTGTCTTGGTGGAGGAGCGAGTTGCTCTCTTGCGCTCTCCATCGTACATAGCCAGGTACATCCGGCTCATCTGGTACCGTCCTGAGCCAGGCATCTAGTCTCTCTTGAAGACTTCAACTTTGACCCCTGTAATGTTTCTGAGGTTCTTTGGAAGCTGGTTGAAAAGTCTTGGCCCCCTGACAACCAAGCTATTTTCCTTCAGATGTGAGTTGGTCCCTTATCAGGCCTTTAATTTGGGAACACTGCACATTCTGCCTTTCCTATTTTCCACCGTTGTCTGGATGGTAATTGGGTTTTGTTTGAGGTTTGGTACGCTTTTTCGATAATTTTCCATATGTAGATTATGGTATACCTCTCTTCTTCTTCTTTCCAGGGAGAACAGATTTAGTTTGCGTAGTCTTTCCCAGTAGTTGAGCTCTTTGCAGCCATCAATCTTGGCTGTGAAGTGTGTCTGCGTTTTTTCTAGTTTATTAATTTCTTCCTTTTTATATGGGGACGTCAAAACTGACCAGTATTCAAGTTTTGGTATGATCAGTGTTCTCAACAGGGGAATCATTACTGTCTTGTCCCTCCTTTTGAACGTTCTTAGTACCTTTCCCGCGACGTTTTGCTTTGTTTATTGCTATCTGATTTTGTGTCTCGAATTTGGCATCATCGGTCATTATTACCCCCTAAGTTTACCGCTTTCGTGCTTCTCTGAATTACCTGTCTATCTGGAGCATAATATGCAGTCCTTTTTGAGTTCCTCATTTCTACCATATTTCAAGAGCTGAAATTTCTCGGTGTTAAATGACATATTGTTGTCTTCTGACCATTTGTATATTTTGTTTGTGTCTCTCTGCAAGGCCTCTACTTCGTTTGCATTGCTGATTTTTCTGCTGATCTTTGTATCGTCCGCAAATGATGTTACTATACTGTTGCTGTTTACTCCACTGTCTATGTCTGTAAGCATAATAATAAGCAGGAATGGGGCCAGCACTGTATCTTGTGGTACCTAGCTGCGTACTTCTGATTCTGATGATGATACACCTTGAATTTTGACCACCTGTGGTCTATTTCTGAGGAAGTTGTACGTCCATTTTCCCACTTTGCCTGTCATTCCCATATTTTTCATTTTATGTACTATTATACCATGATCGCATTTGTCGAAAGCTTTAGCAAAATCCGTGTATATTTCATCATAATATCCTAGATGCACTTGAAGGCAATGAAAACTGTTATAATGCTTATAAGTTGTGATAGGCATGATCTTCCTAATCAGAATCCGTATTGATTTTCGTTGAAACTTTCCAATGTCTCCAAGAAGTCACAGATTTTCTCTCTGACGATTCTTTCAAAACTTTTTGTGAGGTGGGACGCCAATGACACTGGTCTACAGTTCTTTGCTTGAGATCTATCTCCTGCTTTATATATAGGGACGACGTTTGCTCTTTTCAAGATGTTCGATATTTCCCCAGTGTCTAGGGATCTTCTCCATATCCAATATAGGGGTGTAGCTATTTCATTTTTACAGTTTTTAATTAATAGTGCGTTCCATTTGTCCGGACTTGCAGCTGAATGTGATTTCATTTGTCCTATAGCTGTCGCTACATCATCTGGGGTAAAATCAAAGTCTGTTATACATTCTCTTTGCAATTTCTCTTTGAAGAATGCATCTATGTCAGGTATAGCTTTGTCACATTTTGGGGTACTGAATACCGATTCATACTGGGCTCTCAATGTTTCAGATATTTCTTTTAGATCGTCTGTTAGTTCATTATTTCCTTTCCTTTAGGGCCCGATAGTAGCGCGGTTTTTGTTTTCCTTTTCGCATAGCTGAAGAAGTATTTGGGTTTTCCTTTATTGCTTCTACTGCCTTTTCCTCTTCCCTCTCTGTATGGCCCTTTATCAGAGTTTGTATTTCCCAATCGATTCTCTCCAGTTTTTCTTGTATTTCTTTCCTGGCATTGTTTTCTCCCATATATACATATCCGAGGCGTAACTAGCCCTTTTTAATGTGAAAGCACCGACGTGTGAAGCACGGAGCTGTGGGAAGAACTG
>JAJOZX010000825.1:977500-1120000 GCA_023014485.1 Bathynomus jamesi | reverse complement strand
TATTATTTATTTTTTTCTTTTTTCTTTTTTCTTTCTGCAACCTATATATAGGCTGTAACCCTTTTATGTACTTCAGTGTTCCTGAGGATGTCATTAGACGAAAGCGCTTGAGCAGTCTAGGGTGGATCGATTTTACATTTCTTTCGATTTCCATATTCTAATAGAGACAACAACTTGCGCATTCATGAGAGAATAGCCTTTGCAAAATCTTAGCTTAATAAGTAATCATCTTCTGCCCCCGGCAGAGCGATGAAAATCATAGTTTAGTAGTCAAAAACATATTTTTCTTATAATTTTTAAAATATTTCAATATGCATCAAAATTATTCCTAATAACTATAAAGTCGATGAAAAAGACCTCATATGATCGTTTTTCCAAGCGCGTTGTCCTACGTTAATATCTTTTGCCCCCGGCAACAACGTCAAATGTTGAAAAAATGGGTAATTTATATACATAACTTATTTTCAGATCGGCTCTTTGTCTTAAATAATGCATTTATATATTTCCCATAGCATTTATATCGTTGCTTAGGCATGAAATAACACACACGCCAAATTTTATGACTCTAGAGTAATATCTTCTGTCCCCGAGAAAAGTCTAAATGTGGATTATAATACGTTAATGCGATGTTATAAGTACTATAAGTACTAAGTACAGCTCCTCGCTTCCTAATTTTATAAAATTAGCAACCCAGAACTCACCACGAGGAGGTGGCTGTACGTCAAGTTCCACCCTATCCAGCCCCAACCACCAGTGGTGGGCGCGGTACCAAAATTTGGGGTGCGTTACGCGGTACTGCGGTACCTCAGCATGCCCAGTGCGTTACACGGTACTGCGGTACTTTTTCAGGTCCCCCTGGTGCGTTCCGCGGTACTGCGGTACTGCGGTACTGCACACAAGAAAAACACAAGTAATAGCACATATTTTCAGAAATTGCATATCGTATTTGTCGGTACCGCGGAAAGTACCGCGGGAAATTTGAATGCGGTAGCGGTACTGCTGTACTTTCAGCGATCCTTTGCGGTACTGCGTTATGCGGTACCGGTTTGGTAGTGCGGTAGTACCGCAGTACCGCAGTACCGCAAAAAATACCGCAAGTGCCCAGCTTTGCCAACCACCCTTCCTTTGGCTGCATGTCGATTTACATACGGTAATCTTTCTTAGAATCAAATCGTGGAATTTTTGTTCGGGAGTGAAGACGGGAGCGGATGAATCCGTCCCTCTCTTCTATTCCACTTACACTGGCAGAGGCTTCGGTTACTAATTTGATGAGTTTCTCGACCGCTTGAGTATGACAAGGGAATAGTGGGATCAGTCCATCAGGCTGGTCTCCCGTCTCAACAAACTCTTTTATTTGGGTATCAGGTATTGTTTTTGTAACGGGGGGTTCGGTCACCTCAGCCGTTTGCCAGTTGATCATTTCGTAATAGTTTTGACTATCGTAGAGCAGCTCAGGCATGGCGAAGGCTCGAATTTCCCAGGCTGGTGATTGTTTTGATCGTGCTTTTAATATTCTTCTCCATCCCAATTCTCTTATGTGTTGCTCATCGGCATGTAGCATGGAGATCAAAATATTTTCTGGGTGAGCAAAGAAAATTCTACGGAGGACTTTGGTTGGCGATTGTCTTAGATCTTTGAGGCATGGTCTGAGAGAGACGCATCATTTCGAAAAAATGTTTTGCGCCCTCAATGAAACTGGAGTTTTTCTTATCTTTAACCAAATTGGTGCGTAAACTGTCATAATGAATCGCACAATTTCGTTGAAGGTGCTGGAGGGTTCACTGGTTGAAACATAGAGGCGCAGAAATCTATTTGCTGTTGTCAGTCACCTGGAATGCGCCATCTTACCTGGATTTCGGAGGTTGTTCTTGAGAAGTTTCTTGTCGTTTACTAGTCGACGGCTCTTGATGTTCTGCTATTCCTTCTTGTTTCAATATCGCCAATCTTCTTGCAAGAGTCATCTCGTTTTTATTTGTTGTTTCAACATCCAAAGTTCCTATTGCCATTTTGCGATCACTTCTTTGGTCGAGTAAAAACTGTTGCTCTTTCAGTGGTACTCGTCGTTCACGAGGGCAGCTGCATTTTGTCAAATCAGGGCATTTACAAGCCGATATGTCAAATAAGGTGGTCTTAGTTGATTTCTTGAAGGCCTCAAGATTTTTCTGTAACGATTCGTTCTTCTTTTCTTTTTCGCGTTCAGTGATTTGATGATGTTAGCCATTTTATCACGATAACTTTTCAACATTTGATTTATCCGTGCTGTCGAAACTGTTGGAATGGAAGCTAATTTCCACAAGTATTCCAGTCTCTCCGTGACCACAGCGGCGATGTCTTTGAATGGAGGTTCCTTCTTTGATGATCTCAACTCAGTTCTCACATGATGGTAGTATTGCATCACATCTTCACATGTGGGAAAACATCGCAAATTCAAATCTTTCCCAGCACCAAATATTGGACACGTAACCGATCTTCTAGTTGTAGCGGTAGCCATCCTGTAAAGATTAAAGAATAATGTATTGTTCTGTTACGCAATAAAATCGAAAAAAAACAGAGTTATGAGAAAAACAAACAAGGATATGAGCAGAGAGATTGAGCACACTGAGGACTCTGAGTGAGGAGCCACACACACACACCACACACACACACACTGAGGACTCAAGGAGCCAGCTGCAAAATACACACCTGCCTTCGACGCTGTCAAAAGGCAACTGAGGGAACTGCGCAGTGCGTACTGGCGCGTCAGTGGCAGCTGCTGCTGGCAGCACTCACCAGAGATGACCTTTAAACCCTAGCCTAGAGTCATAAAATTTTGCGTGTGTTATTTCATGCCTAAGCAACGATATAAATGCTATGGGAAATATATAAATGCATTATTTAAGACAAAGAGCCGATCTGAAAATATGTATATAAATTACCTATTTTTTCAACATTTGACGTTGTTGCCGGGGGCAAAAGATATTAACGTAGGACAACGCGCTTGGAAACGATCATATGAGGTCTTTTTCATCGAAATTATAGTTATTAGGAATAATTTTGATGCATATTGAAATATTTTTAAAATTATAAGAAAAATACGTTTTTGACTACTAAAATATGATTTTCATCGCTCTGCCGGGGACAGAAGATGATTACCTATTAAGCTACGATTTTGCAGAAGCTATTTTCTCATGCATGCGCAAGTTTTTGTCTCTATTAGAATATGGAAATCGAAAAACATGTAAAATCGATCCACCCTATATAGTGGTTCATATATATATATATATATATATATATATATATATATATATATATATATATATATATATATATACATATATACACATGTGTGTGTGTATATATATATATATATATATATATATATATATATATATATATATATATAGATATATATATATATATATATAATATATATATGTATATATATATATATATATATATATATATATATATATCCCGCCTCATTTGCGGGATTTAGTGAAGGAGGGAATTGCTGTCTGATCTCTTCCTGCCCTCGTAGCCAGCCACGCATGGCTGGTCAGGGACTTTGCACAGGAATTTGTCCAGCTGGTTCTTGAAGTTATTCAGGTCGGTGTGCTGGAGATTCCTCACTTTTTTTGGAAGGACATTCAAAAGCTTTGGGCCCCGTATTCTCAGTGTATTTTCCATCCTCGTTTTCATGGCCCCTTGTCCCACCTGCGGTGGGACAGTACAAAATCTACCTCTTCTCTCATTTCAGTTTGTTTCTATTTCATTTCTAAGGTTAGGGACACAGCCCAAGTATTTTCCATATGTATATTATTGTGTATCGCTTGCGCCTTCTTTCGAGAGAGTAGAGTTCCAGGGATTGTAGTCGAGACCAATAGTCTTCACCTTGCGTTTCTTCTATCTTAGACGTAAAAATCCTTTGTATAGCTTCACTGTTCGCAATGTCTCATTTTCTGTATGGACTTGTGAGTACTGAGCAATACTCAATTATTAGTAGGACTAGACTCTTCCATAATTTGAGGATGATGTTTGCTTTTCTGATGCGGAAGCTCTTGCAGATGATTCCCACTATTTTTCTAGCCGTTGTGATTTTGATTTTATAGTGCTCTCTAAATTCTGCATCCGACGACATTATTACTCCAAGATCCCTGACTTGTGGATTTGGTTTTATCTGTTTGGCTTGCATAGTTTTGTACCCTTTTTCCTGTACCTCTTTCTTATTACCATATTATAGAAGTTGGAATTTTTCTTCATTGAACTTATTGTCTCCTGCCCACTGGAATAATGTTTCAATGTCGTTCTGTAACTTTCTTATGTCATCTTCGTTCAATATTTCCTTACATATCTTTGTGTCATCTGCGAAGCATGATACAATACTGTACTTAATATCTGCATCAATATCTGCAATCATTATTATGAACAGCAAGGGAGCTAGTACTGTCCCTTGTGGGACAGAGCTCACGATTTCTGAGACTTCCGATTTAACTCCGTTTACCACCATTCTTTGCGTTCTTTGCGTCAAGAAATTAAATATCCACCTTCCAAGATTTCCAGTAATCCCTGTATTCTTAAGTTTGTGTGCTATGATTCCATGGTCACATTTATCGAAGGCTTTAGCAAAGTCAGTATATATTACATCAATGTTTTGTCCTCGACACAATGTTTCTAATATTTTTCCTGGTGGTCTAGTAGCTGTGACAGGCATGATCTTCCCGCCCTGAAGCAATGTTGATTTGGGTTGTACACGTCTTTTTCTTGTAGGTAGTAGGTAGTTTTGCCCCTAATTATACGTTCAAAACACTTTATAAGATGTGAAGTGAGAGCCACTGGCCGATAATTTTTGGGCATTGCTCTGTTACCACCTTTAAATAGGGGAGCAATGTTCGCTTTCTTTGAGGAGAGTGGAATTTGTCCTATGTCAAGTGATTTCCTCCATAGTAAGTATAGCGGTTTTGCAATACTCTCTTTGCATGCATATATATATATATATATATATATATATATATATATATATATATATATATATATATTCATATAGTTTTACAATCATGTACACTCTTTCTTCCAAAACAATAATTCAACCTTTAATGTCATCATATTTGTTGAAATAAATTTCTATATAAATAAAAGTTTTATAAGTTCATTCACCTCAATTTTGTGTTTATAAACAATGCATAAAGATTTATAATGTATAAAGATTTCACATGATTTAACTTTATTTGCACAAAACACACTTCTTTATACACATGTCTGCTCTAACGTTGAAGGTACTTCACACCTAGGGTATAGAATTAAAGAATTCGTCACTGATGAATCAATTTATAAACTCTCATTCATAAACACATTCAACATTTTCTTAAAATAATCTTAACTATTATTTATTATCATATCACTTCAAGTTAAATTGCTATACTCGATGTTTAAAACATCCCTTTCTACGCTTCAGTTGATGGACTTTGACAAAGTTAAGTTCCTCATTTCTACCATATCTCAAGAAATGAAATTTCTCAATGTTAAATGTATTGTTGTGGTTGTCTTCTGACCATTTGTATATGTTGCTTGTGACCCTCTGCAAGGGCACCACCTCATTTGCATTGCCGAGTTTTCTTCCGAACTTTGCATCGTCTGCATACGATGCTGGTATACTAATGCTGTTTACACCGCTAGCTTTGAATCTTAGCATGATAATGAACAGGAGTGATGCCAGTGCTGTACTTTGTGGTACTGCTCTGCGTAATTCTGATTCTGATGAACATATACCTTGAATTCTGGCTGCCCGTAGGCGCACTCTGAGAAAGTTGTAGATCCAATACCCCACTGCCTATTATTCTCGTATGTTTCATTTGTATGCTATTATAACGTGATCACATTTATCGAAAACTTTAGTAAAACCCAGGTATATGACATCGTAGTGTATAATATTTTATATATATATATATATATATATATATATATATATATATATATATATATAATACAGGGTGTCCCATAAGTCAGGCATCAAAGGAGAAATTCAATTTTTCCTATTTCTACAAACCATAATTCATATGCTCGGGATGCCAATTTCCCGTCCACCATTCTGTTCAGTGACGAGGCTGTTTTTTATGGAAATGGTGAGGTAAATCGACAGAACACCCGCTACTTGTCTCAAAAGTCAAAACAACCCTCACTGATATACCTCTTCAAAAAAACAAGGTGTATCTCGGGTGATGGTATGGTGTGGCATTTGGAAGTATCGCATCATAGACCCCCTCTTTTTCGATGAACATGTCACTGGAGGCACCTACCTACGTATGCCCAAGGATGAAGCATTTCCCAGTGTCTTGAACGAAGAAGGAAATTTCCCAATATGGTTCCAGCAAGACGGCGCTCCTGCACATCACAGCACCCAAATGAGTGAATACATGTACCAACAATTCCCTGGTCATTGGATAGGACGTCGAGGGCCTGAGGAATGGCCAGCTAAAAGCCCCGATCTCACGTCACTAGATTTTTATCTCTGGAGCCACTTGGAAGCGCTAATATACGCAGAGAAAATTAGGAGTGTTGAACATTTGCGGCAGCACATTATTGGGGCATGTAACACCATTACTCCTAACATCATTCACCGTATGCTTGCTGACTGGGTATCACGTCTGAATTTGTGTATTGAAAACAATGGTGGACATATTGAGCACGTTCTGTAAATAAAAGCTTTTGTTTTGCCTTTTTTTATTATTTTTCCTATGATGTCGGACTTATGGGACACCCTATCTATCTATCTACATATAAATATATCTATATATAAGTATATGTATATATAAATATACATATATATATATATATATATATATATATATATATATATATATATATATATATATATATATATATATATATATATATATATGGGAATGAACTCAGAATGGTCCCCTGAGTTTTTTATGATACACACAGACAGTGCATGGAACAAGGAACTCTTCTGGGAAATTAAATCCACTATAGTCCAATAAGTAATGGTAAATGACAAATACCATAGTTTTTCTTTTTCATGATGCTAGCCCGACGTGGGCAACGGGTCACTCGCAAAGAGGTCCCATAAATATAGCTTCCCTCACCAGCTATCTGCAAAGCAGACAGGATCCAGCTTTGGGACATGGATCTAGGGTTTAAAGCAGCCTAGCCCTGCTACATTTAGAACCTCAATATAAGCAAAAGACTCGCTGCCTTCACGTCAGATTGAAAACATAAAGAAAAGAAAAAGGGGTAACTATTATATTTTTAGCCAAAAACCAAAACTTAAACCTCAACTGGTAGAATTGAGCGTCCACTTTTCAAGGCACATAACATGTCCGTTTCAAGACCATTACCATTATTATTCGGACTATGTGGATTTAATTTCCCAGAAGAGTTCCTTGTTCCATGCACTGTCTGTGTGTATCATAAAAAATATATATTATATATATATATATATATATATATATATATATATATGGGTGGAGCGAAAAATACTTTTTTTCTAGTATGAAGTTCTAATAGTGATTAAAAGTTGCATTAGTGGACGAAATATGCCTGCCAAAATATGAGTTCATTTGTTTAAAATTTTCAGCTGCCACCAGGGGCTAAAGTTAACACAGTTTTGTGTAAAAAGGAAAAAAATGCTTCTATTTTAGGTTTGTCAAACTATTATAAAATTTTATCTTAGAATTATCTAATAGTTTGATTAAGATTCTTAAATGATAGGAATTCGTTTTGTAAAAATGCCTTTTCATATGCTTAATATCTTCAGCTGCCACAGAGAGCTGAAGTTAACACAATTTAGAGTAACTGAGTCATGTTGAGACTACACTGAATGTTGTGGGGGAGGGTTTGGGGAGGGTTTTTTGTGTGAAGGAATTTCTTTCTGTGAGTCATTAGAACAGTGTGTTAACACTTGTCTTCTTAGGTAGTAGGCCTAGTCGCTCAGTTGATCGGAGAGTTTTTTAATATGATCGGAATATTATAAAACTTTATTTTAAAGTGATTTATATAGAGATAATATTGATTTTATTATAAAATGCTTGTTATAATGTATTATATAATTTTAGTTTATTTATAATATATTATATATTTATATAATATATTATATATACTTATAAAATATATTATATATATTAATTATATAATGTTTTGATGTTACAGGATATTTTGTGATTGTGAATTTTTCTTAAAAATATTATGGCATCAAATACTAAATATAAACATTTCACTAGAGAAACATATGAAGTGTGCCATATTTGAAGTACCTTGTGAGATGAGTGATATGCAACTACCAACTTACAACTGCATTATGAAAGATTACCTGTTCACAAAACATTTAGTGAAGGAGCAGATGAATAACAAGGAGCCTTCATTTTCTGAAATAGCAGAGGCAGTTTCCAAAAAGGTAGAAAATATTTGGAAGAAGGCCTCTTTGCCAATAGTTTCACATACACGCGTTTTACAGATGATGCGAGTGTACCATGATAAATACAGGTCCTTATTAAAGCCATACAAGTCACGCAAGGATCAGCCTAAGTACAAAAATCAGCTTGAAGAATTTGAAAACTCTTCAAAATGCACTTTGTTTGACATCTGCACCTGCAAATGTAAGGAGTTTAGGAGATGCTCATGTGAAAAGAGTAAGAAAGTCCCTCCAAAAGAGCAGGATTTTTTAAATGACCAACGAACACGCAGAATAATGGTGATAGGAAGCATTGACATAGCACACACAAGACGATTACAAGCAAGAGAACATCGAAAGGAAATGGAAAAAGCACGTCTGGAATCCTCACAAACAACTAGTGCTGCTATAACCAATACGTCCAACTTACAAATCGAAACAGAGACAAGTGAACTTCAACAACTAGAAGAGATATCTGAAGATAATGAGGAAGATACAACCTCGACTCAATATGTAATATCAGAACAACAGATGCGTGAGCCACTGCCTTCATTAGCAATTACTTGTGATAGATTTAAAATGTCGACAGAGTGGGGCTGCTATTGCTTCTGCAGTATTGGCAGATCTTAAAATTGTTACTCCCGAAGACAAAGGGAATATTATAGACAGAAGTAAGCTAAGACGTGAAAGACAAAAACAGAGAAAGGAACTACAACAGATAGGAGAGCCAAAAACCATGCGGGGATTATACTTTGATGGCAGAAAGGATAAAACAATGATTCAAGTCCAGGAGAGTGATGGCTCTAACCACCAAAGAACCAAACGCGAAGAGCATATCAGCATAATATCTGAACCACACTCTCTGTACTTTGCACATGTGACACCTTCCAGTGGCAAAGCTAAATACATTTGCACAGCGCTAGTGAATTGCTTGAAAGAAAGGAATGTTGATATAGGGAACATCGTTGCAGTTGGCTGTGATTCGACAGTGGTTAACACTGGTAGTATTGGAGGCACAATAAGATTACTGGAAGAAGCCTTTAATAAGCCATTGCAGTGGCTGATATGCCTTTTACACCTTAATGAACTTCCATTGCGCCATCTGTTTCATCACTTGGATGGTACCACTACTGGACCAAGAGCATTTTCAGGAGAAATTGGCCGAGCACTTTCAGACTGTGAAAAGCTTCCCATAGTTAACTTCAAACCCATTGAAATTCAAGAGGACATGTGTGAAGTTGATGTAGATGACATAAGTACTGACCAGAAATACCTTCTTGAAATTCACAAGGCTATATCAAGTGGAACATTCTCAAAGAGTCTTAGTCATAAGAGTCCAGGCAATATATCACATTCAAGGTGGCTCACCACAGCAAACAGGACTCTGCGGTTATATGCAAGCACAGAGAATCCTTCAGGCAATTTACAAGAATTAGCTACTTTCATTGTTAGGGTATACGCACCAATGTGGTTTCAGATAAAGCGTAAACCATTATGCCAATATGGTGCTAAACATATGTGGCATATGATTGCAAGAAGCCGGTATCTCCGTGAAGAGCTTAGGAGAGTACATGACTCAGTCATTCAGCGAAATGCATATTACGCAAATCAAGAAAACATTCTCATTGCAATGATAGCTGATGAAAGGGAGCATGTGCGTCAGTTGGGATTTAGGCGTATCATAAAAGCAAGGGCATGCATTCAAGAAACAGATGTTATCAGGTATTTTAAGGTGCCAGAAATAAATTTTTATGCCAAAGACTATACAGATCTCATTATGTGGCAAGATTTTCAGATAGCAGAACCACCGATAACCAAAGGAGTTTCTCTTGATGATATTGAATCATGCATCAAACATGGTACTACTCTTCATTCAGAATTATTTCAGTTTCCATGTCATACACAAGCCGTAGAGAGATGCGTCAAGCTCGTTACAGACGCTGCTGGATCAGTCTGCGGACCTACAAACAGAGACGGTTGGATTCGTGCTACATTAGAATCAAGGAAAAAACAGCCAAAATTTGACACAAAAGCAAATTACTAAATAGTCTTCAGCAAGAACCCTTTCTAGAGGGAGGTTGGTTGGGGAAAGGGTGGTAACTCCGCTAAGGCACGAAATAACGTTTCTTAACTGTCTCAAGCCAGTATAAAGGAGGAGAGACATCCTAATTTATTACTGTTCCCTTTTTCAAGTAAATACAAATCATACTTAATTGTCATTTTTAAGTTAACTTCAGCCTCTTGTGGCAGCTGAAGATATTAAGCATATGAAAAGGCATTTTTACAAAACGAATTCTTATTATTTAAGAATCTTAATCAAACTATTAGATAATTCTAAGATAAAATTTTATAATAGTTTGATAAACCTAAAATAGAAGCATTTTTTTCCTTTTTACCCAAAATTGTGTTAATTTAGCCCCCTGGTGGCAGCTGAAAATATAAACAAATGAACTCATTTTGGCAGGTATATATCGTCCACTAAATGCAACTTTTAATCACTATTAGAACTTCATACTAGAAAAAAAGTATTTTCGCTCCACCCTATATAATATATATATAATATATATATATATATATATATATATATATATATATATAATATATAAATATATGATACACACAGACCGTGCATGGAACAAGGAACACTTCTGTGATAATTAAATCCACTATAGTCCGAATAAGTAGAAGTAAATGAGAAATACCATAGTTTTTCTTTTTCATGATGCTAGCCCGACGTGGGCAACGGGTCACTCGCAAAGAGGTCCCATAAAAATAGCTTCCCTCACAAGCTATCTGCAAAGCAGACAGGATCCAGCTTTGGGACATGGATCTAGGGTTTAAGGCAGCCTAGCCCTGCTACATTTAGAACCTCAATATAAGCAAAAGACTCGCTGCCTTCACGTCAGATTGAATACATCAAAGAAAAAGGGGTAACTATTATATTTTTAGCCAAAAACCAAAACTTAAACCTCAACTGGCAGAATTGAGCGTCCACTTTTTAAGGGACATAACATGTCCGTTTCAAGATGGGAATGAACTCAGAATGGTCCCATGAGTCCCACGTCGGGCTAGCATCATGAAAAAGAAAAACTATGGTATTTGTCATTTACCATTACTTATTCGGAATATAGTGGATTATTTAATTATCCCAGAAGTGTTCCTTGTTCCATGCACGGTCTGTGTGTATCATAAAAAACTCAGGGGACCATTCTGAGTTCATTCCCATCTTGAAACGGACATGTTATGTGCCTTAAAAAGTGGACGCTCAATTCTGCCAGTTGAGGTTTAAGTTTTGTTTTTTGGCTAAAAATATAATAGTTACCCCTTTTTCTTTGATGTATTCAATCTGACGTGAAGGCAGCGAGTCTTTTGCTTATATTGAGGTTCTAAATGTAGCAGGGCTAGGCTGCTTTAAACCCTAGATCCATGTTCCAAAGCTGGATCCTGTCTGTTTTGCAGATAGCTGATGAGGGAAGCTATATTTATGGGACCTCTTTGCGAGTGACCCGTTGCCCACGTCCGGCTTGCATCATGAAAAAGAAAAACTATGGTATTTGTCATTTACCATTACTTATTCGGACTATAGTGGATTTAATTATCACAGAAGTGTTCCTTGTTCCATGCATGGTCTATGTGTATCATGAAAAACTCAGGGGACCATTCTGAGTTCATTGTCATAATATATATATATATATATATATATATATATATATATATATTATATATAATATATATATAAATAAAAATATATATATAAATATATATATATAAATATATATATATAATTTATATATATATATATATATAAATATATATAAATATAAATATATATATATAAAAATATATATATATATATATAAATATATATATATATATATATAAATATATATATATATATATAATATATGTACATATATATATAAAATATGTATATATATATATATATATATATATATATATATATATATATATATCAGTGGTGTGCGGTGATTTTTCGTCAAGTGGAAGCAATTCAAGCAAAAACAACAAAGATTATATATAATAAAAATAAAACTTTAAAATACTAGTATATAAAACAAAACACATATAATCATCTACTTACTTTACTTATAGGTTAATTCTATTCTTCTTTCTTTTTACAGCACGTATAAGTTGCCAGATATTTCAAGAAAATTAACTATAAGATCTGGACAGCGATTTCTAAATTGCTTCCTTTTTGACATAGGGAAGGATAAAATAACGATAAATATATATTCTTTTTCGCTTAACATGGCCATGGAATTTTTTGGTAGAAAAACTATTTATGAAACTTGTTGTATTCAATAAATACTACATTATTAAACATTAAATGCTTTTTTAGAATGGAAAGAAACAATTTGTAACAGTAAAAAAAAAGCGAAAGTCATTGGGAAGCAGGATGCATTTCGTCAATTGTTGTCCAACTCGAGATTTTTTGCGTCGGCTTTCTCAAAGGTTGTTGCACGAACGGGAACCAATGTATATACTATGTATCCATCCACCTGATTACCAATCAAATGCTATAAATAGTATAATAAAATGATTTTGTACAAATTATTAACACATATTGAACTGTTTAAACTTTAAAGTATAATACAGCATTTTCTTTCTTTGAATTGGGAAGCATTGCTTCCCTTGCTTCCATGGACCGCACGCCACTGATATATATATATATATATATTTATATATATATATAAATATATATATATATATATATATATATATATATATATATATATGAGATGAGGGGGGGATCTGGTGTGGGATCTAATGCAGAAGTTGTTTGACCAGGAGGTGATTCCGGATGAGTGGCGGACCAGCATCATAGTGCCTATATTCAAAGAGAAGGGAGACGTACAAGATTGCACGAATTATAGAGGGATCAAGCTAATATCACACAATGAAGATATGGGAGCGAATAGTGGAGAGTAGGTTGAGAGACGAAGCGGAAGTGTCAGTGGAACAGTTTGGATTTATGCCGGGAAGGAGAACGACAGATGCAGTTTTTGCATTGAAACAGTTGGCAGAGAGGTACAGAGAGGGGCAGAAGGCGTTGCTAATGATTTTTATTGACTTGGTGAAGGCATATGATAGGATACCACGGCAGGAAGTTTGGAGATGCTTAAGGGAAAAGATGGTACCGGAGAAGTATGTTAAACTGATCAAAGGGATGTACAGGGGAGTAACAACTAATGTGAGGAGTAGTGTGGGTGTGTCAGAGAGCTTTGGGGTGGAAGTTGGTCTGCACCAAGGATCAGCTTTGAGCCCCTTCCTTTTCAATGTGGTATTCGATGTGTTGTCGGACAGGATTAGAGGGGAGGCGCCGTGGTGCATGATGTTTGCAGACGATGTTGTGGTGAGTGGGGAGACGAAAGAGGAGGTGGAGCAGCATTTGGAAAATTGGAGAGAGGCGTTGGAAAGTAGGGGGATGAGAATTAGCCGAAAGAGAGACCGAATATATGAGATGTGATGTGCAGCAGGACCGAGGAGGGAAAGTGACATTGAGTGGAGAGCGTGCTAAGACGGTGGAGTACTTTAAATACTTGGGGTCAACAGTGGATGCAGAGGGGGGAGCAGAGAGAGAGATAAACTGTAGAATACAGTCGGGGTCGAAGAACCGGAGAGACGTATCAGGGGTGCTCTGTGATAAGAGGGTCCCAGTGAAACTGAAGGGAAAGGTATTCAAAACAGTGGTGAGGCCGGCAATGTTGTATGGAATGAAGACTGTGCCAATGAAGAAGAGCAATGAAAGAAAAATCGATGTGGCTGAAATGAAGATGTTGAGATGGATGTGTGGAGTGACGAGGAGGGATAGGGTCAGAAATGAGCATATAAGGGGAACAGTGAAGGTGGCGGAAGCATCTAAGAAGGTGCAAGAGGCCAGGCTGAGGTGGTATGGACACGTCAGGAGAAGAGAGGAGGAGTATGTGGGGCGCAGAGTGCTGGAGATGGAGTTGCCGGGACGGAGAAGAGGAAAACCGAAGACGAGATGGAGGGACTGTGTGGTGGCGGACATCAGGGAGAAGGATTTGGAGGAGGACGCGGTATACGACAGAGGAGAGTAGAGAAGACGAACCAAAAACAGCGAACCCATGTAGGGATGGGATAATAAGCTGCGGAAGAAGAAGATATATATATATATATATATATATATATATATATATATCAGCAAACAACCACAGGGAAAAGGAAACACAAAGTCCGAGCGCTTTCGTGATATATTCACATTATCACATTATCTGTTCCTCCTTGATAATGTGAATATATCACGAAAGCGCTCGGACTTTGTGTTTCCTTTTCCCTGTGGTTGTTTGCTGATTAATAAGGTCACGTGTTATTTTGTGATTTTAGTGCATATATATATATATGTATATATATATATATATAGAAATAAATATATAGAAATAAATATATAGAAATAAATATAAATAAATATATATCAAAATTATTTCACGGAAGTGACACGTGAAAAATATTTTGAAGGTTGAATTAAATTGACTGCATTGAAACTGACTGACTGACTGGCTGACTGACTTACTACAAACTGACTGACTGACTGACTGACTGACTTCAAACTGACTGACTGACTGACTGACTGACTTGAAACTGACTGACTGACTGACTGACTTACTTACTTACTTCAAACTGACTGACTGACTGACTGACTGACTTACTTACTTCAAACTGACTGACTGACTGACTTACTTCAAACTAACTGACTGACTTCAAACTGACTGACTGACTTCCTTGAAAATGACTAACTTCAAACTGACTGACTAACTTACTTCAAACTGATTGACTTCAAACTGACTGACTGACTGACTGACTGACTGACTTACTTCAAACTGACTGACTGACTACGGACTGACTTCAAACTGACTGACTGACTTCAAACTGACTGACTGACTGACTTCAAACTGACTTCAAACTGACTGACTGACTTTAACCTGACTTCAAAGTGATTGACTTCAAACTGACTGACTTCAAACTGACTGACTGACTGACTTCAAACTGACTGACTGACTGACTTACTTCAAACTGACTGACTGACTGACTGACTTACTTCAAACTGACTGACCGACTGACTTACTTCAAACTGACTGACTTGAACTGACATCAAGTACTTCTATAATCTCTGAAGCGGTTGTCCCTCTGGATGCAACCTTCTGACTTGAACTCTTATCAAGTATTTTGAAAGTGAAGTAACTGAAATTGACTGCACTTGAACTCTATCAAGTGGAGTCTACTGAAAATGAAACTGACTTGCACTTGAACTGCTATCAAGTGAAGACTATTAATCTCTGGGGTTTGGTTGTCCTTCTTGAGTTTGTGTATATTAAATGGACGTGTTACGTGCCTTGAAAAGTGGACGCTCAATGTCCCGGTTGAGGTTTAAGTTTTGTTTTTTTGGCTAAAAATACAATAGTTACCCCTTTTTCTTTGATTTATTCAATCCGACGTGAATGCAACGAGTCTTTTACTTATATAGAGGTTCTGAATGTAGTGGGACTAGGCTTGCTTTAAACCCTAGCTCCATGTCCCAAAGCTGGATCCTGTCTGCTTTGCAGATAGCTGGTGAGGGAAGCTATATTTATGGGACCTCTTTGCGAGAGACCCGTTGCCCACGTCGGGCTAGCATCACGAAAAAGAAAAACTATGGTATTTGTCATTTACCATTACTTATTCGGACTATAGTGGATTTAATTTTCCCAGAAGAGTTCCTTGTTCCATGCATGGTCTGTGTTTAACATAAAGTTTCTCAGGGGACCATTCTGAGTTTGTGTATATTAAACGGACGTGTTACGTGCCTTGAAAAGTGGACGCTCAATGTCCAGTTGAGGTTTAAGTTTTGTTTTTTTGGCTAAAAATACAATAGTTACCCCTTTTTCTTTGATTTATTCAATCCGACGAGAATGCAACGAGTCTTTTACTTATATAGAGGTTCTGATTGTAGTGGGACTAGGCTTGCTTTAAACCCTAGATCCATATCACAAAGCTGGATCCTGTCTACTTTGCAGATAGCTGGTGAGGAAAGCTATATTTATGGGGCCTCTTTGCGAGAGACCCGTTGCCCACGTCGGGCTAGCATCATGAAAAAGAAAAACTATGGTATTTGTCATTTACCATTACTTATTCGGACTATAGTGGATTTAATTTTCCCAGATGAGTTACTTGTTCCATGCACGGTCTGTGTTTAACATATATATATATATATATATATACAGTACTGGCCAAATTATTAGGAATTTTTTTTAAATTTCATTTTTTGGTATAAAATGTTAAATTAAACCAATTTTAAACGTTGAAAAGTTATTTATTTCTACACAAGAATACATGGTCATTATTTAGCAATAGTTTAGTACTTAGTTTGACCCACCTTAGCTGCCATAATGGCTGCGACACGCTTCGGCATGCCATGAATCAATTTTTTTGCATAATTCTTTAGTCGAACGAAGCGTGTTTGTTCGTCAGTTGTCGTTTGGTTGTCGTGCGATGCGGGTGTGTTTCTCTTTCTTTTACGTGTCATTGTAACTACCGTTTAATTTAAATAGTGTATTTACCCAATTTCGGCAATTATTTGTTACAGTTTTTAAGTGAATTTGAAAATGGGGCGAAAGAATGACTTGAGTCCACGGAAAATTGGGCAAATACAGGTTTTATTAACTTCTTCTACATTTAAACAAAAGGAAATCGCTGCCAAACTCCATGTTTCACCACAGTCAGTACTTCGTATTAAGAAAAAAATGGTATTTGGAGAAATGTAGGCCCCAAAAGGGTTGGAAGATGCGGCAGAAAAAGGGTAACGACTCCAAGAACTGATAGACAGATTGCAATTTTGTCTCTTAGAAATAGAAGAGCTACTTGCAAAAACATTTCCAGTAGTCTAGCGGCTGATGGCATCAATATTAGTCGTAGAACAGTCAACAGGAGGCTTCTAACTGCCGGCTTCAAAGCCTACCGCCCAAGGAAGAAGCCCAGGCTCACTGAGGCTATGAAGAAGGCACGTTTTGCATGGGCAAAGGAACACATTAACTGGACTAGTGAGGATTGGGAACAGGTAAGAATAATATTTAACATTAAATAGAATGTTAATACAGTAATACAGTATGCATAGAAGTGTATTTACAGTACGTGATTAAACTGCAGTAAAAATATCTGTAAAGCAGCAAGTCATACTGTACTTCGTTTTAGCTGTACTTCATACGCTATGCACTGACTCTTTCACAGGGCTTTCTTTGATTGCAGGTGGTGTTCTCCGATGAGTCAACGATTGCCGTGCTTGACGATCGTGTTCAAAGTGTAAGAAGGAGGCCTGGAGAAGAATTTTTGCCTGAGTGTCTGATGAAAACGGTGAAATTTCCACAAAAGATCATGGTTTGGGGAGCAATTTCTGTGCATGGAACTAGTCGTTTGAGCATTGTTGAGGGGAATATGAACCAAGTCAAGTATATAGAAGTAATAAGAAGACGTCTACTGCCTCAAATAAGGGAATGGTATGGTAATAGACGTTGGATTTTTCAACAAGACTCAGCTCCATGCCACACGGCAAAGTCGGTTAAAAAATGGTGTCATGAAATAGTGTTCGTTGCTCCCATGGGCTGGAAATTCTCCAGACATGAACCCAATCGAAAGTTTATGGTGTATTTTAAAGGACGTAATCCATGAAACGCCGATAACAACAAAACCCAACTCATAGAGCGACTTATTCAAGTCTGGTTTCACTCTACACGTATTAAGGAATTATGCAAAAAATTGATTCATGGCATGCCGAAGCGTGTCGCAGCCCTTAAGGCAGCTAAGGGGGGTCAAACTAAGTACTAAACTATTGCTAAATAATGACCATGTATTCTTGTGTAGAAATAAATAACTTTTCAACGTTTAAAATTGGTTTAATTTAACATTTTATACCAAAAAATGAAATTTTTAAAAAATTCCTAATAATTTGGCCAGTACTGTATATATATATATATATATATATATATAAATATATAAATATATATGAATATATAAATATATATAAATAAATATATAAATATAAATATATATAATAAATATATAAATATATATATAATAAATAAATGTGTATATATATTATATATATAAAAATATATATATATAATATCAATAAATATATATATATATATAAATAAATATATATAAATATAAATATATAAATATATACTGTATATATATAAATATATAAATATATATATATAAATATATAAATATATATATATAAATAAATATATAGATATATATATATATAAATAAATATATATTATATATATAAATAAATATATATATAAATATGTGTATATATATATATATATAATAAATATATATATATATATATAAATGTGTATATATATATAAATATGTATATATATATATAAATATATATATATAGTGGACCTAGTTTTAACCGTTTAAGGTGATAATGATTTAATTGTATGCAATGATTAATTGATGCAATGACTGACTGATTGCTTATTAATGAAAGGCTGCGTTAATAATTTATGATGTCATACAGTATCACCGATTGTAATAATTGGTTATTTGATTAGATCCACCATACTATTGGAAGTGACCGAAAAGGCAGCGAGGGTCACCAGCTTGATTTACGCCCAAGCAAATTAATATTAAGGTTATAAAAGACACCTTATGGGTTTTGTAGTTTATTATGAAAATAAATTCGTTATTTTATTCACTGTGATATAACAAAGAATTGACAGTAATTAATTGGTAGTTTTACGTAATGCTTATGGCATAGGCTTAGCTAATAAGATGAAATGTTAATAGCTTAATTGAGGTAATAATGTACTCATTAATGGTATGTAAATGGCATGCGATATGGAACATTGAATGGGCCTAGTTAATGCTATAAAGAATGCACGTGCGTTTGGTACATTGAATGGAAAAACATGACACTGATTAAGTAGGCTAAATGATTGCATGGATACACATAGAATAACTGATGTGGCCTAATAATAATGGATTGAAATGCTTGCACAAATATCATTTATATATAAGAACATTATGTGATGTTAAATGATTACGTCAAGAGAATATTTATTTAACACACAAATATATGACTTGAACATAATGACGGATGATACGCGGAATAACGGTATAAAATTGACACTTGAATTGGATGACAGGCCTACTGCGTTCTTTCACGAGAGTCAGTGGGACGCGTGATTACACACTTTGGGAGTATAGCCTACCGTTCGGCGGTAGGCTAATGTAGGCTTCACAAGAGTACTTAGAATAGGAGGTACTTATCTTATGGTGACGTAACCTTTGTTGAAGGCGGGTTGAAGACGAACCTATTACGCAGATTCTAGTTGTCGTTGTCCGTTAAGCCTCTTGAGATGATGAATGTAGGCTTAGTTCGGAAGCCTGAGGTGATGTTACTTCTCGAGGTGCAGGCTGGCCTTATGAGGTGCAGGCGTAGGCCTGGGATGCTGAATATATCTCTCGAGGGAGGTGGAGAAACTTGAAGGCCGACCCGGCAAACCGCAGGCCTGAAGTGATTCCTGTTGGGCCTCGAAGGATTGCTTCTGCAGGTGGTCTGTAGATCTTACTTGATGATAACTGTAGGCCTTGAAGAAAGTAGCGGCCACGGCCCCTCGGCCAGGGGGCCGGAAAGCGGTTGGTGGACGTTCGATGATGAGCGTACGGGTGAGTGAGAGTGAGTATAAGTGGAAGCTCCTTTTATACCGTAGGCCTGTGACGTAGACTTCACGCCAATTCTTAAGACGCCTTGTAAGCGCGTCCTTGGGTTGATAAAAACTTACTTTCGCGCCTTGGGAAGGAACAGACTTTCCATTGTTTGTTTGCCCACGTGTGTTCCAAACTGTTTTATGGTAGCGTGGAAAGAAAGTATGTCTGTCGATTTGTTGGTCTATTTCTTGTCGATCCGCTATATATATATATATGTATATATATATATATATATATATATATATATATATTATATATATAAATAAATAAATTTATATATATTAATAAATATATATTATATAAATAACTATATATATATATAAATATATATATATATATATATATATATATATATATATATATATATATATGTATATATATAAAATATATATATATAAAAAAATAAATATATACATATATACACATATATATACATATACATATATATATATATATATATATATATATATATATATATATACAGGGTGTTTGAAAACTTTCTGTACAAATTGTATTTGGGGATAGGCAACACCAAGACAAACCCTTTTCGTCTATAAGTGTATGTCCGCTGACGTCACCATTCGGCTCGAGAGGGCGCCGCTGCAATTGGCTAAAAGGTGAAGTGAGCTAGACTCGCGCTTGCCGCGGGCATTCTTAAATCGGACGTAGTACGCGTAACATGGAGCGCTTCACGACTGCTGATTTGGGTGACATGCATATGATGTATGGGGCTGCCAATGGAAACGGAAGAGCTGCTGTGAGGTTGTACCGGCAGCGCTTCCCAAACAGACGTGTGCATTTGCATCGGCGACTGCGAGAAACTGGAACATTCCATGCAAACATGCATGACACTGGTCGGGAGAGAAACGTGCGCACTCCTGACATGGAAGAAGAAATCCTACGGCGATTTGAGGACAATCCAAGCGCAAGCACGCGAGGTGTTGCACGTATCCTCGGTGTGAACCACGACCTGGTCTGGAGATTGTTGCACGAGCAGCAGTTACATCCGTTTCATCGTCAGAGAGTCCAGGCATTGCAACCTCGGGATTACCCTCTTCGTGTGGAATTCGCACGCTGGTTTCTGCAGCAGAGAGCGGTGCAGCCTAATTTTCCGGCTTATGTGGTGTTCTCAGATGAGGCCTGTTTCACACGTGAGGGTGTGTTTAACATGCACAATTCTCACGTGTGGGCGCACGCAAAACCACACGCTACACGGGTGCATGCTCATCAAGAACGGTTCGCCGTCAATGTTTGGGCGGGTATCGTCCATGGCAAGTTGATTGGGCCGTACTTGCTGCCTGCCCGACTCGACGGGCGGGTTTACCGGATATTTCTTGAAGAAACGTTGCCGGAACTGATGGAAGATGTTCCCGTGGCTATTCGTAGAAGAATGTGGTTTCAACACGACGGGGCCCCAGCACACTCCAGCAACGATGTGCGGGATTATCTGATCGCCACTTTTGGGGACCGATGGATAGGCCGGGGTGGGCCCGTAGCCTGGCCACCGAGATCGCCCGATTTAACATGCCTCGATTTCTTCCTGTGGGGACACATGAAGAACCTCGTGTACGAGACTCCCATTTACTTAGAAGAAGACCTCGTAGCAAGAATCGCTGTCGCCGCTGGAACTGTTCCCGAAATGCCGGGAATCTTTCGACGTGTACGTCGGTCAATGCTTCGACGCTGTCGGGCATGCATTAATGCTACCGGTCGCAACTTTCAGCACCTTCTTTAAATAAACATGCCTTCTTTAAATAAACATGTTACGCGTACTACGTCCGATTTAAGAATGCCCGCGACAAGCGCGAGTCTAGCCCACTTCACCTTTTAGCCAATTGCAACGGCGCCCTCTCGCGCCGAATGGTGACGTCAGCGGACATACACTTATAGACGAAAAGGGTTTGTCTTGGTGTTGCCTATCCCCCATTACAATTTGTACAGAAAGTTTTCAAACACCCTGTATATATACATACACAGGGTGTCCCACCCATAAGTCCTGCATCATAGGAGAAATTCATATTTTTCTATTTCTATAAACCATAATTCATATTTTTCTCTTTCTCAAGGCCATAATGTCTGGGAGCAAGGAAGAACGAATCCAGATAATTCTACTCATAGGAAATAGGAATCAAAGGGAGGCCGCTGCTGAATTTAACAGACTGCATCCAGACCGCGAGCCAATAACTGAGAGTTGTGTCAGCAGACTTGTTGCAAAGTTTAAGGAAACAGGATCCACAGAAGATAAACCACGCAGTGGACCTTCAACGAGGTCCACTGACGATGATACAGCGACTGCTATCCTGGCTCATTTTAACAGAAGTCCCAAAAAGTCTCTTCGGCGATTGTCCGCCGAGACAGGAGTGTCGAAAAGTAGAATCCATCGCATTCTTCAGGCTCACAAACGGCATCCATATAAACTTCAGATCCTACAGAAATTAAGCGAAGATGATCCCCACTGGCGGATGGAATTTTGTGAATGAGCTACGGAAAAATATGCTCGAGATGCCAATTACCCGTCCACCATTCTGTTCAGGGACGAGGCTGTTTTTTATGGAAATGGTGAGGTAAATCGACAGAACACCCGCTATTGGTCTCAAAACAACCCTCACTGGTATACCTCTTCAAAGGAACACGGTGCATCTCGGGTGATGGTATGGTGTGGCATTTGGAAGGATCGCATCATTGGCCCCCTCTTTTTCGATTAACATGTCACTGGAGGCACCAACCTACGTATGCTGAAGGAAGAAGCATTTCCCAGTGTCTTGAACGAAGAAGGAAATTTCCCAACATGGTTCCAGCAAGACGGCGCTCCTGCACATTACAGCACCCAAGTAAGGGAATACCTGTACCAACAATTCCCTGGTCACTGGATAGGACGTCGAGGGCCTGTGCAATGGCCAGCTAGAAGCCCGGATCTGAAGCCACTAGATTTGTATCTCTGGGGCCACTTGAAAGCGCTGGTATACGCAGAGAAAATTAGGAGTGTTGAACATTTGCGCAGCGCATTATTGGGGCCTGTAACACCATTACTCCTGACATCACTCACCGTGTGCTTGCTGACTGGGTATCACGTCTGAATTTGTGTATTGAAAACAATGGTGGACATATTGAGCACGTTCTGTAAATAAAAGCTTTTGTTTTGCCTTTTTTTATTATTTTTCCTATGATGCCGGACTTATGGGACACCCAGTATATATATATATATATATATATATAAATATATATATATATATATAATAAACAGGAACACCAGAGAAAATACAAACATCCTTCAAGGTTTAATAGTACCAACGTTTCGGAATGCACTAATTCCATCTTCAGGGCTAAAAACAATAAAATTCCAAATCACATACAAAATACAAATTGCTTAATAACAATTTAAAATAAACTTAAAAAATTATAAAAAGTGGCTAAGAAAATGTAAAACATTAAAACTAAAAGGTAAATAAATGTAAAGTTAAAAAGTTAAAATTATAAAAAAGTAAAAGCATTAAAACTGAAACGTAAATGAAATAAACTAGTACCTTAACCAAAACATAGCAGATCTATCGATGATTCGTCAGAATTTAGGTCTGGTTTTAGTTTATAAATAAACAAAGACTCCATAATTTTAAGCTTAAGGTCAGAGCTTCCGGCAGCAAGTACGGCGAAATTAGACTGTGAAATTGGGTGGTTATTGTTGTGCGAGTGATTACGTATGAGAGAATTAGGTGGTTTGTCAAGGGGTAAATTTGTACGGACCGATTTACCGAGATGTTCGTAAATACGAGATTTTAAATGTCTTTTAGTTTTTCCTATATATGACCCCATACAGTGGTCACACTTGTATTGATAAACTATGGATGACTTAAGAAGTGTAGGAATAACATCCTTGTATTTAAATAAATGGTAAATCGATTTAGACGGGGTGAATATAATTTTTATACATAGTTGTGGGTAGAATTCCTTGAGCAATTTTAAAAGTTTGTTTCTAATGTTAAAACTTGAGGTTCCCATATAGGTAGGCTGACCATATTTCCTTGAGACAAAAACGGAACATTGGGATGGCAAAAAAGGGACGGGGTTATGTAATATTCTGTATTCATGAAAAAGTAAGTACATAAACATATTGAGCTTACAATTATTCTTCAGTGACAGAACCCATATAAAAATTTAGGTAGACGTAGTACTGTCCCGTTCAAAACGGTACGTATGGTCAGCCTACATATAGGGTAAAGTAAAATACAGGATATCTTTGGGGACTGTAATTAAGTCTCTAGTTGTAGGGCTTATTAGTCTATTTAAGGTTCTGCCTATTGTAGTCTCCACCAGTCTAGAAGGGAAATTATTCTTGGCAAGGAGTTTTCGGATGAAATCTAGTTCATCGTGTAGTTTAAAGTAATTTGAACAGATATTGAAAGCTCTATTCGTCAGAGTCGAAATTAAGTTTCGTTTGAAACCTAAAGGGATAAAGGAAGAAAAGTTCGTAGTAAGGTTGGTGAATGTCGGCTTTCGGTACACGGAAGTTTCAAAAGAGGAATTAGTTTTTATTATCTTAATGTCCAGAAAAGACAGAGAGCTATTAGATTCAACTTCTGAAGTAAATTGAATATTAGGGTGCTTAGAATTAAGGTAATGACGAAACAAAGGGATATGGTCTGGTGATTTAAACAGGAGAAAAGTGTCATCAATATATCTTCTATAAAAACCGGTTTAAAGTTGGAAGGACACTCATTCAACCATTTGACTTCATGATGACACAGAAACGCGTTAGCTAAGGTGGAACCAAGAGGCAGACCCATTTGAACACCTTCAGTCTGTTTAAAATATTCACCGTTGAATATAAATATAAGGTCTTCCACGGAAAATTTTAGTAGTTCTTTCATTTGACCTCTATTAAAACCCTGCACAGTATCAGTATTATTAAAAAGATTGTCAATACATATATCAATAGTTTCTGCAACAGGCACATTGGTAAATAAAGATTTTACATCGAAACTAGCCATTGTGTAAGAATTATTATTTAATGAGGTAATTTCTCTAACGAAAGAAAAAGAATCCCGTGCTGTATACAAATTATAAGTTATAGGTGATAGTATGGGAACCAAGAATTTTGAAAGGTTATAACTAAAAGTTCCTAGAGCCGATAAAATTGGCCTAAGTGGACAATTAGGTTTGTGTATTTTAGGGAGTCCATACATAATGCCTGGGCTGGATCCAGAAACAAATAATTTAGAAAAAACTGTGTCTGAGATTATATTATTAGATTTAAGTTTTCTAAGATACCTATTAATTTTATCTTCCTCTTTCAAAATTAAAGCAAAAATGTCACCAGTTACTTTAATAAATCTAGTTGCATCATTTAAAATATCTAACATTTTATTGACATAAACATTCCTGTCTAAAAGAACAACGCCATTGCCTTTGTCTGGTCTTGTAACCACCAATGACTTGTCCAAAGACAGATTTCTTAGACTTTGAAATTCTTCCACCTCCATATTAGATCTATTGCCATAAGGGTTAAAAGCATAAAATGAAGTAAAAGCTAAATTACGTAAATTATTAGATAAAAAGTTAAAACCTTTACTATGTGGGTCAAAGAATGAATGTTTAAAAAGGTCCTTAAAAAATAACTTAAAGTTGAGGAAATAATCGTAAAAATTAAGTTTCTTTGGAGTAAGAGAGAATTTCAGGCCTTTACAAAGGGCAGATTTTTGAATATCACTGAGAACTTTGGAAGAATAATTAAAGATGAGATCATTAGCTGCTAGATTATTACTCGTATTATATCCTAATTTTTGGAGTTTCCTGTTCTGAACAAAATTCACCCTTGCAATACATTTCAAATTGCCCGTCTGAATGACGTTCAAAAGATGTGTTGAATCTATACCAGACAACAGAGACTTAAAATCACAAGTAGACCGATTAAGATCCCGATTACATTCATTACTGAGCCTTTTCTTAAATTTAATTTCTGCATCTAGTAATTGTTTTTGACAGTTCCTATAGGTTTCACTTTTTTGTAAATGAAAGTTACTAAGTTTGAACCTCAAAAAGCCAGGAATCAAACCCTGGTTTCTGCAGCAAGTAAGGAACCGCAAATCACACTGAAGTTTTCTAGCCTTGTAGTCAAGTTTTTCAAGTCTTCTATACATGTGCAATGCTGGTCTTCCATAGCGTTTGGTGATTATATCGGCTATTGATTGGTGGCGCGGAAAACGCAGTTTAATAATAAACAGGAACACCAGAGAAAATACAAACATCCTTCAAGGTTTAATAGTACCAACGTTTCGGAATGCACTAATTCCATCTTCAGGGCTAAAACAATAAAATTCCAAATCACATACAAAATACAAATTGCTTAATAACAATTTAAAATAAACTTAAAAAATTATAAAAAGTGGCTAAGAAAATGTAAAACATTAAAACTAAAAGGTAAATAAATGTAAAGTTAAAAAGTTAAAATTATAAAAAAGTAAAAGCATTAAAACTGAAACGTAAATGAAATAAACTAGTACCTTAACCAAAACATAGCAGATCTATCGATGATTCGTCAGAATTTAGGTCTGGTTTTAGTTTATAAATAAATAAAGACTCCATAATTTTAAGCTTAAGGTCAGAGCTTCCGGCAGCAAGTACGGCGAAATTAGACTGTGAAATTGGGTGGTTATTGTTGTGCGAGTGATTACGTATGAGAGAATTAGTTTGCCAAGGGGTAAATTTGTACGGTCCGATTTACCGAGATGTTCGTAAATACGAGATTTTAAATGTCTTTTAGTTTTTCCTATATATGACCCCATACAGTGGTCACACTTGTATTGATAAACTATGGATGACTTAAGAAGTGTAGGAATAACATCCTTGTATTTAAATAAATGGTAAATCGATTTAGACGGGGTGAATATAATTTTTATACATAGTTGTGGGTAGAATTCCTTGAGCAATTTTAAAAGTTTGTTTCTAATGTTAAAACTTGAGGTTCCCATATAGGGTAAAGTAAAATACAGGATATCCTTGGGGACTGTAATTAAGTCTCTAGTTGTAGGGCTTATTAGTCTATTTAAGGTTCTGCCTATTGTAGTCTCCACCAGTCTAGAAGGGAAATTATTCTTGGCAAGGAGTTTTCGGATGAAATCTAGTTCATCGTGTAGTTTAAAGTAATCTGAACAGATATTGAAAGCTCTATTGGTCAGAGTCGAAATTAAGTTTCGTTTGAAACCTAAAGGGATAAAGGAAGAAAAGTTCGTAGTAAGATTGGTGAATGTCGGCTTTCGGTAAACGGAAGTTTCAAAAGAGGAATTAGTTTTTATTATCTTAATGTCCAGAAAAGACAGAGAGCTATTAGATTCAACTTCTGAAGTAAATTGAATATTAGGGTGCTTAGAATTAAGGTAATGACGAAACAAAGGGATATGGTCTGGTGATTTAAACAGGAGAAAAGTGTCATCAATATATCTTCTATAAAAACCGGTTTAAAGTTGGAAGGACACTCATTCAACCATTTGACTTCATGATGACACAGAAACGCGTTAGCTAAGGTGGGACCAAGAGGCAGACCCATTTGAACACCTTCAGTCTGTTTAAAATATTCACCGTTGAATATAAATATAAGGTATTACGGAAAATTTTAGTAGTTCTTTCATTTGACCTCTATTAAAACCCTGCACAGTATCAGTATTATTAAAAAGATTGTCAATACATATATCAATAGTTTCTGCAACAGGCACATTGGTAAATAAAGATTTTACATCGAAACTAGCCATTGTGTAAGAATTATTATTTAATGAGGTAATTTCTCTAACGAAAGAAAAAGAATCCCGTGCTAGCCTTAGAGTGGATCTTAGGGTCTTTGTTAGCCTTAGCTTCTGTAGATCTGTAGATAAGTTATAGGTGATAGTATGGGAACCAAGAATTTTGAAAGGTTATAACTAAAAGTTCCTAGAGCCGATAAAATTGGCCTAAGTGGACAATTAGGTTTGTTTATTTTAGGGAGTCCATACATAATGCCTGGGCTGGATCCAGAAACAAATAATTTAGAAAAAACTGTGTCTGAGATTATATTATTAGATTTAAGTTTTCTAAGATACCTATTAATTTTATCTTCCTGTTTTAAAATTAAAGCAAAAATGTCACCAGTTACTTTAATAAATCTAGTTGCATCATTTAAAATATCTAACATTTTATTGACATAAACATTCCTGTCCAAAAGAACAACGCCATTGCCTTTGTCTGGTCTTGTAACCACCAATGACTTGTCCAAAGACAGATTTCTTAGACTTTGAAACTCTTCCACCTCCATATTAGATCTATTGCCATAAGGGTTAAAAGCATAAAATAATCGGGATCTTAATCGGTCTACTTGTGATTTTAAGTCTCTGTTGTCTGGTATAGATTCAACACATCTTTTGAACGTCATTCAGACGGGCAATTTGAAATGTATTGCAAGGGTGAATTTTGTTCAGAACAGGAAACTCCAAAAATTAGGATATAATACGAGTAATAATCTAGCAGCTAATGATCTCATCTTTAATTATTCTTCCAAAGTTCTCAGTGATATTCAAAAATCTGCCCTTTGTAAAGGCCTGAAATTCTCTCTTACTCCAAAGAAACTTAATTTTTACGATTATTTCCTCAACTTTGAGTTATTTTTTAAGGACCTTTTTAAACATTCATTCTTTGACCCACATAGTAAAGGTTTTAACTTTTATCTAATAATTTACGTAATTTAGCTTTTACTTCATTTTATGCTTTTAACCCTTATGGCAATAGATCTAATATGGAGGTGGAAGAGTTTCAAAGTCTAAGAAATCTGTCTTTGGACAAGTCATTGGTGGTTACAAGACCAGACAAAGGCAATGGCGTTGTTCTTTTGGACAGGAATGTTTATGTCAATAAAATGTTAGATATTTTAAATGATGCAACTAGATTTATTAAAGTAACTGGTGACATTTTGCTTTAATTTTAAAACAGGAAGATAAAATTAATAGGTATCTTAGAAAACTTAAATCTAATAATATAATCTCAGACACAGTTTTTTCTAAATTATTTGTTTCTGGATCCAGCCCAGGCATTATGTATGGACTCCCTAAAATACACAAACCTAATTGTCCACTTAGGCCAATTTATCGGCTCTAGGAACTTTTAGTTATAACCTTTCAAAATTCTTGGTTCCCATACTATCACCTATAACTTATAATTTGTATACAGCACGGGATTCTTTTTCTTTCGTTAGAGAAATTACCTCATTAAATAATAATTATTACACAATGGCTAGTTTCGATGTAAAATCTTTATTTACCAATGTGCCTGTTGCAGAAACTATTGATATATGTATTGACAATCTTTTTAATAATACTGATACTGTGCAGGGTTTTAATAGAGGTCAAATGAAAGAACTACTAAAATTTTCCGTAATACCTTATATTTATATTCAACGGTGAATATTTTAAACAGACAGAATGTGTTCAAATGGGTCTGCCTCTTTGTCCCACCTTAGCTAACGCGTTTCTGTGTCATCATGAAGTCAAATGGTTGAATGAGTGTCCTTCCAACTTTAAACCGGTTTTTATAGAAGATATATTGATGACACTTTTCTCCTGTTTAAATCACCAGACCATATCCCTTTGTTTCGTCATTACCTTAATTCTAAGCACCCTAATATTCAATTTACTTCAGAAGTTGAATCTAATAGCTCTCTGTCTTTTCTGGACATTAAGATAATAAAAACTAATTCCTCTTTTGAAACTTCCGTTTACCGAAAGCCGACATTCACCAATCTTACTACGAACTTTTCTTCCTTTATCCCTTTAGGTTTCAAACGAAACTTAATTTCGACTCTGATCAATAGAGCTTTCAATATCTGTTCAGATTACTTTAAACTACACGATGAACTAGATTTCATCCGAAAACTCCTTGCCAAGAATAATTTCCCTTCTAGACTGGTGAAGACTACAATAGGCAGAACCTTAAATAGACTAATAAGCCCTACAACTAGAGACTTAATTACAGTCCCCAAAGATATCCTGTATTTTACTTTACCCTATATGGGAACCTCAAGTTTTAACATTAGAAACAAACTTTTAAAATTGCTCAAGGAATTCTACCCACAACTATGTATAAAAATTATATTTACCCTGTCTAAATCGATTTACCATTTATTTAAATACAAGGACGTTATTCCTACACTTCTTAAGTCATCCATAGTTTATCAATACAAGTGTGACCACTGTATGGGGTCATATATAGGAAAAACTAAAAGACATTTAAAATCTCGTATTTACGAACATCTCGGTAAATCGGTCCGTACAAATTTACCCCTTGGCAAACCACCTAATTCTCTCATACGTAATCACTCGCACAACAATAACCACCCAATTTCACAGTCTAATTTCGCCGTACTTGCTGCCGGAAGCTCTGACCTTAAGCTTAAAATTATGGAATCTTTATTTATTTATAAACTAAAACCAGACCTAAATTCTGACGAATCATCGATAGATCTGCTATGTTTTGGTTAAGGTACTAGTTTATTTCATTTACGTTTCAGTTTTAATGCTTTTACTTTTTTATAATTTTAACTTTTTAACTTTACATTTATTTACCTTTTAGTTTTAATGTTTTACATTTTCTTAGCCACTTTTTATAATTTTTTAAGTTTATTTTAAATTGTTATTAAGCAATTTGTATTTTGTATGTGATTTGGAATTTTATTGTTTTAGCCCTGAAGATGGAATTAGTGCATTCCGAAACGTTGGTACTATTAAACCTTGAAGGATGTTTGTATTTTCTCTGGTGTTCCTGTTTATTATTAAACTGCGTTTTCCGCGCCACCAATCAATAGTATATATATATATATATATATATATATATATATATTATATATATATATATATATATATAAATATATATATATATATATATATATATATAATATATATATATATACACACACAGGGTGTTTAAGGAGAAAAGGTCACTACTTCGGCAGTTGATAGTATTGATCATTCTGAGAAAAAGGTTCTTATGAACATGTGTCTAATTCTGAATGGTTACGGAGATAGAGCTGTTTGAATCTACAACTAAAAAAGCATTGTTAATGGTAATCAAGAAAGAGAAACCAATTACTGTTTCTAACATTTAATGTTTAAACATTGGCATTTTGAATGGTATCAGATACAGAAATTACAAATTTGTTACAGTTTACTATACTTTTTCGAAAATCCCACCGTCAACCTCAATGCAGTTTGCAACGCGTGTTGTTCGTCCGAGTTGATCTTGTCGTTCCTTTATGCGGGCAGCAGCATCTAAAATGCGCGCGAGCAATTCGTCTCGTGTATCCACCTTTCTTTTGTAAACTTGACTTTTCTTCCACCCCCACAAACAATAATCTAACAGAGAGGTCTGGAGACCTTGGTGGCCATTGAATGGGACCAGCGCGGCCGATCCATCGACCAGGAAAAGTTTGATTTAGGTATTGCATCACCAGGCGGGTAGAATGTGGAGGAGCTCCGTCATGCTGAAAGTACATACCAGCGCGTGTAGCCAAAGGAAATTCCTCCAATAGTCCTGGCAGTTCATTTTGCAGAAATTCCATTTAACTTTGTCCTGTAAGACGACTCCAAAGAAACAGGGCCAATCAGCTCATCATCGATGATACCGCACCACACATTGGCAGAGAAGCGATGTTGAAAATTTGTTTCTACAGTGGCACTCGGATTTTCGTCTGACCACCGATGAGAGTTATCAGTGTTGTTGATACCGTCACGGGTGAAAGTATCTTCATCGGTGAACAGTATTAATCGAAGCACTCGGCGATTAGCCTTTACCCAATGACAAAATTCCAGTCGCATGGCAGCGTCTCCTGGTTGAAGGTGTTGTACACGCTGTACATGATATGGATGCGAGCCTTCCTCACGTAATGTTCGCCATACTCTTGGTAGTGGTAAACCGAGACGTGTAGAAATTCTTCGTGAGCTAGTAGTAGGACTACGCTCTACCAACTGAAGAATGTTTTCCACTTCATCCACATCTTGTTGACCTTCACGTTCAGATGAAACATGAGCGCTGGGAAGTGTACCAATCTCACGCAATGTGTTGAAAACCCTGGTAAACACTCTTCGATCCGGAATTCTGCGGTTCGAAAACCGTTGACGGTATTCTGCAACAGCAGCTGTTGCACCTCCATCGCAAAATCCGTAGACATATACCATATCTGCATATTCGGCATGTGTGAAGGTGTGTGGCATTCTTAACACTGCTTCAAACACCAAACAATATCACTCACAACAGTCAGCTGTCGATTGGCTTATGTTACGTGCTTACACTACAGCTTACATGGTTCAAGGGGAGGGAAGGTGGAGGAAGAGCTGCGCGCGCATCAGATTCAAACAGCTCTATCTCCGTGACCATCCAGAATTAGACACATGTTCATATGAACTTTTTTCTCACAATGACCGATATTATCACCTCCCGAGGTATTGACCTTTCCTCCTGAAACACCCTGTATATGCTTCTGAGTTCAGTGTTTGTCCTTTCTTCATAATGTCCAACGGAATCATTCGTTTCATGTCCCAGAAGATGGTGGCCATAACCTTTCCTGCAAAGAGCTATTTTGAACTTTTTCTTGCGTGGGGAGTCTGCGTGGTGCCACTCCATAGATTGAGGATGAGACTTGGGTACAACACTTTGAACCTGAAACAAAACGGCAGTCACAATTCGTGAAAGGAAGTCACCCCCTTCTGTCTCGTATCGAACTAACGACTCAGAAGCAATTTCTCTTCTTTGGGCTTTGTGATCTTCAGTCAGTTCGCGAGGAACAAACCGTGAACACATTTTTGATTATCCCAGTTGCTGAATTATCGTATTCACACTTCCTTCACTAATTCCTAACTCGAGTGATAGCTCTTTGTATGTAACGCGCCGATTTGATCGAATGATGCTGTTAGCACGTTGCACAGTGTGAGATGTCACAGTCAATGCCGGGCGACCGCTATGTGGCTCATCATCGAGGCTAGCTCTCCCTCTCTCCGATGATCTCACACGTTTAGACCAGCGTCCAACTGTGCTTCAATCAAGAAAAGCCTCTCCGTAAACGTTTTGTAGACTTTGTGAATATTTCCAACTGTTTCCTTCTCAGCCATTAAGAACTCGATAACAGCTCTCTGTTTTCGACGCACATCACTGTCAGACGCCATTTTCGAAACTGTGTTCACCATTGGTTTTATACGAGGGCATTTAAAAGCGGTTTTATACAAGGAGGGGAGGTTCAAACCGGAAAAATCTGGTTATATGAATCGCAGAAAGTTCAAACTTACGGCCCAAAATACATTTCAGCCCCATAGCCTATTATTTAGCTAAGAAAAAAGGGTGGGGAAAAATATATTCAGTGCCCCTAGTACATATGGAATCTGACAATTTCTCGTCACTTAAATATGTGTTCATTTAATATTTTATATTAATATGCAAATTATACATATATAAACCGTCTTAGAAAGAGGTTCGCATAAGATGAGCGGTAAAAAAATGCGCCTCGGTGGTGTAGTAGTTAACGTCGCTGACTACGAATCCATCGAGACCCGGTGACGGCAGGCGGCGCGCAGCAAATCCCAACTGTTCATCTTTCTACACAGTAAAAAATTGGGTGGTAGATAATGGGTACACTGGGTAGCCTAGTGGTTAAGACGCCTGGCTGCTGGTGGGGCGTGGTTCGGATTCCACGTATTCCACATTTAACTGTTTGTCTAAGGTGGAGTGAGAAGCTTGACTTTCGTCAGAGTGAACAATTCGAGCGGAAGAAAAACCAAGGTCAACCAAGATTATATATTATTTTTGACTAATTGTACTCTTGGCACCTGTAAAGTACATGTATTGCATTTCTGTTGTTTTAAGCATATAAATATATACAGTATATCTAGGCTATATATGCACAAACAAAATAATGGATCTACTTTACAATAGGTACAAAAAACACAAATAGACAGAAATAATACATGTATAGTGGCCTACGGATCACCGATTTGATGTGGCTAAGAAAGTAGGCTTACTATAATTACTGAATAAAATGATATGAAATTAGGAGAGAGAAAATAAGGAGAGAGAAATTACACTGTTGTTTTGTGTTTAATTGGAAAAAATAAATCAATTATTTGTTCATTGCGATTAACGGTTCAATAAAGATATTTATAATGATTAAGAATTATATAACGGCATTTATATTATGCTAATATGACTGATTCTTAGCAATAAGGAATGGTTATGCAGACTAATTGTAAAGTAAGTACACTAATTCAGATAGGCTAATGAGAATATGCAGAGGTGAACACTAGGGTGTCCCATTTATGACCTTTTATTTCAGATCCATTGAACATACCTTTTTTCCTGTTAGAATTGGTTCACTTTTAATAAATATATCAAAAAAAGATTCAGTTTAACAATTTTGGGGGCCCTGACCCACCCCCGAAAATGGGCCCCCCTGAAAATGCTAAAAACACCCATTTTTTGTATTGTAATCAACCTATTTTGTCCCACTTATGGCTTTTTTTTCAGATTTATTGAACATAGCTTTTTTCCTATTAGAAATGGTCCACTTATACTAAATATATCAGAAAAAGATTCAATTTCAATATGTTATGGGTTAAGGTACAGTAAAAGGCATTTGATCAGGTTAGTGGGGCTCAAATTCTCCACTAAGAAAGGGACTTTTTATTTTAGCTAAGAAGGGCGCAACAGCAAGAGTTTAGTGTGGAATTAACCACTGTATGATTTTTTTCAGGTATTTAGATAAAATGTTTATTTTTATTCATTCTTACAATATCTCATAATTAAAGCTGTATTAAGAAACAATCCAACAAACTTCGACTCTTTGCTTGGTGCATTAAAGGATGATCTAAGTGGCCAAGAGGGATGCATGCTGCCATCAAAAGGAGACGTTTTGAAGCATTTTTTTTACCTCATTAAAAATGTTTTCCTCTTTGGAAATATTAGGGCCTTGCATTTGTTTTCTTCTGTTTTGAAAAAAGTTCAAACAATTTGGGAAAAGGCGGGCATTCCATCAAAGGATGTCGTAAGACATAAAACCCCACGAACCATGCTACTGAACTTGATAAAATTACATGAAACATTAATAAAGAATAAAAAAGCTAAATGTTATGAAACCAAAAAACAAAGTTACTTGGGTCAGTTGAATGATCTGTTTGATATTTCTACACAAAACGTATTTCATGAGATAAGATTGGATTCCCTAAGAACACGGGAGCAAATTAAAGAGGACATAAATTTCCTAGAAGACCAAAGAGGGGAGAGGAAGATGTGTCTTGGCCCTTTAGATAAAGCTTATGTGTCAAAAGTGCAAAGGAAAGAAGTAAGGTTCGATGAAGAAAGAAAGCGACAAATGAAAGAAGCTGAACGAAAAGCATTGAAAAAGAGATCAGGCAATCCAACCATCACTGAGAGTGATGACAACGATAATTCTTCGGGTAAAGAATATTCTCTAGAACCCCAGCCAGGCCCATCAAAACCGAGACCAAGTAGTTTGCTTCAATCAACACTAGTATCAAACACAGCAGATCGTCTTGGACTCTTCATAAGGCAACGTACAGTTTTTGCATCGGTTGTCGCCGCAGAGTGTGACAAAAACATAGAAGAAATGAGCATATCCAAAACTACTTCAGCTCGAGCAGTTACATTATCAAGAAAAAGAACGTGGCAGGACATCCAAGGTGATTTTGTTCCTCCCCAGTATGTTCTGATTCTGATCCATTGGGACAGCAAAATTATCTGTAATTTATCAGGTGGAAAGGAGGAAAGATTGTCAATACTAGTTACCGGGGAAAATGATTTTGAGAAATTACTCTCCGTAGCAAAAATCAAAGGCAGTACCGGATCAGCTCAAGCAACAAGTGTATTTGAAACCATCTCAGAATGGAAGCTAGAAGACAATGTCTATGGGCTAGTATTTGATACAACTACCTCAAACACCGGATGGAAAAAAGGTGCATGCCAAAAGGTGGAAGAACTTCTTGGAAAAAAATGACTGTGGATGGCATGCCGTCATCATATTTCTGAGAGGATTTTGGCTACTGTCTATATCAGAATATTTGGCAAAACTAATTCACCTGAAAATGAAGCCTTCAAGAACTTTAGAGAAAGTGTTTGGAAAAATATTGACACTAAACTGCCTCACAGACACCTTGAAATAAATGATAGGTATTTAAGATATATGAGAGAATCCAGCATCAGTTTCCTGAATGATATTCTTAACCAAAAGAGTTCCCTTCCTCGCGATGACTATAGAGAATTGGCAGAGACAATTCTCCTCATTCTGAATGAAGTGCTTCTAGAGGAATTCATTGGATTAAGCCAGGAGCCTTCCATCATGCAAGATGGATGGCTTCAATCCTTTACACCAATAAAATGTATGCCTTCTCTCACCAAGCTGGCTACGGTGATGTCACTTCAAAAACTTGAAAGATTTTGTCAGTTTACATCCCTTTTTTATGAAAATATTGGTTGTCCTGTACTATATCATCCGACGCTCCTGTAAATGATCTTAGATTCTACAATGAATTGATAAAATACAAAAAAATAGACAGTGAGGTTGCCGAATCTGCTCTAGCCATTTTTCGAGGTCATTATTGGTACTTGACTGAAGAGCTCGTCCCCATGGCTTTGTTTGGCTCTGTTAATAATGAAGAAACGGTTAAGATGGCCAAAGAATTAACAAAATATGATCCTCCTCAAGAGTTCACACCAGGTCAGCCTATCTTCCCTATTCTGAAGCAGGGTGTCAGACTTCATCGCCTCATAGGTCCAAGATTTTGGTACCTATTCAGACTTCAACTCATCTAGGGAATGGATTAAAAAACCCACATCATTATGGGATGACCAAGATTTTAAAAGAATGAGGGGCCTTATTTCGTCTGCCAAAGTAGTAAATGACTCGGCAGAGCGTGGCGTCAAGCTCCTGCAAGATTTTCATGGGCAGTGAAAGGATGAAAGTGAGTTTCAACAACTTTTGCAGGTCGTTCAACAAAATAGACATGCAATCCCAAACATGAAGAAAAATTTGGCCACTGCTCTGAGGTTAAAATGTAACTGAGATTGTTTTTGTTTTTAGCTTTGTTTCAAGCGAATAAAAGTTTGATCACTGCTTTAAGTGCAAAAGGTTCCTAAGATTACTTTCTTTTGTTTTAACCTTTATTTTCTTATGTTATTGGTAAAGATCTTTTCTGTGTTATTTTTGAGAACTAAAAAAAAAAAGATAGGCTTTGTTAACATTGACAAAAGCTTAAAGTATTTTAATTTATATAATTTTGACCTAATGTTAACCAAGTTCTTCCCACTTCGATTCGATAAGATGAATAAAGTTCTTACTAGGCTTATCCTTTCGAGGCCCATCGCCGCAGAGCTGCAATAAAGCTTCGAATTACCTTTCTTTTGATATCATATATGTTGATATTTGATAATAATCTTGCTCATTTAGGTTGATTACAATACAAAAAATGGGTATATCTAGCATTTTCAGGGGGGCCCATTTTCGGGGGTGGTTCGGGGACCCAAAATTGTTAAATTAAATCTTTTTTTTTATATATTTAGTAAAAGTGAACCATTTCTAACAAGAAAAAAGGTATGTTCAATGGATCTGAAAAACAATGTCATAAGTGGGACACCCTAGTGAACACCGAATAAACAATGAAGCCGATTGATGACGGAAATAATGCACGTATGGTTGGTACAGTAAATGGATTAGGTCGTTAAGAATGAAATGCATAAAAGAGCACATAAACAATAAGATGCAAGATAAGTAAATTATACGAATGAACATAATAACAAGGTGATACAACTACAGTATTGGTAAAACACTTGAAAAGGCCTACTGCGGTCTTAACACGAGAGTTAGCTCGGACGGCAATGGAAACACTTTTAGGACCTCCGTGATTAGGCAGAGCTTGTGGAAGCACGACGTAACAAAACACTAGGCCTGAGTGAGGCCGAAGTAGCTTACCGAGATGATGAATAACTCTGGAGATTGAAGACCTACGTGAAGGGTTGGCCGTATTGCGTTCGCCCTTGATGACCTTGGAGACTGTAGACCTAGGTGAAGGTTTGAGTGTATTGCGTTTCGCCCTTGATTACCTTGGAGACTGTAGCGGGCCTGTTGAAATACTTGTTGAACGGGCGCCGATCGAATTGTGGTGAATAATGAGTGAAGAGCGAAATGGGTTTGTGGCTTGTAGTTTAACAATAGGTTTACGGACCTGGGCCTCGAAGGGTGCTTCTATAGTAAGGTAGGTTGATTTTCCCCATTTTTTTAGATATCGACTTTGAACTAGTCGAGATAGTCAGGGCCTAATATGATAATAACTGACAAAAAATTTCAGACCCCTAGCTTTAACCGTTTTTTGAGGAAACCGTTTCAAAAATCGTAAAAAAATCGTACCGAAAAATAACGCATTTTCGCAATTTTCGACCGAGAAAATCATGCTATTTTCATAAAAAAATCCTGAAAAAAGTTACAATTTTATTGAAAAAAAGTAAAAAAAACATGTACAGAGTCAAATAGACACATTTAGATCCCAAGATCATCATAATTTTCACTGTAAGAGCCCTTAGAAGCAAAGGAAGGCCTCATCTGGCGGCTTAGGGCTTTGGCCAGAATGTGTTTGTGCCTTGATTCGAGTCCATAAACAGTATGGGAAGCAGTGACGTGCACAGACTTTCAGAAGGGCAGGGGCTCAGTTGAAAAAAGGGCACTCCCCTAACATTTTTAAAAATGAAATCCGCAATGCCATAAGGCTATATATATGTATACACACACAAAGAAAAATTTTAAAATTGTATGTGGTAAATATTCTTAAATTCCATTAAATTCAATGCATTATTTTTGTATATAAAGCTGATTAAAGAAAATAAATGAAAATTTGTTGTAAAAAGGCAAGTTTTTATTGCAAGATTTTCAAAAGATATGAAGATATTGAAATATTGGAGTGTATTTACAATTATTATTCAATTTTACTTATATTGACTTTTAGCTTGCTCATCATATAAATTACAGTATTCTGCTGTATATACATTTAAATATGGAATAATATGAAACTATAAATTAAAGATTTATAGAAATATACTGTGGGCTATTTAATATGATGGCCACAGCTCTTAAGTAGCAATAGAAAAATATTGATTCTTATCTGGAAAATACAAAAGCAAAAATTATATTCTTATTAAGAATATAATTTTTGCTTTTGTAATGTCATACAATATTTTTTGGAGTAATGTCACACTGCTTTGGATTCCAACTTACCATAATTATCAGTGAGAAATCACTAGTTAGCTTAGGTTAACGTAAAATAAACAAACAGTAAACAATACACCCACATACCCGAGAGACGCAATCAACAGTGAACAGCTGCAGTCAGTGTTACCACTAGGGACGCCCTCCCTGATTGACAAAATAATAGTAACGGTATGTTAAGTTTATTATTCTAATAAAAAAATCATAGATCAAAGTAATTCCAGTTTTGAAAATCTGTTGAAGTAGCAGTAACTAAATAAAAATATAACTAATTAATTCAAATTTATGTCGAATCAATATATTTATGAATTTTGACTAAAAGGGCACTTTTGATATGAAGAAGAAAAAGGGCAGGAGCTCAAGCACCCCAAGCCCCCCCCCTGTGCACGTGCCTTAATTGGGAAGCTTCAGATGTCAGCTTCACGGCCCTTTCAACACTCTCAGAATGTGAAGGTAAATCAGGCAGCTCCAGCTTGGTGCCATTCAGCAATGCTTCTTGAAGCTCCTCGTCAGAAAAGTCTTCTGTGAGAGCAGGTTCACAGATGCCACTTTGAGAAAGGTTGATTAGTTCTGAGCAGTGGGTAGCTTCAATGTTGATGGCTGTGATCTTCTTCAGCCTCTTCTTGGCTGGCTACCCACTTCTGAAAGAATAATAATTTATTTATTTTTTATTCCAGTTTAAGATTTAATCCCTATTAGTCTCAGAATTGCTGATTTAATTTAACTTAAATTAAAAAAAAAAAAAACCGAGTTCTATAAATCCCCATAATCGAATTTTTTTTCAGAAAGAAGGCAAGATTATTTCCATTAGCAGAGGGGATGTGGGGAATTGGGATAAGAAAATGTGAAAAAAAATTCGATTATGGGGATTTATAGAACTTGGGCCTTTTTTTTATTAAATAAATCCCCATAATCAAATTTTTTTTTCACATTTTTTTAAATTAATAAATGCTTACCTGATGGACAGAATTTTCTTGAGAGCAGCTTCTCTCACTTCCAAGTCATCAGACTTCATCATGGAGTACAGCACATTCTCGGGCAGCAAGGCAAAAGCATTGTACTTCAGGTTCTTGAAAGCAACACCCTGGATTTCTTCAGACTGCTGCTTGATCCTCTGGATCATGTTGAAGATGTACAGCTGCTGATTGTGGAACTTGCTGTCCCTTTTGATCTCAAACCACCTGAGTGCATACACTTCCATAATAAACTTGATGGCCTGGTAAAGCTTATCCTGTAGTTCTGGAGGGTAAGCACCTCTGGTCCACAGACACACCAATCTAATTGCCAAAGTCAACCATCTTGCATGGTTTAATGGTCCAATTTTCCAGGCAGCAAATCTTGGGTTGACTTTGCCCCTGGAAATTCCAAGCACATACTCCAAAAGAAGCCTCTGGTCGCTACTGAGATCATTCAGTGTCTCCTCAGCAAATTCCATGTCATCCAGGGGGCCACTGAGTTTGGTGAATTCCACTTGTGGCAGATCTTGGTAGTCAATTTCACAGTTTCCCCAGCGGACCAGTGAAAGCAGTGGGACTTTTGGTACTGCCATCAAGATGCTTGAAAACAGCTCTGAAAGGAAACTCATTCTGATGGAGTGAACAGCCAATGGTGTGCAATTTCCGCTCAATTTTATTTTCCAGAGCTGTTACAAGGCCTCCCTCCCAGCCAGTGTTTGTATTTGTGTTGTCTAGGAGGACAGCTTTCAGGGTATGAACACTGTTAAACTCCTCCAAGACACTAGCAACTTCTTCTTCACCAAGAAGAACTCCAGTCGCACCTTTAATTGGGATGACTCTGTGAGTAAGATATGTTCCACTTTCAGTTCCCGGCTCCTTTGTGAAAGTCAAATGGTGCTCTTGTCCCTTTCCTTTCTTCAGCTTAGTCTCCCGATTTTCATCCTTAACTTCTCTGTACAGCAAAGTGTCCTTGTCAACTTTCCCATCAACCCCAATACAGACTAACTTTTCCAGACCCTCATTGTGCTTTTCATCACTTTCACTTTCATTCTAGCTTTTTCCCTGTCCATTTTCGATTTATCAACTATTATCTGTTTCACATCAAGGCCAGGCTTAAGCAGGTCCATAGCTTGTAAGTCTAGGAGGAAGGCATTAGCAAGACTTGCCCCAAGATTGGAAGAAACATCACCCCTGATCAGTTCCATGGCATATCTGGGGGGTTTCAAAAAGCTGTAACCTCCACTTGGGTGCCTCCTTGGCTTGAACTCTTCAGCTTCGCCACCAGATGGCTGGAATGAAAATAAAAAATAAATTATTAAAGCGAAAATGGGGGAAAATAGGGGAAAAAGTAGGGAAAAAATATGGGTAAAAATCGACGAAAATGGGCGGAAATAAGAATAAATTACTTAAACGAAAATGGGGGAAAAAAGTGGGAAAATAGGGGCGAAAAATGGATAAAAATTCAGGTAAAAAGTCGGCGAAAATGGGCGAAAAAAAGAATAAATTACTAAAGCGAAAATGGGGGAAAAAAGGGGGGAAATAGGGACAAAAAGTAGGGATAAATTTGGGTAAAAATGGGATAAGATATAAGAAAAAAAATATAGTACCTCTCCTGATTCTCCTGAGCTGGATTCAAAAGAAATATCTTGTGAAGGTGTGGAGGCAAAAGTGGCAAAATCCACTTCCTGCTGCTGTTGAATCTGGCTCTGTAATCTTTCTGCTTCAGCTGTAGCCCTCTGGTCTCTCTTCACAGCAGCTTTATCCACAGATCCCAGCTGGAAAGAGCCTTTGGGTCCTATTTTGGCCCTCTGATCTCTCAAGTATTCCCTCTCCTCTACTGGAACCTGAAATATTAAAGTATATTAAATAGCGGATCTAAAATAAGAGATAAAATCCTAAAAAAAAATGATTATTAATTTATATTACCAGGGGGGGGGGAAGGAAGATTACAGCAGGAAAATGTGGATATTTTTCAAATACAAGCATTGAATTTCCTTCCATTTAAAAGACACCTAATCGCACTAAGTTAGGCCAGTTAAAAGTTAAAAAAATAATAGCATTACCTTCTTACTGGGAGGACAAGTGCAGATTATGTGCTGTGTTTGACAATTTTCTTTCTTGCACTTCACAGTATTGTCATCACAGGGACGAACAGGTAGCTTACAGGTGCAAGCAGAAGTGTCAAAAAGTTTATCCAGCTTTTCCTCCAGATTCTGCTCTTGGACTGTAGAAAGAGATTTCCTGTTTATCTCTTTTGCTTTTTTGAAGCACACTTTATCCACCAATTTCACGAAATAATATTTATCATACAGGGGCAGCCGCGGGTTCACTGCCTGCCAGATCTCAATCACATCCTTTGCTATCATTTTAGCAATATCATAGTCTTTCAAGTCCGGGTGGCTGTTTTGGAGGAAATAACTGTACTGAATAACTTGGCGGAGGGTAGGAGGCTCTGTTTTATCCAAAGGGGAAGGCTGGCCACTGAATTTTTTGACACTATCACTTCGAGTTAACACTGCAGACTTCCGTTTTTTACCCATTTTTATGAAATATCTGAAAATAAACACAATTAAATGAACGCATCATAAAATAACTTCATTTAATACACATTTTATAGGTAAATATCATTAAAAAATACAAAATAATACACTAATAAACATCTATAATGCATTTACAATAAGTTTCAAGCATCGTTTTGTTAAAAAAGCCGCATTTTAATTGATTATTTTGATGAAATAAGGTCCGATATTTTGTTTGTTTACATTGTGCGAATGCCGCGCGCGCGATTTTACGCGTAAAATTCGGCAATTTTGCAACTTAAAAATAATTAACAATCCTCAAAAAATACAATCATTTTCACAAATATGAGTTGGTGCAACGTTTTTTATACATTAATACCTTTCTATCTAGACTAGTCCAAGATCACAGTTCCAAAATCAACCTACCTTATTCTATAGTTAGACTGGCCTTGCCGGCGAGTGGATGAGTGTTGACAGCCGGTGGAGATTAGTTGAAGAGGGGCCAGAGGAAACGCTTACAGCGGTGATACTGTCTCTTGCATGATGGAACTGTAGAGTCGCCTCAAGTGTTACTTCGTTTCTTGTATGGTTGAAATATGACTTGAAGGACTGTGGCCGGCTGAGGTCGAAGCTGCCCTACGTGAAGTGATTCACGAGGAAAAGTAAAGAGCGGAGTGAGAGCGAGTTTTAGTGAACTCTGACTTTTATAGGCTCGTAAGACGCTAACTTTTCGCGGGCCTTTTTGGGAAAAACTCAAGCGTCCTTTTGTTTCTCTCTCCTTGACATACCACGTGTGTTTTTCAATTCCTGATGATTCCAAGATGTCTGCGAACGGGGAGGAAAAAGGAATTTCTTTGTCTATTTCTTTGTCTAACCTCTACACATGTATTACTTAGTTCTAAAGTGGCAAATTTTATAAAATCCTCCAACACTAAAATATAAAAAGTAAGTCACAGGAAAATGGTTTCAGTAACTTTTCTGAAAGAAACAGCTATTCAATTTTTCTTTCTTTTCTTCATGTGTGTGTGTGTGTGTATGTGTGAAATATTAGCAGGCTTCGAGTATCTGGGTATTTTATATGGTAAATGGTTGTTATTAGTTATTTATTCTCGCATGAAATTAGGTAAGAATAATACGAATAAAGTGAAAACACCAACTTATTGTGCAAATTGGGAACAAATTCAATTTTAAAAGCATTTCGTGAGAAAGTGGATTAATCGTAATTGTTAAAAATGCAAATATAACCTTCAAAAAAAATATATATATATATATATATATATATATATATATACACACTGTGTGTGTGTATATATATATATATATATATATATATATACAGGGTGGGCGGAAAGTAGCTCCCTATTTTGGATTGGTAAAAAAATACGTATATTATTCATTTATTTCAGAAAAAATAATATGAAAAGGTAGGCATACATGGTAGGTTTTCTCTAAAATTCAATGTGGGCTCCAACTCTTTCCACCAGCTTCTGGAGCCGCCCAGGAATGGCGTCCACTGACTTTAGCAGGAACTCCGGCGGGATGGAGGACATGACTTCCCGAATTCGGTCCTCCAGTTCTTCCAATGTCCTCGGTTTGGTGCGGTAGACTTCTTCCTTTACCCACCCCCAAAGAAAGAAGTCGCACGGTTACCGCTGAAAAACGGCAGAATCGGTTCAGTGTAACGGTGTGGTGTGGTATGACCTCAGATCAGGTTGTTGGCCCGTTCCTTCTGCGCAACACCACGAATGCTGAGCGGTACCTTGCTATGTTGCGAAACGAGGTCTGGCCGGTTGTCAGCACATGGGAGAACATCGACGATCTGATATTTATGCAAGATGGCGCCCCTCCGCACTTCGCTCTTGTTGTCCGTGAGTGGCTGGATGCCCACTTTCCTGGGCGTTGGATGGGTCGTCGTGGTCCACATCAATGGCCAGCCAGGAGCCCCGACTTGACACCGTGCGACTTCTTTCTTTGGGGGTGGGTAAAGGAAGAAGTCTACCGCACCAAACCGAGGACATTGGAAGAACTGGAGGACCGAATTCGGGAAGTCATGTCCTCCATCCCGCCAGAGTTCCAGCTAAAGTCAGTGGACGCCATTCCTGGGCAGCTCCAGAAGCTGGTGGAAAGAGTTGGAGCTCACATTGAATTTTAGAGAAAACCTACCATGTATGCCTACCTTTTCATATTATTTCTTCTGAAATAAATTGATAATATACGTATTTTTTTACCAATCCAAAATAGGGAGCTACTTTCCGCCCACCCTGTACATATATATATATATATATATATATATATATATATACACAGTATATATATATATATATATATATATATATATATATATATATGGGAATGAACTCAGAATGGTCCCCTGAGATCTTTTTTGTTATACACAGACAGTGCATGCAACAAGGAACTATTCTAGTAAAATTAAATCCATTATAGTCTGAATAAGTAATGGTAAATGACAAATACTACAGTGTTTCTTTTTCATGATGTTAGCCCGACGTGGTCACTCGCAGAGAGGCCCCAAAATATAGCTTCCCTCACCAACTATCTGCGAAGCAGAGAGGATCCAGCTTTAGGACAGGATCTAGGATTTACAGTTACACCTAACCTACTATATTCAGAACCTTAATATACGCAAGAAACTTGTTGCATTCACGTCGGATTGAATACATAAAAAACAGGGGTAACTATTGTATTTTCAGTCAAAAACCAAAACTTGAACCTCAACAGGCAGAATTGAGCGTCCACTTTATAAAGCACTTAACATGTCCGTTTGATGATGGTTAACATCATGAAAAAGAAAAACTATAGTATTTGTCATTTACCATTACTTATTCGGACTATAGTGGATTTAATTTTCCTAGAAGAGTTCCTTGTTCCATGCACGGTCCCTGTGTAACATTGTATATGAGAGAGAGCCAGAGAGAGAGATTAGGGTGGAGTGAAAATTGATTAAAAATTTTTTTTTTCAAATATCGAATTGGAATACCTGAAGTTGTCAACGCGCTACTGTCAATGTTCATTCAAAATTTGATGTCCCTTGAATTAATTGTTCAGGGTCCCCAGCGAGGGCAAAAAATCGCTTCCTAATTTGAACATTTCTGGCAGCATTCCGCTACTTTATATATATATATATATATATATATATATAAAGTACACAACAGAACTCACCACGTGGAGGTACCTGTACATCGAGTTCCAGCCTAGCACATCCCAACCACCCATCCTTATTATGGACTTTTATCTAAGTTTTATTCCTTTTCCTGCTTATCGAACTATGTTGTGATTTAGTACTGAAAAATGGCATTATTTTTCTTGATTCCAATGTCACTCGAATGAATCCATCCCTTCGTTCTTTTCCACAAATTGTAGCTGCTGCTTCTGTTACTAGCTTAATACACCTTCCTGCGGCCTGTGTGTGACATGACATCCCAAGTATGCCTCCAAAATCTGACTGTTTGGAAGCGAGCTCTCTCAATTCCTTCTCCGTTAATTGCTGCAAAAGCGGCGAGTAGTATAGCCGCAAAAGGTTAGAGTGCAGGAATGTTGCAAGTGACTACGCAATGTTGCAAAGGGGGGTGGGGGTTGTTGCAAAGGGGGTGGGGGTGTTGCAAAAAAAAATAAAAAATTAAAAAAAAATTACAAAAAAAGAAAAAAAGAAAAAAGAGTACTGGCCTTTGTTGCCAACCTGGGTTGCAAGGGGCATGCAACTTGGAGGCGGAGTTCTCCCCCAAGCTATTCCCCCAAAGGGCCAGAAAGGAGAGAAAGGAGGAGAGAAAGGAGGAGAGGTGTTCACCTGGCAGGAGCCAAGTGCATATTAAGACTTCAGCCGAGTAGGCGTTGTTTTATAGGCTACTAATCAGCCAGTTGGCTGAGCCAAGGGGGGAGGGGTACACCTGAAGGAGAGAGAGAGAGAGTAGTTGCCTTTGATTGCAAGGCATGCAACTTGGAGGCGGAGTTCTCCCCCAAGTTATTTTCGTTTACCTAACCTAAGAGGCCTCTAAGGGGTTTTCCCAAAGGGCCAGAAAGAGAAGGACCAGAGGTCCTTGCTCGGCTGGGAGCCGAGCTTGTAATGACTCCGTCAGTCGTCTCTCTGTCTTTTATAAACCTCTATTCTGGCTGAGTTGCCAGATAGCGCCATGTGTTCCAGATAGCAAAAACCATATATTAATCATCCATTTAAACCACAATATATATTTATATGACGGTAGATGAATCCAATTAAATTCTGTTTATTAAATAAATAATTTTTACACACTTAATTTTTATTATAAATATTTAAGTCACGAATAACGAAACGAAATGAAAATTTACGAAACACACGAGCCTCATTCCCCCCAATCCCCTGCGAAAAAAATTGAAAAAAAACGAAATCTAAAGCAATTAATCAATTGAAATTAACCAAAACACAATCCGCTATAACGGGGTCGGACGACTAATGACATCTTTATATTTTCGAAGAACACCTGCTGGTTGAGAGACCATTGTCATTCCCCAAACCCGTATATATATATATATATATATATATATATATATATATATATATATATAATAATAAACGAATAAACAACTCGTGCACACACACACACACACGCACACACACACACACACGAGGAAATGCAGAAACTAGGTCATTTCGAATCGTCCCCCTAGAGCCCTTTTTCTGACCGAGAGTCAACCTTTCTTCGTCTACTTGAACAAAAATCACCTTTCACAACAATTCTTATTATTATCATTATTATTATTATTATTATTTCTACAATGAAAATATTTTATATTTACGCGTAATTTGTATGTGTCATATTCTTATAACTACATCTTAACTGCTTAAATCTTTGATTTTTAATATTTAGTGTTAGAAGTGAAAATTTAGCACAATTCATACTAGACATCGATTGCTCACTATTTCATCGAGATAATTAAAGCTCAGGACCTGCCTTGCCTATAAGATCTACGGGAAACTCTGAGAAAATGGAAATATTATTTTCTCGAAAACTATGGGTGATAGAAAAATTCTGAAACCATATTTGGAATCAGTATCAAAAGTTCTATAAGAAACACCAAATAATTTTCAAGAAATGTTGTCCCCTAGTGTAATTTCTCGCCGAATTGGAAAGGTTTTCACTCCAGCTTAGACCCACAGTTTAACGTGGATTCAGAAATACATCTCGTCGATTGCTCACTATTTCATCGAGATAATTAAAGCTCAGGACCTGCATTGTCTATAAGATCTGCGGGAAACTCTGCGTAATGGAAATATTATTTTCTCGAAAACTATGGGTGATAGAAAAATTCTGAAACCGTATTTGGAATCAGTATCAAAAGTTCTATAAGAAACACCAAATAATTTTCAAGAAATGTTGTCCCCTAGTGTAATTTCTCGCCGAATTGGAAAGGTTTTCACCCCGGCTTAGACCCACAGTTTAACGTGGATTCAGAAGTACATCTCGTCGATTGCTCACTATTTCATCGAGATAATTAAAGCTCAGGACCTGCATTGTCTATAAGATCTGCGGGAAACTCTGCGTAAATGGAAATATTATTTTCTCGAAAACTATGGGTGATAGAAAAATTCTGAAACCGTATTTGGAATCAGTATCAAAAGTTCTATAAGAAACATCAAATAATTTTCAAGAAATGTTGTGCCCTAGTGTAATTTCTCGCCGAATTGGAAAGGTTTTCACTCCGCCTTAGACCCACAGTTTAACGTGGAAACCGAATGCTCTTTTAAAAATATAATTAGGATATATTTCTTTATTATAAAGTCCTCTCGATTACATTAGTGACTAATGATCCGGGAATAGTGGGGGAAAAATATTGACATGCTAAAGAGAGCAAGGAGTAATACGAGCATTAAATCTATTGGAGAAAATATAAAGATGCCATTACTCGTCCGGACCCGTTATAGCGGATTGGTACACGTCATAGCTCCACCCAGCTACACTGGCAGCCAATCACTACGAACATCTGGTCTTTTGGGGCGGAGCTTGGCGATTGTGCATATAAAAGGGGATATTTTTCAGTTGGGAATAACAGTAGCTATTTTCGCTTCAGTGAATAATCATTCCCTCCACCTTGGACCTGTACGTCTCCCCGGATTTGTATGAAGAAAGTGACACTGCAGCATTAACGGCAATTAGTCTTTTTAACGCGATTGACCGTGATGAATTATTTCTAACGCAAACCGTTGAAGATATTTGCAGTGACGCTCCTTACAATCCGACGCAAGGGACTACCATATAAATGTAAGTGACTATAATTCGATTTATATATACGGAGAGTTGCAGTATCTCGTCAAATACTTCATTTAGATACTAGCCAAAAATCGAATTTTTTTATGGCAATCAATGTTATTTGGTTTTACCTCTGATACCCATTATGCTAAAATCGAAATTATTTATGGTAATCAATGTTATTCCTCTTAAATGAACCAAAGATATCTTCACATAATGGGGATCTGTCTGTATACTCTGATATGTTTTAAAAGAATGAACATTATTCCTTTAAGGTCCGATGAGGATTTGACACGTCTTATACAATCTTTTGAAGAATCTCGTGTAATGAACACGGAGGATATACTGATCAGTCAGCAATGTCACACATCCTCCACCATGGAACTGTACGTCTCCCCGGAATTGTATGAAGAAAGTGACACTGCAGCATTAAAGGCAATTAGTCTTTTTAACGCGATTGACCGTGATGAATTATTTCCAACGCAAACCGTTGAAGATATTTGCAGTGACGCTCCTTACAATCCGACGCAAGGGACTACCATAGAAATGTAAGTGTCTATAATTCGATTTTATATATATGGAGAGTTGTAGTATCTCGTCAAATACTTCATTTAGATACTAGCCAAAAATCGAAATTTTTTTTATGGCAATCAATGTTATTTGGTTTTACTTCTTATCCCCATTATGCTAAAATCGAAATTTTATATGGTAATCAATGTTATTCCTCTTAAATGAACCAAAGATACCTTCACATAATGGGGATCTGCCTGTATACTCTGTATATGTTTTAAAAGAATGAACATTATTCCTTTAAGGTCCGATGAGGATTTGACACGTGTTATACAATCTTTTGAAGAATCTCGTGTCATGAATACGGAGGATATACTGATCAGTCAACAATGTCACACCGAAATAATGTAAGTGTTTTTCGATCTTTTTAGGGTAAGAAGACACAATATATTTTCATAAATTTATTAAATGAAAGAAATCAGTACAATAACCAACTACAGAATATACCGTTACAAATATACGAACAAAAACATTATACTATACAACGAGTACGTACAATTGGAAAACGGATTTTAAAAGAATGAACATTATTCCTTGAAGGTCCGATGAGGATTTGACACGTGTTATACAATCTTTTGAAGAATCTCGTGTCATGAATACGGAGGATATACTGATCAGTCAGCAATGTCACACCGAAATAATGTAAGTGTTTTTCGATCTTTTTAGGGTAAGAAGACAATATATTTTCATAAATTTATTGAATGAAAGAAATCAGTACAATAACCAACTACAGAATATACCGTTACAAATATACGAACAAAAACATTATACTATACAACGAGTACGTACAATTGGAAAACGGATTTTTATCTGTCTGTATACCATTTCATCGTTTCGGCGAGTGTGACACGGGTCAAATAAATTTAAAAAATTTATAAATTCTTTATCACATGACATATGCGTGAGAAATGAGACGCAGTACATTCCGCAAACATTAATAAAATATCCTTGTATACGAAATGGGTTCCATACAACTTCGGGAATATGTAACTGAGCGAGAAATTTTACAATAATTGGGTCACTCCAGAGTTGAGTGCCGAGTGAATCAAAATAGTACAGGCGCTGTCTATTTTTAAAATAGACAGCGATCCAGTGAATCCCTTCATTACCGATGACATCTGTGTTCACAATAAGACTACCGCATTCTCGCGTACTTGGCAAACTCAATGTTTCATTCTTCGCAAACACGCCGATAAATTTGGAACGTGTGACTCGTTCCATTACTTTCTGGAGTGTATTAGCATCCATCTTAAAAGTCAGTGATAACGCTCCTAAATCTATCTACTTCTATTAGGGCTTGCGATTCGAGATATACTAGTACACTAATAGGAGCGTCTATAGGCTTGGCGAATTCCAGCCGCACTGAGATGTTTCCGCTCTGCTGTGGGGTTAAATGAGTATTTACGCTAGCAGATAAGTCAGGTGTAATGTCAAACGGATAAAGGTTAAATTGATCAATGAAATCTTCCTGCGTTACCCCATTACCAAGCTCATCACAATCACCTGCAATATGCGTCAGATTACTATAGGCTCTGGCAAAAAGAGGTAACACAGCGTCTGATGAATAGTCCGTACCCATTGTTCCGCCCAAAGCAGTGCCATTAACGTATAGAGTTATATTTTTAAGTCCGAAATTCTCGAATTTAAAGGCACCCTTTTTATATTTTCCATTCACCGAAGCATGGTCCTGCATACCGATTAATATCCTTTTTGGAAGATTTCCCAGGACAATGTTTTCTATCTGCTTCGATGCCAACCCTGCAGGAACCGTATATAGTTTGATTTGTATTCTGTTAATAGGATATTTCACTGTAGCGTTTAGTAAATTTTTCTCAATTTCTAGTTGTTTTGGTGAACTTAATTTCACACGCCGTACGCGGAGGTATGTGTCCATAATGTGAACCACAACGGGCTTTGCACCCTCCTCTTGATCAGCATCCAGATTTAAGCAGATCTCAGGACTCGTGCGGGTGAGCTTTATTTTCATATCCACCCCGTTAACAAGCAACTTCTCCTGGAAAGTGAAATCTGTGTGCAACCGTCCAAAACACTCGTATATTTTCTTTTAAGAATTTTTAAATTTGTTCTTTATACTATTTTCATCTTTAGTTTGATAATATCCCTCGGCACTTAAAAAGGTAGCCTTCGCTTCTTTGGAAAAGTTGAGGACATTTTCCAGATAGGCTCGTAGATGATAGTACCCCGTGCCTGCCGATATGTTGGTCTGATTCAAATATACGTCACACTGGTTGAATATGGAGTGCAGAAAGTTTGTTTCAGGGTATACAGCATATTTGTCATCGCAGACCGTTCCATCAGGTGCACTCGGGGAACTAATTGTGTTTAAAGGGTTAATTGTAATAAAGTCACTGTGCTCAATAGAAACTTGGGTTGGAGGCAGCTCAAAAAGGGACAGCTCCGATTTACAGCATTGTGAACTACATGGGTGGATGTAGCGTGCCATGGCGAAATAGTGGCTCCTCTCTCGACAAGTGGTAAACAAACCATGATTCATGAGATCAATGACCTTAGCTTATATCAGTCAAAAAAGTGGTCAACCATAGGTTTCATTCGCTTACAGCACTTCTTTTTTGATATCCTTTTACGTTTAATACCACGTGACCCCTTCTTCCGGGGAGCCCTCTTCTTCTTCTTCCCGCCACCACGCATTTTTCTCTTTGCATCTTTGATGATTTCGTCCCGTGTGCGCTTTAAATGTTTTTTTAGAGCTTCTTTAGGTTTAGCCCCGGCCAATATATCTTCTGCAGTGTTAAGGCCTGATCGTAGCGCTTTCCTTCCGAGGTATCTGGCCCCCCTCTTCAGCAAAGGAACAGCCGTACGTAGTATGGATGAAAAAATGGATCCAAGTCCACTACCGCGCTAGTATCTCACCCCTCGATAGACGGTGAAAGGCTTTCTATCCATTATAACTCAGTGCGTCGAAAGTGTAGCTTCACTGTTAAGCTCCCGTTACCGAATGGGAAGTTTTCACCCTCAATCGTTCTTATATATATTGAGATATTGGTTATTAAATTAGTTGCGATATTCGTATTCCCCCCTCTTATGCCTCTTTTAAAAACACATTGGATTGTGCGAACTTCCAAGATGTACAAATACTTTACGGATGTTCTGGTGAGACCGTTGAAGGCTTTCGTTGCACAGACGATGTGCTGAAGTATACTGCAGAGCTAAACTTTATAAAGTCTCACATACACCGTGAAGTAAAAGAAACAACGCGTGCAGAAGAGAAGCAGCAGGTATGGATAATAAGTCTTGCGGATGGGTGGTGGCACAAGCTGTATTACGTCATGCTACACCATGTCGATTACTCATACCCTACGACTGAAAATGTGAATCTCGTGATCATGGACAATCTTAAGTATTTTTATCACTGTATTAACGTATATCATGATGAGGTTCGTAGTGAGGTTGTGGCTAGTGCCCTGCGTGAGTTTTTAACAGACTTTAGAGACGAGTATCGTTTGATGGGCAGAAAGGAAAAATATGAGCATATGTTCCTCTCAAATAGTGCGCCGGAGTGTGAAGATGTTTAGTAAAACATAACATGTGCCTAGTTCTTATCCTGAGGTAAAATGTCTGGTGCGTAGGCTGGTAGTGATGAAATTAATTCTTGTACCGGAAAAACAAATATGTACAACAATTCGGTACGACTCGCGGATCATACGAGTTCGAACAACCCCATTCACGTATCATCGAGTCAGCCGCCCGTCGAACCGTTCCTGCCTACCTGCGTGCCTCACACGGCTCATAGTTATCTCAGAGCTTGAACCGAGTGGACGTGCGCTCCTCGAATACGATGGAACTTCCTTTGAGCAGCATTCTCAACGCCTCGTACGATGTGTCCGTGACGAAATCGTTGCGCGGGTTCAGGCGTAAATCCGGTACCGTTAGCTATGTACTGGAAACGGAATGTAGACAAACAAACAAACGGGTTTATTTAAGTGTCGAGGAGATGAATAGAATCTTCGTGATAGTTAAGAAGTGGAGTGAAGATCGTTATAAAATACCTGCTAACGTAGGTACAAGAAGAGAGCAGATTAGTGACGCACCCTCATACGCCGTTGTATGTACGTTGTGTATAAATAACGATCGGCCGTGCATTGATATACGGCTGATGTGGAAGAATGCTTCTGATAATAACGCTTGTTCCTACGCGAAACCGTTTCATCCTCGACAGAATGTTTGAAATCGTCGGATTCCGCAAGCTGAAACCTATATTAGACGCGCGTGTTACGGATATGCTTTATTTTGATACAGTACTTGAATACGCATACACCGCTCTGCTCGATGGGTTTACCGAGTGTAGGGCTGGTGAGAATGGTCTAGTGCTGGACGTTTATTTAAAAAGTTTAGACTCTTTGAAATACCATGAACTTTGGTACAAAGCAATTGATCGGTACAAGGCTGAGCTCACCTACACCGTTCACCCTGAAGAACTATTTCTTTATATAACGCGCAGTTGTCGTAACGATTTAGAAGATTATTTCAATTGCCGCTATGTTCAGTGAGTTCACGATTGAAAAGCTCGAGTCGGTAGAAATAAACCCTAGATTGGAAAAGCGTGTTTATAAGCTTGTGTTTAATAATGTAGCTAACGATGAACTCTTTGTGCGTGCTTTTGATTGTATTCTAGACGTATTTAAAGATGATTTACCAACCGGTTGTAAAGTGGGAACAAAAATAGTACTGAACGATATGAAAGCCCTTCATATCGAATACAGGTTTCCCTATACTTTAAGCGGTGAAATATTATTAAGCCGCATATACTGCGTAATGCAGAGCAATAATGATGTAATTGTAAACTCGATTAAATGCGAGTTTAATATTTTGAAAAAAAAGTGAAATGTATTTATATATTTTGCGTGATATTTCTCCTGTACTGTTATGATTATATACATATTTCTATTATTATTGAAATGTATTTATATATTTTGCGTGATATTTCTCCTGTACTGTTATGATTATATGCATATTTCTATTATTATTGAAATGTATAGTTATTTCTATTTGAAATGTATATTTATTTTATATATATCTCCATAATTGTGTGTATATATTTCCTGTACTGTTATGATTATATGCATATTCCTCAATTATTATTGAAATGTATATTTATTTTCTATATATTTATAATAAAAAGAATGATGCAATGTTGTTTTACTTAATTCTAATTGTTACGCCTTCTAAACCTACTACCGGTATTCTAAATGTATACAATGGTATCGCTAAAAAGTGGTATCTGGCAACTGAATACATGGCACGAAATCATTTAATTGGAGACAACTCACCATAATAATGCTAAAAAGCGGTATCTTGCAATAATAATGCTAAAAAGTGGTATCTGGCAACTCAAGCCAATTACGTCTTCTAAGCCAACTGGATGATTAGGAGTCTATAATAATGTATACAATGGTATCGCTAAAAAGTGGTATCTGGCAACTCTAGCCATTTACGCCTTCTAAGCCAACTGGCTGATTAGTCGTATATAATAATGTATACAATGGTATCTGGCAACTCAGTCTTCGATTAGAATTAAATATATAGCACAAACTGAATACATGGCGCTATCTGGCAACTCAAGCCATTTACGCCTTCTAAGCCAACTGGCTGATTAGGAGCCTATAAAACAACGCCTACTCGGCTGGTCTTAATATGCACTTGGCTCCTGCCAGGTGAACACTTCTCCTCCTTTCTCTCCTCCTTTCTCTCCTTTCTGGTCCCCTGTTGGCAACAAAGGCCAGTACTCTTTTTTTTTTTTTTTTGCAACACCCCCCTTTGCAACATTACGTAATCACTTGCAACATTCCTGCACTCTAACCTTTTGCGGCTATACTACTGCGGAGGACTTAATCGCCCTTCTTCTTTCCAGTGAATAAGATCAATGTATTCTTTTGCTCCATAGTTCAGCCTTGGTATTGTAAACTTTCGGATTTCCTGTTGTGTTTTGCTTCTTGCAAGCATAATTCTTCGAACTGCCAGCTCGAAGATGTGCTCCTGATCATCGGTGATCATGAAGAGCAATAGGTTGTCTGGGTGAGCGAAATAAGAGTTGCGTTGTATTGAAGAATCCACGACGTTTCGCAGGTCATGTGGAAGGTATCTTGATCTTGAAATGGTTTCCCAGACATGTCTTCCTCCTCCTGTGCATGAAAATTTTGACTTAATGGTAAACCATATTGGAGCATAAACATTCATTACAAATGTTGATAATGCACGAAGGTTCTCTGATGGTTTATCTTTAGCAATGTTAAGCGTAGAATTCGATTTGCTGTAGTTATCCACCTTGCATGAGATAAAGTTCCTGGATTTTTTGCAGACAAATCCTGAGAACATTTACCTGAGCACACAGCTTTACAGATTTCAAGCAAATACTTCTGGTCCGTACTTAAGTCTTCATTTGCTATGCATGGTATATCAGCTTTAATTTTATCAAACTCTGCAACTCGAAGTTGTTCACAATTTTTCAGTGCTTTGCCAATTGTTCCAGAGAAGGTATCAAGTCCTGTTGTGCTCCTATCAATGTGCTAAAAGAAGTGGCGAAGTGGAAGTTCGTTGGAAGTTCGTTAGCGTGCAATTGACATATTAGCCACTGCAAAGGTCTACCTAATGCCAATTCTAAGAGGCTAATAATTTCATTATGCCTTCCTGTGTTCACGGGAGTTCCATCACATCCAATAGCCACAAGTTCATCAATGTTTTGAACATTTTCTAATAAAAACTGAATTAACGAATCTTTAATACCATGAGCTGTACCAGAGACAGGTGCAATATGACCAACATAAAAAGGACCCTAGTTCTCTTACTAAGGTTATGTGTTCTCCATTGACCGACTTGTAATAATATTTTTTGCCTTGCTTGATATGACATTTAGTTTTATCTTTTCTTCAATCGAAATATAGAACTTTTAAGTGTTCCTCACTGTCTTGTTGCATTTTACGCTGTATTTTCGTCCTTTCTCTTCTAATTTTACTCCTGTCAATTACGAGGGAGGTATCCTCATTTCCTATTAGACCAACATCTTACAGGGCAGCAGATGCCAAAGATGCACCTGCTCGGTCAGATATGCCATATATATCACAAACTTATGCAACATTTCCTAAATTAACTCTCATTTATTGATGCGAGTTAGACGGTCTAGCATTATCAACAGCTCTTGTTTGGGTCGAGTTTAATTCTTTCCCTGAGCAAGCTGAAATGTCCCCTCCGAATCAGAAGAATCAAGGCCTAGGCCTACAGCATCATCATTAGTTGAAATGCTTTTGGTAATTCGAGAAAGTTCCACTTCTTTTCGTTTCATATTCTTTTTAATTTTTCAGTTATTATTTTATCTATGTTCCCAATTGCCATTTTTCTATCTCCTCTTTGATCAGTGAGAAACTTTTGCTCAATGCGAAGAACCTTTTTAGTGTTATCACAGTGACATGAATCAAACTCACATTTGCAGCTAGCAATATCAAATAAATTTTTAGCTTTTTCTCTGAACAACTAATTTGTTTTAATAATTTGGGCTTCCTTTTCTTCCTTTTTATGGCTTTATCAACACCATATATTTATTATGATAGGAGCGAATAACCTGCAAAACTCTTTTGTGAGAAACTGCTGGAATTGAGCTCTTTACCCAAATATTTTTACTATCTAAAGCGACTCTTTCTGATAAGTCAGAGACTGCAGGATCTTTGTTATTATTAGTGAACTTTATGTCAGCTCTTACCCATAAATAATGTCTAAACATTTCTTCATAGGTTGGAAGCCTATTGCCATTTAGTTCTTTAGCAGCGCCCAAAACTTGGCATATACTACAGTGCCTTGTCTTTACTTTTTTATCCAGTTTAATATTACTGAAAAAATAGAATTAATGTAATTAAATCAGAGAATTACAAGAAATAATATTTAAGCATGCAAAAACGGTTAAGAAGTTATATTAATAGGCTAAGCTAAACTGTAACATCTCGTCACTGCATGCCCTTTAGGAAGCCTGAGTGAATGAGGCTCAAAATGTGACGGTTTTTCAAGGTCATTGGGGAGCCTCGTACTGAAACAACAGCTAGTTCAAATTTGATGGACATTTAAATTAGCGTCATTTAAAACTTTTCCTAGGTATTCCAAATTGATATTCTAAAATCCCTATTTTCGCTCTACCCCCAATATATATATATATATATATATATATATATATATATATATATATATATATATATATATATATATATACTATATATATCTATATATATCTATATCTATATCTATTATATATATATATCTATATATATCTATATATATCTATATATCTATATATATATATATCTATATATATATCTATATATCTATATATATATATATATTTATATATCTATATATCTATATATATCTATATATATATATATGATACACACAGACCGTGCATGGAACAAGGAACTCTTCTGGGATAATTAAATCCACTATAGTCCGAATAAGTAATGGTAAATGACAAATACCATAGTTTTTCTTTTTCATGATGCTAGCCCGACGTGGGCAACGGGTCACTCGCGAAGAGGTCCCATAAATATAGCTTCCCTCACCAGCTATCTGCAAAGCAGACAGAATCCAGCTGGATCCTGTCTGCTTTGCAGATAGCTGGTGAGGGAAGCTATATTTATGGGACCTCTTTGCGAGTGACCCGTTGCCCACGTCGGGCTAGCATCATGAAAAAGAAAAACTATGGTATTTGTCATTTACCATTACTTATTCGGACTATAGTGGATTTAATTATCCCAGAAGAGTTCCTTGTTCCATGCACGGTCTGTATGTATCATAAAAAACTCGGGACCATTCTGAGTTCATATATATATATGATATATATATATCGGGTGGCCACAAAAAAACTTTACTTAATTCAAAGTTTAATAACTGCAACAATTCAAAACTTATGCGATTGAGCTTTGGCACACATTAACAGATGGTTATAATCTATAATTGCTGGAATTTTCAAATATGTAGGTTCTATAGTTTTGTTACAGTGAACAATTTAAAAGCATATGTCTAAAAATAGCATGCCGAAGAAAATGAATTTGAACTTAACAAAATTTACTTAAACAAATGGTCAATGTGACCACCTCCCTGTTGGTAAACTGCCCTCAATCGCTTCGTCCACGAGGAGATGCACTTTCGAACCTCATCTAAGGTGATATCCTCCCATGCTCTACTGATTTTCTCCTTAAGTTCATCTTCGGTGAATTTGTCTTTCTGGCTGCCGTAAACCTTCACCATGAGGGAATCCCATACTGAATAGTCCATCGGATTACAGTCGGGAGACTGAGGCGGCCATTCATCCTTTTTGATGAAATTAGGGGTCTCTTGCTCTAGATGATTTTGGGTCGCTCGGCTTTTATGGGCGGGTGCCCCATCTTGCTGGAAAATGTAGGCCTCATCAGGATACAGCTGACGACAATCAGGAAGTAACCCATTATCTAACAGGTTGATGTAGCGTTCAGAGTTAACTTTAGTTTCGTTTGTGGCAATAAAATGAATTCGTGTTTTCCCCTTCCATGAAATTCCCGCCGATACCATTACTTTTCTGCTGAATCGTGAGGTTTCATGATAAAGCCTGGAGGGAGGAATGTCCTTTTTCCTTGAATTATAAACCCTGTCATTTTGCCTGTTTTTGGCCACCTCCAACGTGAAATCGTTTTCGTCTGTAAACACAACTTTTTCCACGTCTTCAGCTGAGTAGCGTTCATATAGGGATTTACAGCGGGTCTTTCTACGCTGTCTTACATTCTGATCACGCCGAGAAACTCGAATTCTCTTGTAGGCCTTCAATTTCAAACGTTTTACAATCCCTTGTACAGAGGAGGGAGAAATCCCAAGGTCGTACGCAATCTGTCTCTGGGAGCGATGAGTTCCTGGTGTATTCTCCTGGGATTGAATCAGTTCCTCCACTGCAGCCTTATTTTCTTCTGTTGAAACACTTTTGGGCCTGTCGCTGCCGGGTTTTCTAGCTGTTGATCCAGTATCCTTTATCTTTCTTATTAAGTTATAAACACTTTGACGAGTCCAGTTCTTTGCTGGGAATTCTCGGACAATCCTATTTCCATTCCAACCTTTTTCCTTGACACATGCTTCTATGATGGCTTTATCACTTTTACTTAACGTCATGCTGGCAGGGTTTTAGGCATGCTATTTTTAGACATATGCTATTAAATTGTTCACTGTAACAAAACTATAGAACCTACATATTTGAAAATTCCAGCAATTATAGATTATATGCATCTGTTAATGTGTGCAAAATCTCAATCGCATAAGTTTTGAATTGTTGCAGTTATTAAACTTTCAATTAAGTAAAGTTTTTTGTGGCAACCCGATATATATATATATATATATATATATATATATATTATACATATGATGAATAAAACCACGAAGGAAAGGAAACACAAAAAGGTGCTCAAGCGCTTTCGTCTAATGACATCCTCAGGAACACTGAAGTACATAAAAGGTTACGGCCTATATATAGGTTACAGAAAGAAAAAAAAAATAAATAAAATACATACACACAAACATATATATATATATATATACATACATATCTACACACATACATATATATGTATATATATATATGCAATAAACGGAGAAGTAAAAATAAAAATTAAAAATTAAAAATAAGAGGATTAACAAAGAGGCATACAGATTTGTAAGGAAAAATATCGATTTTTAGCACAAGATCAAATGAATTATAAAAATACAAATTTATACTGGAAATCTGCCCGGGTTTTAACACTTTGCCTTTTAGAGTCAAGTTTCAATATATATAAAAATAAAATGAAGATTAAAAGTTAATAAAGTAGCATACAAGTTTACCAAAGATTTAGCGTCCTACCCTTTTTATCTAAATTTGTTTTGAAGGAATTCAAAACAACAGGATCGAGTTGAAAACGACCTTTGCTTATGTTGAAGTTATTTGAAAGTTGGATAATGGCAGACTCAAGAATATTTCTATTAACAATGTTGCTAGAATGAAATAAAACTGAAGCATTATTCCAATCAATACAGTGGGATAACTCTGACAAATGGACAAAAAGAGCACTGGACAACTGTCCTGTTCTCTCAGAATATTGATGCTGTTTTATACGTGTGTGCAAATCCTTTCCCGTCTGACCTACAGTATGTAAAAGGAATCACATTGTTTACACCCAATTTTATAGATAATTACTGAATTATTGGTAGGGCTATTTTTTACTATGATATTTTTCACAATATTGTTATATGAAAATGCTACATTAATATCCAAAAGTTTAATTACATTAGCAATGCCTAAAAGGCCCGGGAAAAATGGAAGTACTAAAATATTTTTTGACAAAGTACGAGTGTTATTATTGATACGATAGAAAGTTCATCGGAATGATGAACGAGCTTCTCCAGGACCCCGCCACATACAGCAAACTTAGGAAGAACCCGCAGGATGACGTCATCAAATCATTTAATAGTGGCTTGAAACGCATTCTCAAAGATCATAAGGACTTAATTCCGCTTTTCATGTCCACGTCACCTTCTCTGCCCTACCTTTACGGTCTTATTAAAACCCATAAACCTGGCAACCCTATGCGCCCTATTATTAGCTCGGTGGGCTCTATTACTTATAAACTCTCCAAATGGCCTGTCAAAGTTTTGTCCCCCATTCTCGGAACTATCTCTGATTCACATGTAAAAAATTCCATGGATCTTACTGAAAAATTGAATAATGCACGTACTAAAACTAACGATAGATTGATCAGTTTTGACGTTTGTTCATTGTTTACAAAAATGCCGATTGATGATATGCTTGACTTTCTCTCCCAAGAATTACATAAGTATGACCTGCCACTACCTTCACACATTGTTTTGGAACTTATTAAGCTTTGCATCAAAGACTGTAAATTCACTTTCAATAACGAGTATTATCAACAAGTGTCTGGGATGGCCATGGGCAACCCCTTATCGCCCCTCCTCTCCAATATTTATATGGAGTTTTTCGAAATTACTTACATTCCGAGAATCCTGGGGGTTGGCATCCCTTGGTTGCGGTACGTCGACGATATTTTGTGTATCTGGCCCATGAATCGTGACCTGGATAACTTCCTCCTTCAGTTAAATGATCAAGTCCCCTCCATTAAGTTTACTTTAGAAGTGGAACAAGACAATTCAATCCCATTTTTGGATGTGCGTGTACATAGGGAAAGCCCAGGTTTTAAGTTTAGTATCTATCGGAAAACAACAAACAATTTGTCCTACGTACACTTTTACTCGGGACATGACACCCCCACTAAGAAGGCCATTTTTTCATCAATGTTTCTCCGCGCCCTTAGGATCGCCAGTCCGGAATACATCGATGCCGAATTGGAAAAAATCAACGGTATTGGAAGTGATCTGTGTTACCCATCTGCGTTTATGGAATCTTGTCTCAACAAGGCAAAACGAACTTTCTATCGTGTCAATAATAACACTCGTACTTTGTCAAAAAATATTTTAGTACTTCCATTTTTCCCGGGCTTTTTAGGCATTGCTAATGTACTTAAACTTTTGGATATTAATGTAGTATTTTCATATAACAATATTGTGAAAAATATCATAGTAAAAAATAGCCCTACCAATAATTCAGGCATTATCTATAAAATTGGGTGTAAACAATGTGATTCCTTTTACATAGGTCAGACGAGAAAGGATTTGCACACACGTATAAAACAGCATCAATATTCCGTTAGAACAGGACAGTTGTCCAGTGCTCTTTTTGTCCATGTGTCAGAGTTATCCCACTGTATTGATTGGAATAATGCTTCAGTTTTATTTCATTCGAGCAACATTGTTAATAGAAATATTCTTGAGTCTGCCATTATCCAACTTTCAAATAACTTCAACATAAGCAAAGGTCTTTTTCAACTCGATCCTGTTGTTTTGAATTCCTTCAAAACAAATTTAGATAAAAAGGGTAGGACGCCAAATCTTTGGTAAACTTGTATGCTACTTTATTAACTTTTAATCTTCATTTTATTTATATATATATCGAAACTTGACTCTAAAAGGCAAAGTGTTAAAACCCGGGCAGATTTCCAGTATAAATTTGTATTTTTAGAATTCATTTGATCTTGTGCTAAAAATCGATATTTTTCCTTACAAATCTGTATGCCTCTTTGTTAATCCTCTTATTTTTAATTTTTAATTTTTATTTTTACTTCTCCGTTTATTGCATATATATATATATATATATATATATATATATATATATATATATATATATATATATATGTATGTATGTAGATATGTATGTATATATATATATATATATATATATGTTTGTGTGTATGTATGTTATTTATTTATTTTTTTTTCTTTCTGTAACCTATATATAGGCCGTAACCTTTTATGTACTTCAGTGTTCCTGAGGATGTCATTAGACGAAAGCGCTTGAGCACCTTTTTGTGTTTCCTTTCCTTCGTGGTTTTATTCATCATAAATATTTTTCACGTTTTACTTTCGTGAAATAATTTTCATGTGTGTAAATATATATATATTATATATATATATATATATTATATATATATATATATCATATATCATATATCATATATATATAATATATATATCATATACATATATATTATATATATATATATATTATATATATATATATATATATATCATATATCATATATCATATATATATAAATATATATATCATATATCATATATATATATATATATATAATCATGCGGGTTGCTTCTACAGAGCTTCAATTTAATATTTAGGAGAAATCCAATGACAAGGAGAAATGTAAATGCCATGAAAAGTCTTCTTTAATGCGCAACGTTTCGAGCAAATACGCTCATCTTCAGGCTGTATGATAACAATGTGAAATTAAAATCAATAATTGAATGAAAAACCAGACAAAGAAAATTTCTATAACCTATTCATAAAGGCAAACTTTAAAAGACTGAAAAAAGAGGGTTAAATTCTAAGTTATACAGATTTACATTTAAAATTAAGAAGCTATTTTTAAATACATATAGTAAATGTGAAATTAATACACTGGAAAAATTAACAATAGTACACTGGAATAATGAAACTAACTAACCTTTCACTGCAATTTCCGAGGCTAGACTGATTTAAGCACAAAACGAGAAAACATAAGATAAGATAAGATAAGATAAGATAAGATGGTGAGGGCGATTGGGGAAGGGGGGATTATAAGGAATTGGGGAAGGAGGAGGGATTATAAAAAGTTTAAAGGGACGGCTGATGAGTCAACATTTAACGTAGGGGTCAAAGTTTTAATATAAAGCGATTCCAGAATTCTAAGTGAGTTGGGACAAGTATTACAACCAAGAATTTTAAAATTTTCTAAAGTGACATCAGTTTTACATTTGATACTGTGTTCCCGAATGCTAGAAACTTCTTTAGTTTTTAAAATTTTACCTGTTCGGCCACTTATTCCCATATGCGAATAAAATCTAGCCCTGAGAGAGCGAACAGTGCTGCCAATGTAATTCCCAAGGAGACACCTAGGGCAGGTAAATAAATATACAACACCGCTACGCAACGAGTCAGGGGTTCGATCCTTCGCTGAGAAAAAGCTACCTAAAGACGTTTTATTAATAAATATGATGCGGAAATCAGTATGATAAAAAAATTTCCTTAACAACTTTGTAAATTTAAGCTTAAATTCCTTATTCAAAGGACCCATTTCAGGTACCAAGAAATATTTTATATCCTTCGGCACTGTAATACAAGGAAGTTGAGGGCTATAAACATTATTTAAGAAGGATCTAATTAGTTTATCTACATATTGAACAGGAAAACTATTATTGGTAAAGTATGATCTTAGATTATTAAATTCATCATTAAGTAAGGTAAAACTAGAGGTCAAATTATATCCTCTGAACAGGAGAGTTTTAATACAAGACATCTTATAGTTGAAATCAGTAAAACTAAAAAAATTCATGCCCAAACCAGTGAAAGTGGGTTTCCTGTAAACTGATGTAGTAATAGAATCACCGTTTTTCGAAATTAAAAGATCTAAAAAGGGAAGGGAGCCATTTTTCTCAGTTTCCATTGTATACGTTATATTGGGGTGCAAAGAATTTAGGAAGTTAAAGAATTGTTGCGCTTGTACCGCATTATCAAAGACAGCTATCGAATCATCAACGAAGCGTCGATAGAAAATTGGCTTGAGATGAGTTGGAGATTGACTAAAAATTACACTTTCTAAATGAGTCATAAAAAAATCAGCTGCTAACGGTCCGACAGGTGATCCCATCCCTACACCATCAATTTGTTGGTAAACCTTATTGTTGAAAGTAAAATAGCATTGTTTGAAGACCAATTCTAAAAGTTCCTTAAAATGAGACAATGAAAAACCATGAAAAATATCAACCGAGCTAAAAACCCTATCTAAAATAATGGCAATAGTTTCAGATACAGGTACATTTGTGAAAAGCGACTTTACATCAAAACTGACAAAAAACTTTTTTGAATCGAAGTTCTCACCAAGAAGGTCTTTTTGGAATTCAAACGAGTTATTTATAGTGTAAGCATTTTTCGCAAAGGGTGACAGGAGACTAACAACAAATTTTGCCAATTGAAAGGTGGGTAAGTTATACGAAGCTAAAATAGGACGGAGAGGTGTTCCAACTTTATGGATTTTAGGCAAACAGTATAATTGAGCAAGATTAGCACCAGATGCGAACAACTGAGAGTAAGTATCGTTTTTTATTATCTTTAAGGACTTTAGTCGTGACAGAAATCTATTAACCTGGTCTTCTAACCTTACAATGACTTTATTGACAGGTTCAAGAATTTGTTTGAATTTAGTAAGATCACTTAGGATTTCATTAGTTTTGTTTATGTAGTCCGATTTATTCAAAATAACCACTCCGTTACCCTTGTCCGGTCTAGTCACGACAATCTCCTGGTTCTTTGCCAAATTCTTAATACACTGCAAATCACTCTTCCTAAATATGAAAGATTGAAATTTAAGATTTCTAAGTTTATGAAAAAATTCTTGAGTTAGATTTGAGAACTGACATTTGAAATTATTGAATTCACCCACATGGGGAACATTTTTCAAGCCATTAAAAAATTTTTCAAAGTAAAGAAAAAACGAAGGCTTATATATTTGGAACAACGGAAGCTTAAATTGCAAACCAAGTGACAGTAAAAACTTTTCCCGAGGGGAGAGTGTGTAACTAGAAAGATTCGAAATTACCTTATCTGAATTGAAAAAATTTGGTGAATTCATTCCCAAAGCCTTTAACTTACGTTCATGTGTTTCCAAGATGGTAGAGTGAAATTTTTCTAGTTCACGTTGTACAAGAGAAATTATTAATAAATAGTCCAACAACGAAAAGGTATTTTTAAGAGTAGTTATATAATGCCTGAAGATGAGCGTATTTGCTCGAAACGTTGCGCATTAAAGAAGACTTTTCATGGCATTTACATTTCTCCTTGTCATTGGATTTCTCCTAAATATTATATATTATATATATATATATATATAAATATATATCATATATCATATATATATATATATATCATATATATCATTATATATATATATATATATATATATATATATATATATATATATATATATATACATATATATATCATTTTATATATATGTATCATATATCATTATATATATATATATATATATATATATATATATATATATATATATTATTTTATATATATATATCATATATCATTATACTGTATATATATATTTATATATATATATATATATATATGAAAATTATTTCACGAAAGTAACACGTGAAAAGTATTTATGATGAATAAAACCACGAAGGAAAGGAAACACAGATGGTGCTCAAGCGCTTTCGTCTAATGACATCCTCAGGAACACTGAAGTACATAAAGAGTTACAACCTATATATAGGTTACAGAAAAAAAAAAATCTATATATATATATATACAATAAACGGAAAAACAAAATTAAAGGATTGTGGAAGGGGGCACACAAATTTATAAGGAAAAACTATCGATTTTTAGCACAAGATTAAAAGAATTGTTTCCAACCAATGTTATAGATAAAAAAATAAAATATATATACAAATTTATACTGAAAATTATCGATTTTTAGCACAAGATTAAAAGAATTGTTTCGAACCAATGTTATAGATAAAAAAATAAAATATATATACAAATTTATACTGGAAATCTGCCCGGGTTTTAGCACTCTGCCCTATTTTTTGTATATAAAAATTGAAAAATAAAAGTTAGTGGCATACAAATTTACCAAAGATTTAGCGTTCTACCTTTCCTATCTAAATCTGTTCTGAAGGAATTCAAAACAACAGGATCGAGTTGAGAAAGACCTTTGTTTATGTTGAAGTTATTTGTTAGTTGGATAATGGCAGACTCAAGAATATTTCTATTAACAATGTTGCTAGAGTGAAATAAAACTGAAGCATTATTCCAATCAATACAGTGGGATAACTCTGACAAATGGACAAAAAGGGCACTGGACAACTGTCCTGTTCTAACGGAATATTGATGCTGTTTTATACGTGTGTGCAAGTCCTTTCCCGTCTGACCTATGTAAAAGGAATCACATTGTTTGCAACCAATTTTATAGATAATGCCTGAATTATTGGTAGGGCTATTTTTTACTATATTTTTCACAATATTGTTGTATGAAAATACTACATTAATATCCGAAAGTTTAAATACATTAGCAATGCCTATATATATATATTATATATATATATATATATGTGAGGCCCGTGGTGTAATGGTTATCATATCTGACCGGCAATCGGAAGATCCCGGGTTTGATTCCTGGGTTGTTACCTCATTTTTTCATTTGTTTCGTTCTTTCGATCTCATCTTGCGCGGAATATTCTCCTATACAAAGCGTCGTTCTTTACGTTAATTATACTGCGTGTGTGTATATATAATATATAATATATATATATATATATATCATTTTATATATATTATATATATATATATATATATATATATATATATATATATATATATATCATATATCATTTATATATATATATATATATATATATATATATATATATATATATATATATCATATATCATATTTACCTTACCTTACCTTACACCTTACTTCCGCGCGATGATTTTCTCATTTCGCGATCAAGCTTGTCGCCCCTCCTTTCGAGTTGGCCTGGTGAAGTAGTGAGTTGGATTCCTGCGCTCTCCACCTCGCATAGCCAGGTACGCCCGGCTCATCGGGGATTGTTCTGAGTCAGTCGTCTAGTCTTCTTTTGAAGATTTCCACTGCAACTCCCTTCGTGTTTCTCAGGTCTTTGGGCAACTGATTAAACAGTTTTGGTCCTCTCACTACGAAACTATTTTCTTTCAGGGTTAAGGATGTTCCCTGTCTCGCCTTCATTTTGGGAATACGACACAGTCTACCGCTTCTACTTTCCACCGTTGTTTGGGGAGTTATGGGATTCAGAGTAAGATTAGGGACTAGTTTCTCCATTATTTTCCAAGTGTAAATAATGGTGTATCTCTCTCTTCTCCTTTCCAGTGAATATAGGTCTAGTTCTCATAACCTTTCCCAGTAATTTAGTTCTTTGCACCCATTGATCCTGCTCAAAGGAAGCTCCATCGTTTTCTATTGTGAGAGTGCACAACCAGTCGGGTCAAGCTCTGAGATGACTATAAGCGACCTGTGCGCTGTTTGGCTCGGGGACAGGTGTGGAGGAGTGAGTCATAGCAAGCGTTAATATTTCGTGTACAGGTTTGTTTCAGCATCAAAGATTCATGCGAGTACTTGTACCTATTATACCGAGCAATTTTACGATACGTGGGGAAATCTCGGTTTTAATGTTTTATCGGAATGCGCATTAAACTTTCATTTCCACAAACTAAACACATTAACAATCCAGCGCACTATTCGAAAGAAACATGTGCCCTTATTTATCCTTTTTGTTTAACATTCGATACTCGTCTCTAAATTCTATTAAAAACTTACACAGGACTTTAGCCACAATCTCACTACGAACCTCGTGAGGATATATATGAATGTAGTGTTAAAAGTACTTTACCTTGTCCATGATGAAAAGGTTTACATTCTCAGCCGCAGGATACGCGTACTCGGTATGATGCAGCATGACATAATACCGCCTGTCAAACCACTTATTAGGTTGTGTTCAATTTTAGTAAAGTCAACAATTCAAAAACTACTAATGCTCAAATGATGTCATATTATCTTGCAAACTTAGAAATATCTTTAGTGTTGTTTAAAAAAGCCACTTACCTACTTATATAAAGGTTTGAAATATAACCTAAATATGACTGTAGCATCGTTTTTCAATATGCCATTAATATGTGTGGTCATCTTTGGTTATTTTTGGTGTACAGTATGGTTTCTAAGTTTCACATAGTCACAAATGCTGAGTTTTGATTGTGAATGCACATGTTTTCTCCCTCCTTTTTGACAATTTTGATTACTTCGTAATGTAAATATTGTGTAATTCAAATTATTCGAAATGTTATGTGTGACCCAAACTTTCTGTATATTTTGATATGATAGATATATGAAGTTGTTATTACTTTGAATAATTAAGTCTTGTACCTATAACAACACAACCTTTTATCTGAACTTATAGGAAGATATTAAGAATTTCAATTAACTTAATTTTATGTAATCATAAGACTACTAAAATTACAGTGTGAAACTTGGCATAAAACTTAGGCCTATCGAAATTTCAATGACATTTCTTTTGTTCACAAGTCCACAGGATGATTCAGAAAGGAATCAGAACCCGAAGCAAATCAAGTTGTCACCTAAGTCATTTGGTGGGGACTGGGAGGGAACTTCCCCCTGCTAAGCTGCCCACAGCCAGAGATCTGCTGAAGTATGGTTTGTTGAGGAGAGAGATGAGTGAGGAAGACAGGAGGAATTACCCAGTTAATGACCTGATTAACAATGGCATTGTTCCAGGGCTACTGGCTCAGTAGAGAAAGGCCAACGCTCTATTCACAGGACCTGTAATCAACACTGAGGTCAGGATCAGGGCTAAAGTGAAGGCACTGTGGGATGAGGCAGTGAAGGTGTCCATTGGCAATGTGAAGCTAGAGGTCAAAGAAGGTTCATGATGAAACTGGACAAATTGGTGGACATCCTGACCTGTCACTGTGTGATCAGGAGCTGCAGTGAGCTTGGGTGCAACCCTGTCTGCAACAGTGAGGTTCACATTGACTGCAGCTACAGGAGCGAGCAGAAGATACCAGTGCAGGAGCTTGCCTTCATTAAATGTCAGAGAGAAAAGGTGGGAAGTGTGGGGGCACACCAGATGTGTCTAGCTGATCACCCTAAGACCAGGAGACAGGAAGAAGTGCTGCAGAGACAGGAGCAGAGAAGGAAGGCCGAGGAGAAGAGGAGGGGGAAGGCAGAGGAGTCAGCCAAGAAAGAAGAGGAGTTGAGGGAGGAGTCATTGCTAGAGATATAGTGGAGGAGACAGGGAGGAGAGAGAGGAGGATGTAGACTTCATACCAGAGGCTGCGACATCACACTGGGCTGAGAGAGACTGCAGAGATTGCCACTGCTGCCTGGATTGATGCTGGCCTTATCACAGAGTTTGACACAGCACTGGTGATTGACCACAACAAGGTGAGGAGGGCTCAGGAGAGACTGACTAAGGAGCTGGTCAAGAAGTTTGATGAAGAGATTAGGGAAAATGGCATCACCTGTATCTTCTTTGATGGGAAAAGAGATGACACCAAAGTGATGATGGAAGCTGAGGGCAGTGACAGGCAGTTTCCTGGCCTCATTAAGGAAGAACACTACACAGTGTGCAATGAACCGGGTGGGAAATATTTGTGGCATTTTGTACCAGAGGAAGCTGCAGAGGAGAGAAGTCATGCTGAGGTCATTGCTGATCATCTAGTGAACTGGCTAAGAGAGAGAGGAGCAGACCAGACCCTTTTGGCCATAGGAGGTGACAGTACTAATGTGAATACTGGCTGGGAGTGAGGAGTAATGCATTATGTGGAGGCCAAGCTTAGCAGGAAGTTGGTGTGGATTGTCTGTGACTTGCACACTGGGGAGCTGAGTCTCAGACACCTGGTGATTGCACTGGATGGCAAGACATTGAGCAACAACAAGTGGTCTGGGCCCCTAGGGAAGATGTTAGACACTAGCGTGTAGCGTCATGAGCGATCTGGAGGCACATTTCAGGTTTTGTACAATCAACCTTGCTGATTTCAGAAAAGAAATCAAAAATTTTCGGCAACAAGCAGAACACCTCCGTTTTCGCATGTAAAAAATACAAAATTCTTGTTAATTACAGTTGGCAACATTGACTGACATGGTACTTCTGGCAGCTTTCTAATTATTCTCAGTGAGTCATCCCCTGGAATTTCTTAGTTCTACGCTAGCTCGCTTGAGAGAAACAAGTGTTTTTTCTGTGGATGGGGTGTTCAAAAACCCCAAGGTACTAACGAAAGGTGCGTTTTGTGATATATACAATTATACATTATACACTAGGGCGGATCGAAAATGAGGTTTTTAAACGTTTTTTCGAAATTCAAATATGGCTCGTGCGGAAAATATGTGGGTGCTATAGATAATGACTGTGCATAAATATTAGTCCTGCGAAATTATATCTTCAGGGTGCCACAAAGCCGTCGAAAAAAGTGAAATATAATGATTTTCTTATATTCTGCATTAGTACAATAACTGAAACTTACTTGTTATTATTATATATTAAGTGTTCCAATTACCAAAATAGTTACTGAATTACGCAGCTCTTAGTTTATTTAGATCAATGTTCTTTTGATTAATGATCTAAATAATCCAGAACTCACCACGAAGAGGTGGCTGCGTGTCGAGCTCCACCCATGCCCTCCCAACCACCCATCCTTGCGCATGTTTTTTTCTATTAACGTTTTATTTAAACTTTATATTCAGCTTTACTTTCGAATGATGGCATTTTTTTACGTGACTGAAGTGTTGATCTTATGAAGCCATCTCGCGCGTTCAATCCAAATACTTTTGATGATGCTTCAGTCACTAATTTTACCATTCTTTCTACTACTTGTGTATGACAAGGGAATTTCTCGAATGGAGGGGTACTCTTGTTTTCTATGAATTCTTCAATCTCATTTTCTGTCAGGTGTCTTGTCACAGGTGGTTCAGTGACAATGCATTTTTGCCAATTAATTAAATCAGTATAATCAGTAGCTTCAAATTGAATAACAGGTACTGTGAAACGCCTCACAGCTTTTTCCTTGTTTGTTTGCCTTGCTTTCTTTATTCGCCTCCACGCTAATTCTCTTATGGCGCTGCGGTCATCATGAATCATTGATGCTAGAATATTTTCTGGATTTGCAAAAAATGCATTTCTTTGTATGACAGGGTTTACAATATCCTTTACTTCGTCATTCAGTGTTCTTGTTAGTTCAATAGTTTTGAAAACATGTTTTGAGCCATTGACAAAAGACGTACTTTGCTTAATAGAAAACCACATTGGGATGTAGACCTTCATTATAAAAGAAGCAATGTTCATGAGGTTCTCAGATGGACTTACAGTTGAAACGTATAGACGAAGCAAACGATTTGCTGTAGTCAGCCATCGTGAATGTGCCATTTTGCCTGGACTACGATGAGCAAGATCTGGAGAGCAATATCCCTTTGTTATGGCCTGATGAATATCAATTAGATATTTTTGGTCGGTGCTAAGATCTTCACAGTCTACAGTTGGTTCCTCAGCATCAATCCTTTCAAACTCGACAATAGGAAGACTCTCACAGTTCTCTAATTCCCTGCCAATAGGACCGGTGAATCCGCGGGGGCCAGATGTTTTTCCATCCAGCTTTGCAACTAAATGGCGTAATGGCAATTCATTGGCATGGAGCTGGCACACTAAATGTTGAACTGGCTTTTTCAGCTTCAATTCTATAAGCCTTATAACGCCTCCCTTTTCTCCAGTGTTGACTGCTGCACCATCGCATCCAATGGCAACAAGGTTTTCCAGGTTCATGTCATTATTTCCAATATACTCAAACATTCCTTTACATATTTCTTCAGCTGATCCAGAATTCACAGAATAATGGCCCAAATAATCTGAACCAGGTTCTCTCACTAAAGTGATATGTTCTTCTGTTACCTTCTTCTGATATACTTTGGACTCTTTTTTTTTCTTGGAAGAGTGTAGAATCTTTTCGACCATCAAAATAGATTCCTCTGATTGGGACCTGATTTTGATCTTTCATAATTTCTGATCTCTTCTTTTGTCTTTCTCTTCTGATTTTACTCCTATCCACTACTTCAGATGTATTGTCAATAGAAACTTCTCCAATATCTTGCAATACTGCACTAACAATGAATGCTGCAGCTCGATCTGAAACTGCAGTCCTGTCACAAGCAGTAGCCACTGAAGGTAGATTTGTAGTTTTCCTTTTCTTGAATAATTGTTCTTCAGGTTGTTCGAGCTTTCTCTTCGAGCTAACTGGCTCTGGAAATGTATCGTCTGATATTTCGCCAGATTCATTTTCACTATTTGATGTCGATGATGATAATTCAACATTTGTATCCTGCAATTTCTCCTGTGAAGATTCTTTGGTGAGCCTCACAGCTTCTTTTTGCTTTCTTAGCAACGTAGATGCTTTTTTCTTTGAGAGTGTAATATCTACTCTATCAATAAACAGTTTTCTTTCACTCCTTTGATCTAAGAGGAACGTCACTTCTTCCTTTGGAACTGTTTTTTCTTTGGGACAAGAACATTGTGTTAGTACTTTGCACTTGCACGCTGCAATGTCAAAAAGTTTCGTGTGTGCTTCTTTTTTGAACATATCAATCTTTGCTTTGTAAGCTTCAGAATTTTTTCTGCTTTGGTATGGCTTCATAATGACACGATACTTTTCGTGGTAGCTTCTGAACATTGTTTCAATTCGCCTGTCTGACAGAATTGGGACGGAACTTGTTCTAATATTTGAGATATTGAAGGATCTTTATAAGTATTCTGTTTCAAATCGTTTCTTACAAACAAGTAATATTTAAAAACTCCTTCGTATGTAGGAAGATTCCTGTGCCACAAATCTTCCCCCATACCAAACATGGGGCACTCAGTTGAGGCCCTGGTTGATTTTGCACAAACTCGAGACATTTTGAAAGTATACAAATCTGAAAAAGTAAGAGCTAATATCAATTATACGTTAATTTCAGTTAATAGTACATGGCAAACTTAGGGCAACACAATACAGAAATGCAAAATATATAAGAAATATAGTTTAGACTATCTGAGTAACGCCAACAACAGAACACCCACCTGCTACGAGAGCGACAGCTACACTGAACCGAGGTACTCACGTGACAGCTGAGTGAGCTGACTATAGAAAACTGTTTTTAGAGAATAGAAACTTTTTTAAAGGTTGACTGAGCTATTTTTATACAAGTGTGAATAAATTCTTGTCTATTGTGCATCGTGGACTCTTCTGTAATTATTGGTTAAAATCTGCTTTTTTCAATTTTTTTCAATATTGGAGGTCATTGTGGCACCTGAAGATATTAATGTTATGATTGTAAATTTATACCAGCTTATTTCCTCACTACTCCACACATTTTCCACACTAGCCAATTTGAAAATTCGAAAAATGAGTTTTTCACTCCGCCCTATTATACACATTTCTTTGTTTTGTTGTGTTTAACACTGTTTATAAGTTTGTTATATGTCTTAGGGTATATATATACCTATGGATATTTATATACATAATACATATGTATGTGCAGTATATTTTTATATATATATTGGTAAACTTATTGTTTACCAATAAACCAAGCCTTATATATATATACTCATACTCATATATATTTTTTATTTATACGTTTGTTTTTGTTTCAGTGTTCCTGTGTGATACTTGTTGAGTTTTGCTGGTACAATGAGCACGCAAAGAATACGGGGATCTGCCAGCCACATTGTCTTTGGTTCTCCACTATCAGAGCTTCCTCTGTCTGAACTTCCAACCCGTATACAAGTTGCAAGGCATTTCCTCTTCTTGAAGGAGAACAAGTACACCAGCAACAGGGAGATTCTTCCGGAGGTATGTCAAACACTCATTGACCTTTGGAATCGTGCTAACATTCCATCAAAGCCAATCAAGAATGTGAAGACCAAGCTGCTCCGATTGATGGAAAAAGGCTCACAAACATCGAAGCAAGGCAAGCAGGCCACAAAAATCAAGAAGTTCGATGAAAGCCTGAATCAATTGTTTGACATAGCTGTCTGCCAATGCGATGATCTGTCTGCATGCCACTGTGAAAAAGAAATGAAAGTTCCACGACGAGAGCATGCATTTCTGATCGACCAGAGAACCACGCGGATCATGCAGATCAGTCGGGTGGATACAAATGTGACTCAGATGATGGAGAGAAGGAAGTCAAGAGAGGATCGGATTCAAGAAAGACAAGAAGAAGAGAATAGAAGAAAAACGGAACGGCAAGAGGTAGCATCCTCTGCAGATGTGGTCGAATCAGCTCAAGCAGAAGCAGACTCCAGTGGTGAAAGTGTTGGTGATGAGTGGATGGGTGATAGTGCCCAGGAGGACAGGAACATCACACCGATTCCCACTGCAGCTATCAGCACTGCAACATTGGTTGACTATGGCATCATTAGTTCTGATGATCAGATAAACGTAACTGACCACCACAAAGTATGGAGAGCACGGCAGAAGGTACGGAGGGATCTGAAGGAAGCAGTAACTTACCACGATGTGGAAGTCACTGCTTTATTTTTTGATGGGCGGAAAGACATGACACTTGTCAAAGAGAAAAAGGGGAACAAATGGTACAGCACAAAGAAAGTTGAGGACCACTATGTGCTGGTCGGAGAGCCTGGAACCTTCTATCTAAGCCATCTGACACTGGTACGAAGAACTGGCACTGTCATTGTGGATGGACTTCAAAATGCGATTGAAGAAATGGGTATTGCATACAAGATAATTGGAGTGGGAGCCGACAGCACAGCCACAAACACAGGGCAGAGAAGTGGAGCAATACACCTGCTAGAGTGCCGCCTGGGTCGCCCTTTGCACTGGTTCATCTGTAGACTGCATTTAAATGAATTCCCACTGCGCCACTTGTGCAAGGAACTCATCGGCCCAACAGAATCTGCAACTCAATGGAAAGGACCAATTGGCAAAGCTTTGGCCACATGTGAAAGTTTTCCACTTTCCTCTAGAGGAATTCAATGTATTGCTGATGGCCACACTCTCCCGGATGTTGACCTTACTGAATTGAGTCGTGACCAAGCCTACCTCTACAGAATGATGAAAGCGATAAGGACTGGTGTCATTAATGAAGATCTTCTACGAGAGAAGCCTGGACCAATCTCCCATGCAAGATGGGTTACAACTGCCAGCAGAATTTGTCGGCTATATGTAGCGATGGCGCAGCCAAGTGATGAACTGTATTCACTCACACAGTTTGTCGTGTTCCACTATGGACCAATGTGGTTTAGCATCAAGTGCCATGCAAGGTGCACAGATGGCCCAAAACATTTCCTGGAGCAAATCAAGCTGCTACGATTACTGCCACCAGCTAGCAAGACTGTCACATGGCCTGTGATCCAAAGAAATGCATATTGGACTCACTCTGAAAATGTTCTACTGGCAATGCTTGCAGATGCAGATCAAGCAAACCGGAAATTGGCCATCGATGTAATCAAGACCATTCGACGAGCTCCCAAACCTGCTCAACAGCAAGTCAGAGAATTTTGGCCACCAAAGATCAAACAAAGTGCTCAGAATTTGAAAGATTTACTTCCACCAGTGGAGGAGTGCACAATGGGACCACCACTCACGAAGCAGTTCTCTGTCGAACAACTCGATAAGATCACTGAAGAGCCCCTTGTTGTCCGGATACCATGTCACTCCCAAGGTGTAGAACGCTGTGTTAGGATGGTAACTGAAGCGTCTGGGGCAGTGTATGGAAAGGATTCAAGAGATGGTTACATTAGAGCAGTATTTAAATCCCGTGACTTTATGCCGTCATTCAAAACTAAACAAGATTTTAATGTATCATTTACTAAATAAAACTATCTAGTCTACCTACCTACCTACCTACCTACCTACAGTGTATATGTTTATTCCATAAATAAATTTTTCTATTTTTCCTGGAAAGCAGTACATTGTAAGGGGTGAAATGATAGCTCAAACCCTAGGAAAGCAAGTGTCCAAAAGTTATGGGTAACTAGCAATTTTCACGATTTTCACATGCGAAAAAGGTGTTGCACTTGTCACAAAAAAATTTTGTTTTCATTTTTGAATTTAGGGAGGTCAATTGTACAAAACCTGAAATGTGCCTCTTGATCCGTTACACTTTGCCCAATGACGCTACACGCTATTAGACACTGCTACTGAGCTGGAGATCAACCCAAACTCCACGAGGATCACTGTTGGTCCTCCTCTACCCCATCTCAGTCAGGAGGTAGTCAAGGACCTCAGCATAGACAAATTATATGGCTATAGAATCATCACTGTCATCAGATCGGGAAAGGTACCTCAGAGTCTAGCTCTCCTGGAGATTGGGCCAGTCTGTCACAGTAGGTGGATCACCACGGCTCTAAGATTCTGCAAATTGTGGATTTCCAAACATGGGCTGAAGGGTAGGAACCTGAAGAATGTGAGGATAATTGTGGAATTCATAGTGGGAGTTTACATGCCAAACTGGTTCAACATCAAGTTAAATCACAGCTGGGTGGAGGGTCCCAGGTATGTACTGTACCAGCTGGAGCTGCTCAGAAGTCAGAAGAAGGAGGTGACAGGAATAGTGATGCCTCCAGTGAAGAGATCAGCCTGGTATGCACACTCTGAGGCTGTGCTCCAGGCCATGCTGTGCAGTGAGGTGGAGGATGAGAGGAGGGAGGCAGTGAATACTGGAAATCAGAGGTGAAGGAGATGAGAACACACAGGTAGGAGACTGCAGTGTCAGACCCAGGAAGACTCCTGACATCAACCCAGATGCCACCAAACTCTCGGAGCTTATTGACTGGAACTCTGACGTGACTGAGCCTCCTCTGACCTGCTCCCTCACTACTGCTGCAATCAAGAAGTTTCTGGATAGACCAGTGGAAGTTCCTGCATGGCCCTCACACACACAGTCAGTAGAGTGGTGTGTAAGGATGACAACTGAAGCAGCACAACATGTTTACTCACAAGAGAGGAGGGAGGCGTACATCAGTGGCCAGGTGGCCAGTAGGGAGCTCATGTCCAGGAACAAGAGCAAGGCAGACATGGCATCCTTGGCAAAGTTCAAGAAACCTATCTGTATTTCTAAGTTTAATATTGAGATGCAATCAAAATGTCTTTAATTGTATGTAATGTATGTAAAATGTAGTTATATACAATAAAAAAATACTTGCAAAAATTGCTGATTTTTCGTAAACTTCAACTTCAAATATAAGTAGCTAGGAGTTGTCAAATCTGGTTTTAAAGCCATATTTCGATTTAGCACATAAAAATGCATCATTTGGTCACTAGTAGTCTTTGAAAATCTAACGATTTCACTTTGCTCCCTAAAATTGACACACCCTACCACTCATCAACAAGACTCACTACCCATACCCGTTTAGCCCTACAACATAGTCCATTCCATCGTTTGTGCCGCGAAATCCGGCAATGCTCTCACCAGAATATCCATAGAGTATTTAAACATCTTGTTCTTCAAGCTTCGCGCGGTTCAATGCAGCCTTAAAAGTCTCAAAGGAGAGTGGGCTAGGCCGTCTTTCAGTATTCGCCACATCTTCCGACTTTACCGAATACCACTTCATAAACGTCGAACACGCAATATCAAAAGTCGGCATCACTATTTTTCATCTACGTGAGAATTCTTCAAATATACGTCTGAGCTCCAGGGCTTGCAGCGGCGAACTGAGAACGCAAAGGTAGAGATATGCCCAGGTATTAGCAGGAGTCACGTAACCCTTTGCTTGATCTTACAGCGGGCGGAGCTTAGGACTTTTTCCTGTACATACGCAGACACACACACACACACACACACACACACACACACACACACACACACAAAGGAGAAAATGAAACCCTAATTGAAACATTTACATTTTCAAATATAAGTAATAAATAAACATATCGCTAACAAGAGACATATATCATTCAGGTACTATGGTACCCAAAGGGTACGGTATCATAGGTTCCAGGCACCTGGTAACTTTTCCTATAGGTGTTACGACACACCTTTGTGCCCCTAAGTTCATTCACACACCCCAGTTTCTTTGCCCGCAAATTGTGGGTTCCTCCAGTCAGTTGGGGAGGTTGGTCACACTCATCTTCTAAGTACACTAGCTCCTTCAACGAGTCAAAGTTAACGACCCGTCGGTTCGCCAGGTTAAGCGTGATGCCCTTCGCCTTCACGATATAATTCAGCTCTTTCCCCACCCTCACCCGCACCCTATACGTTTTTGGCCCTGTTGATACAAAGGAGTCAGCGTGCGTATGCACCATCACCATACTCATCCTTGATCTCGTCAGTCAACTCTCCGAGAAATTCCCCAATAGGCGGCATGTATTCACCTTCCCTCTCTGTGAATATTACGCTATCTGTGTCAGCGTACAGCACCCTCCGCCCAAGAGAGTGCAGTAGTCCCCAAGGCTTGATGCGTGCGTATGCCGTTGTGAAGCTGGCTACAGGTATGTTTGTAACACGTGAGGTATCTGTGGCCAGTTCGGTGATGTTGTACTTTATTATGTACGTGTTACCAACATTCACGATCTCCATAACCTCTTTATCGGGGGCAGTGGCATAATCCCACACTTCGTTATAACTCTGGGCTAGGTGAACGTTCCACTTACCTGTATTCTGTGCAAACTTGCCCCAAAGACCATGTAGGCATAACTTTGCACTAAAGCGCTTGCCATGGTTCTTAACAATTTGGGACCGGTCAAGTTGTATCCCTTAACGGTCACGGTAACGCTGAATATAAGCCGATTTTTCACCCTCGCTCTCAACCCCTCGCGAGTACCCTGATGCTTCTACTTTATCCTTCAAAAAAGTATTTATATACGGCGTGAAAAGGTTGGGGATTTTCTGAAACCTCCACACCTCAAATATCTTCAATATTCTGTAACTATGGCGGATGGCTAGGGAAAGCTCAGGACTTGTATATACACCTCTGATCTTTCTTCCGTTGGTTGGTTGTGTGATTACAGGACCCATTATTCTCCTCTGCGCACTTCACACACAGGGGAAACATGAGTTTGTGATCTATTACGACGGGTAAGATCGGCATCCATAAATCGCGAGGGGGGAGCACGTCTACGAAAGAAAGACCGAACTAGAACCCATTCAAATTTGTTGAGAACACCTCGATGGTGGGCAGGTCAGGTCCAACCAGTTTTTCAGGTGCACCTCCGGGTACGGATTGTTCTTCATCACGTAGGGATATGAAGAACAGAAGCCGTAGTAATGGAGTTTCATGCCCTCTCTAGGTGGAAAGTATAGTTTGAATGGGTTTGTACGCCCTCGGAGCAAGCTATCACCGCATTTGAGAGGATCCAACACCATTGAACGCTTGAATTATCTTTAAACTGAACATTACCTCTTATCTGCATTTGTATAAGCTTGTTTCCTCTTTTCAGGGGATCACCCGTGAATATCTCTGATGACTCGTGCTCAAGCAGTTCCTTGTAAAGGAACTGTGTGTCAAATTTTGCCCCGTTATGGGTAAGAATATACAGTCATTTTTTTTTAACTTGTCTGCTTACTTGACAATATAAGACACAAAGAGTTTCACAGGGTTGTCGTGTGCGATCGTTTTAAAAACATTTGTCCGTTTACCGTATGTGTGACACTCATCACACTCAACCTCCATGCACTCATCGCAGATAGTCTGGCTTCGAGTAGATGTGGGATACCCTCTTTGGTTTCAGGGTTTGTGTAAATTTCTATATCGTAGTACACGTTTATACAGTGTTTATTTTTAGGCTTAACATCTTTCATATAACAATTATAACATACATGCTTCAATTCATCCACCTTATATTTCTCATGGCATGTAGGACAGTGAATTTCATCACATTTATGCTTGAATTTCCCCCAATTTTCCATCATATGAAACATACCACATTCACAGATTCTCATTTTCCTGCAAGTGTCAATTGACTTATGGAACTCAAAGCATTTATTATTGAAAAATGTACCGCTGCACACATTACATTCCTCTTCTCAGCTTCAACTACACGACTTTCACATTTGGAGCTTTTACACTGCTCGCATACCATGTGGCATTCCTTACACGGTTTGTGAGCAGTGTAAAAGCTCCAAATGTGAAAGTTGTGTAGTTGAAGCTGAGAAGAGGGAATGTAATGTGTTCAGTCTTTTTTCAGAATTCTGTTTTGTAGGGGCACCTAAACGTTAGTATGTGGTACCGATAAGAAATATGTAAAATATTCGCTACCTGCGACATCAACTTCACCGGCCCCAAGGAGGTCAAAGATTTTGCCTTTCATGTGCCCCAAAAACGTTAAAACCAAAATTGCATTTCAAGCAATAATGAAATCATTGAAACCAAGAGAGACTACAAAACTGAATAAGAAGCTTCCTAAATTATTGTGGTGGGTGGGTTAGGGTGGAACTCAAAGAGCAGCCACCTCCACGTGGTGAGTTCTGGATAATTTAAGCCGAGTTATGCATGGTCGTATCTAGCTTAAATTAGAGGAGAGCTGCTCCAATAAACCAATATATTTAAAGCCATGTAGCTATTTCATGAGTTTCTAAAAGAAAACTGAATCACTGAATGATGCTTAACATCAACCAATCAACGAAAGCAATAAAAACTCCTATTTTTTGTTAGTATTTTTCATGAAATACCAAATTTTTAAAATTTATGTGAAGAATGGGAGGAAAGTGTATGAAGGAAAAGTTAAAGAACATAAATAGACAAATCAAATGAAACAAAAACGGTCTTCCAAGCATAAACACAACGGAGGATACGCTTAAATCTGTGAATTTTTCCTTAATTTTTGGGGGGACGGGAAAGGCAAAATCTTCGACCTCCTTGGGGTCGGTGAAGTTAATGTCGGCAGGTAGCTAATATTTTACAGATTTCTTATTGGTACCACAGACCAACTGCTGGGTGCCCCTACAAAACTGAATTCTAAAAAAAGTTTTTTCACTCAACCCTCATGGAGTATAGCCATCCATTCCCTTTCCTTCGAACACGTGTTTTGTGTCACTTTGTGGCACTGTGGCACAAAACATCGCAAAAGAAAAGTACGAGTATCGAAGTGGCCCTGAAAAGTAGAAAAATTAGTTGAAATATAACCAGAATTAAGTTAAGATCTAATTAGCCATGAATGCAAGTTTCAGTAAAAATACAATGAATCCATTCTAATATCAGTGGATGGAAAGCTGGTTTACATTTAAAGTTACCAGAAATGCGCTACGAGAAAGTTATATTTGAAACTTGACGAAGGGAGCATTAATTTTACAAAAGTAGCGGCCAACTAAAGCCATTTAACTTTGTTTTTCTTGGTCGTTTCTTGCAGCACTTCTTCATTGAAGAGAGTTAAAGGATTTATTTACAAAAGCTCTAACTTGATACTTTGAAAGATGGTAATTCAATCCTTTGTCAAGTTTTATTGGGATTAATATCTCTCTCTCTCTCTCTCTCTCTCTCTCTCTCTCTCTCTCTCTCTCTCTCTCTCTCTCTATATATATATATATATAATATATATATTTTTTTTATGAAGGAAGAAGGGCCCAAGAGCGAATGCCCTGCAAATACTATCCTCTACAGAGAAAGAAGAGCCAAATAAAGGTCCAAGGTTTTCGAGATGCCTGCACTCTGCATTTAGTTTAAAAGATTAGAGGTCAAAGAAAGGGGGAAAGATGAAGTGAGGAAGATTGTTCCAGAGTTGACGGGTTGAGTAGATGAAAGATCGAGAATACCGATTAACCCTTGCGTTAGAGAGTTGGGCAGAAAAGGAACGAGAATGTGTCTAAAGTCTGGTACTGCGTCCTCTCCTTAAAGGAGGAAGCATGCAGCTAGAGAGTTCAGAATAACAATGTCCGTTATAATAGCGATAGTAAAGAGAGAGTGAGGCAACACTACGGCGAAGAGGGAAGAATTAAAGACAGTGAGTAAGAGGCGGGGAATTGATAAGACGAAAAGCCTTTGATTCCACCCGGTGAAGAAGAGCTGTATGGATTGAGCTACCCCACACATGATAAGCGTACTCCATACAAAGGAAGACAAGACCAGGCCCGTGCACAGGACACTTCAGATGGGGGTGCTGAAAGTTAACAAAAATGGCACCATCTTCTCCCCCCCCCTAAAAAAAAAGTAAGTCTCTTCACAGCATTTATACGGGTGTTATTTTCTTTAGGAAGAAAAGGGCATTTCTGAGGCATGTAGGGGCAAATGGGAGGGCTGAAGCCCCTGTATTTCCCCCCCCTCTGCACGTGCCGCCTGGACAAGACCCATGTATAGAGACAGCAGCTGAGTGGGGATGAAGGAACTGCGAAGCCGGTACAACACACCTAACCTCTTATAAGCTATTTCAGAAAAAGAGTACAGTATATGTGATCTTTCCAGGACAGATCAGGAGAAAAGGAAACGCCAATAATGTTAAGAGAAGAGGAAGGATTGAGTTGTTTATTGTTGAAGGTAAAGGGATAGTCGTGTGGAGGATTGTGACGAGTAGAGATGAAGGAACTGAATTTTCATACTATCTCTGTCCCAGTCAGAGAGAGTAAAAAGATCAGTAGTCAGGCGCATCATAGACGTCCTACGCGAAGCATTGAGTGACACTGTTTAGAGCAGTGGTCGGGGAACGGGGGTAAATTACCCAAATGGGATAAATTTAAAACTTTTGGGGGTAATGCGTGCGGTATGACAGACACTTTGTGCTGATTTTTTTTTCATATATTTTTATTTTATTTTGTTACATAAATGTGGCGTTATTCTAAATTTTAGAATATTACGAATTTACGTCCTGATTACGTCCTCAAATATATTTTGGGGTAATACCCAAAAAAGTTCGTGGACCACTGGTTTAGAGGGACGCTTTGTGAAGTGCGTGGAGAAGTGAACAGTAGGTCATTCGAGAGCTCCTTCAATCTAGGCATGATACCCAATGCTCTTTTCGTTAACTGCACCAAAATGATGACTGAAATGCAAAGGAAACTAATTACAAAGGTGATCAATCACATTAAAATAATATTACTACGTTCATACTAGGAATGCCACTCTCTACAAATTAAAAAATGTAAGCGAAGCACCTTCGTTCAACAAATTTATGACGACACATAAATGGTTCACATACAGTACTTTCGCGCGGCCACCTTTTCACAGCTGAGTGCACTAAGGTTTCTGTGTACGATTATACAAGGGTAAGCTGTTTCTGAATGGTAGGATAATGTTTCCAGATACGCAGAAGGTTTGTCATATGTAGATACAAAACATATCTTCCAGCCACAGCCATAAAAATCGATTGGGATCGGTGGGTTCACATATTTTTTTCACACAACTGATATACATATACTCGAATATATATATATATATATATATATATATATATATATATATATATATATATATATAAGTTTGCTTGTGCTTGTTGGGGAATGGACGCTTTGTTTCTCTCTCTGTATTAACATCCAAATAAGAAGGGAATTAACTTCTCGGCGGTTTATTCTGTTTACACCCGAAAGTGTATAAAGTATCAGTGAATGCGTGCATAAAAATTATAAAGTGAAATTCATTAAATTTGAGAAAGTGCAATACAGTTTACATAAATTATCACTAGTTTAACGTATACATTTACAGTATATCGTAATACGGTTGGCATTCGAGAAAAGTTTGAAAGAAGGCAGGAAAAAGGTCATAAAACGCAGAGGTCATTAAATGAAAAGGTCATAAAACCCTCGTGACCATCGAAAGGAAAGAAAAGAAAAAGAAAGAAAAGAAAATAATTGTGTGTATTTCTTTTTTCGATAATTAATGAATAGCATGACCATGGGTCCAAATTCTCACTTAATTTGCAATTTGCATAATTTGAAAACAACTGAAAATGCAGCAATCAGGTGTGATTTCTGTCAAAAACTGCACGGCCATATCTGCCTGAATTGGGATGATAGGAAAATATCTCTCGTCTCGAAAGCCAGACAGATCGCGGGGGTCAAATTTCTGTGTGACGCATGTACACAGATTGTAGGCTGTACAATCATCTTCGTTGTAGGCTCTTCGTGTGACAGAAAAGGAGGGAAACAAGAGTCCCGAAATGTCCCAATGAAAAATCGAATGGATGAGAGAGGAACAAATAAAAATACAAATAAAGATATAACACGGGCAGTGTATCTATGCACATCCCACGTTATGTAAATCATATTACACAAATGGATATTGCAAATTTGAAAAAAAGTGCAAGTTCCACCATCTTACTGTCTGCAACACCTATGCAAGATATGGGAGGTGCAAATACGGACAAAATTGCCATTACCACCACCCTCAAAGGAACGCAACAGGTGAACAGGAAAAACGAGCATCAAAGAGGGCTGCCAAGTTTTTAGACGTAGCCAACACAATTCAACTGCTAAATACCATCAAGCAAATACAAAGTCATCTGACAAATATAGAAAGCCGGACAGAAGGCACACACAAAGACACTTCATGTGATATCGGGACATACCGGCACCACCATTGGAAAACGAATCGGAACCACATATTGAGAAAAAATGGTTAAATAATCCGAGCCAACATTCAAGGGTCTTTAATCAAACCATTCCCCGGACAAAGTCACATACCTGAAAGGACTCATGCAAGAAGCCGGAGCAGACTTTGCATGCTTCACGGAAACCAATCTAAAGGACTGCCAGGCGAACTGTCAAAAACTGAGTTGTGTGTTGAAAAAAAAGAAATACACATTGACAACTATAACATACTCCGAGCAGACAGAACAGTAAGGCGTAAGGGAGGATGTGCTATTTACACACACGAAAGGCATATGGCAGAAATGACTATAAGTACTTCAAAGAACTACGTAGAATGTGTAGCAGCAAAAGTTGAAAAATTAAATATGGTACTAATTGTAATGTACAGACCCCCAAACTTCAAAATTCTCAGATTCCATTACAGAGGTTAGAAACTGGGTAAAAGATCTACATTCTCCAACCCCAAATATTTTTATCTGTGGTGATTTTAATTTTACATTTATGAAATATAAAGGATATGAAAAAATATATGCATACACCAGGATAAGGGGGGCACACGGGAAGACCAGGAGCAGGTAAAATTCTAATAGCTCTAGCCGATGAATTTATGTTCACACCAGAAATAACAGGAAACACAAGAAAAAATAACTGCCTAGATTTGGTATTCACAAACAACATCAACCTAATTGATAACGTAGAAATATCCCCAACTATAATATCGGATCACATTTTTGAAATAACAACCATTATATCCCAAAAGCAACAGGAAAGGAAAGAACACGAACAATAGAAAGAAGCAAATTCGAAATTTTTTATTTTTAATCCAAAGCTATTAACTGGGAAGGTGTTGCCTCCAGTATGAAAATAATAGATTGGAAAACCATCTTCAAGGCCAAGACAACGGAAGAGATGCTAATGACCTTAGAGGAGAAGACGCTGGAAATTGTGGAAAGACAGGTCCCAAAAATACAACAAAGAGGAAAGAGAAGCAGGTTCGAAAGACAAAAGGTTATTATTCCAAAAGAGAAACATCAGAAAAATATTACATAATAAACTGCAGAGTATAGATTGCGTCACACAGGACCTAATTGAGAAGCATACAGAAAAAGAAGACGACGCTATAGAAGCGATAAAGGTTAACTCAAAGTACTTCTATAATTTTGTAAAAAGGAAATCGAAAAATCACACCTTTGAAAAATAAAGAAAATTCTTTCTCTGATGATCTAACAGAAGTATGTTAAATATTAAGAACTCAGTACAAATCATCTTTCAGTATCTCGAAAACTGACAAACTGATATGCGATAGAAACGTGTTCTTTGAAGAACTACAAAGGGAAAGTATAACGGGCTTCGTCTTTACGACAGAAGATATTACACAAGCTATAGGGAAACTAAAAGCACACTCGGCGCTAGGACAGGACAAATGGAATGGCACACTGATCAAAAACTGCAAGAATGCAATCGCTGAGACCCTATATTAGATATGGAAACGATCACAAGACACAGAGAAATACCGGGAATCCTGAAGAGAGCGAGCACGGTCCCAATATATAAAGGAGGAGATCGATCCGAAGCTAAAAACTATATGCCAGTCTCATCTTACTAAAATACTTGAAAGAATAGTGTGAAAAAAATTCTGACTTTTTGGAAGCTCAGAAAAAGTTAAATGATAAACAACATGGATTCAGGTCAGGTAGATCATGCCTATTACAACTAATGGAACACTTAACAACATTATTGATCCAATGGAAAGTAATGAAAACTATGATGTAATATACACAGACTTTGTCAAGACGTTCGAAAAGTGTGTCCATGGTTTCATTATACATAAACTGAAACATATGGGAATAACAGGAAAAGTAGGGAAATGGATATATAATTTCCTTAGATGAGCGGCGGTAAGTCATTACAGTTCAAGGAATATCTTCATCAAAATCAGAGGTCCTCAGATCAGTACCACAAGGAACAGTATTAGCTCCACTACTCTTTATAATCATGCTAAATGACATAAATGAGGACGTTACCAGAGACAGCACAGTAACATCCTTTGCCGATAACACAAAGATCAGTAGAAAAATAAGAACCTCAGAGGATATAGGATCTCCACAAACAGACATGAACAGAATTTACAGATGGACGGAAGAAAACAATATGAAGGTTAACACTGAGAAATTTCAACTGTTAAGGTGCGGAAAAAGGGAGGACCTAAACTCCATGGAATACTATACCAAAGTGCACAGGAAAATCAGAGAAATTTTAAAGCAAAAGATTTAGGAGTTGTAATGACTGATGATCCGAAATTTGAAACACAAAATAAGCTTGCAGTAAACAGAGCAAAGAGAATAACTGGGCAGATACTGAGAACCTTTAAACGAAGGGACAGGAATATAGTGATTCCTCTATTAAAAAAATGATCACACCTAAGTTAGAATACTGCTTGGTCCTAACATCCCCATATAAAAAAGAAGACATTAGACAGCTAGAAAGGATTTCAGAGAAGCTTCACAGCCAAGATCAAGTGGTGCAAAGAAATAAATTACTGGGAAAGGTTACGCGAATTAAACCTACCTATATTCAATGGAAAGGAGAAGAGAGAGATACACCATTATTTACACTTGGAAAATAATGGAGGAACTAGCCTCTAATCTTACTCTAAACCCTATAGCCCCCCAAACAACAGTGGAAAATAGAAAAGGAAGACTGTGTCGTGTTTCCAAATCAAAGGCTAGAGAGGGAACATCCTTAACCCTGAAAGTAAACAGTTTTGTTGTGAGAGAACCAAGACTGTTTAATGAGCTGCTCAAAGAACTAAGGAACACGAGTGGTTTTGCGGCAGACATCTTCAAAAGAAGATTAGACGCTTGGCTCATAACAATCTCGATGAGCGGGGCGTACCTGCTTATGTGAGGTGGAGAGTACAAGAAACCAACTCCCTACTTCACCAGGCCAACTCGAGAGGAGGGCGACAAGCTTGACCTTTGTGAAATGAGGAATCATCGCACGGAACATTTGAAAGGTTGAAAGATATATATATATATATACACATTATAACTGCAAACACGCAGTATAATTAACGTAAAGAACGACGCTTTTGTATAGGAGAATTATCCGCGCAAGATGAGAGCGAAAGAACGAAACAAATGAAAAAATGAGGTACCCACCCGGGAATCGAACCCGGGATCTTCCGATTGCCGGTCAGATATGATAACCACTACACCACAGGCCTGTGGTGTAGTGGTTATCATATCTGACCGGCAATCGGAAGATCCCGGGTTCGATTCCCGGGTGGGTACCTCATTTTTCATTTGTTTCGTTCTTTCGCTCTCATCTTGCGCGGCTAATTCTCCTATACAAAAGCGTCGTTCTTTACGTTATATATATATATGATACACACAGACCGTGCATGGAATAAGGCACTTTTCTCAGGGAACTATTCTGAGTTCTATCCCATCTACGTATATCGGGTGGGCAAAAAAAAGGGAGCCCTCGAACTTTGGCTGTAAAATCCAAAGTTATGGTCAGATTTCAATATTTTTTTCACACCCCACAAAAAAGTAAATTTCCTATACGGTGAACAGATTTCAAAGAAAACTAATAAAAATTACAGATTTATTGAACATTTCTTTATGCCACTGGAAATTCTCAATTTACACTACTACTGCATTGTCGGGTCTGCAAAAAAAAAAGGGAGGCCTTTTAATCCTTTATATTTCGGCAAATACGGTCAGAGAACCATGAAATTTTAGTATGTTAGTACTAGGTCATTTTATGGTTTGTATGCCTTCTCTTAGCATTTTAGCTGAGAAATTGGATTTATGGCGAATATTCCAGAAAAATCTTGCGATAATTAAAATTATTTTAATTAACGTAAGCCAACTGCAGGAGGTTTGGACAAGCTTCTCAAGAAAATCGATAAAACAGGAAATGCTAAAAAATGGCATACAAACCATAAAATTACCTAGTACTAAGATACTAAAATTTTATGGTTCTATGTACGGTATTTGCCGAGATATGAAGGATTTAAAAGGTCTCCCTTTTTTTGTCGACCCGACAATGCAGTAGTAGTGTAAATGAAGAATTTCCAGCGGCATAAAGAAATGTTCAATAAATCCTAATTTTCATTAGTTTTCTTTGAAATCCGCTCACCGTATAGGAAATTTACTTAGTTGTGGGGTGTGAAAAAAAATATTGAAATCTGGCCATAACTTTGGATTTTACAGCCTTTTTTTTCCCCACCAGTTATATATATATATACAGGGTGTCCCAAAAAACTATATACTCTTTATAGCATCATATATTTTATAATTAAAAAAAAAAAAAAACAATATATTGTTATAGCAATTGCCAATGAAAGGTAAATTAGTAATCTAAGTGATCAAAATGTTATAGCGAGTTGTTTGCATATAAAATTTAATTAACTACGCCAAGTGCTCAAAATGTTCTCTGGCGGCATGAATGCACTTTCAATACAACAAAATCGTGTGGTCTGATGAAGCTACCTTCAAGCTGAATGGCACAGTAAATCGACACAACTGCAGGTACTGGTCACTTGATAATCCACACGTTTATGTGGATAAACATGTTAATTTACCAGGATTAACAGCATGGTGTGGTTTATCATCCAGGGGTTTGGTTGGACCATTTTTCTTTAATGGGACAGTTACCGGTGCCGCATATCTCGACATGCTGCGGACAGAAATTATATCTGCAGTTCGGAAGTTGTTTGGAAACGACGACTTTTACTTTCAACAAGATGGAGCCCCCCCCTCATTATCATTGTGATGTCAGAAGGTACCTCGATGAAACGTTGCCTAACCGTTGGATGGGACGAAGAGGAAGCGTTGAGTATCCTCCACGTTCACCGGACTTGACTCCACTTGATTTTTACTTGTGGGGCTACCTGAAGGATGCAGTTTATGGTACAAGACCTGCAACACTCGAACACCTTAAGGATGCAATTAGGGAAAAGTGCGGGACCATCACAGCATCCACATTAGTCCATGTCTGCGAATCAGTTAGTCGACGCATTCAAAAGTGCATTTATGCCGCCGGAGAACATTTTGAGCACTTGGTGTAGTTAATTAAATTTTATATGCAAACAACTCGCTATAACATTTTGATCACTTAGATTACTAAGTGACCTTTCATTGGCAATTGCTATAACAATATATTGTTTTTTTTTTTTTAAATTATAAAATATATGATGCTATAAAGAGTATATAGTTTTTTTTGGGACACCCTATATAACTGACTACCTAAGGAAGAGCTAAAATTCCTCTCTACCATCCATGATAACTTTATGTACCAAGCGTCATCAGCAGTAGACTTGTCAAATGAGTTAATGTACAGTATGCCTTTTGGTGGTGTTGCTTTCTTAATAAGAAAAAAATTATCAAAACATATACAATTTTAACAAGCGACAATGTAAGGTTGTTAGGCATTGAATTATAAGTGAACAATGATTGCATATTAATTGTAAAGTGCTATTTACCATACAACAACGGCAGTAATCTAGATGGATACATTGATTTGCTGTACAAAATTAAGTCGCTATCAGATAACCCCAAATATTCTCAGTGTATAATAATCGGGGACTTTAATGCGCATGTATAAGTAGGGCGGGTCATACTATGCATTTTTTTTAAATCAATGGAGAGGGGTGTTCAAATAACATATTTTGGTGTATAGAACACAATTCTGAAGAAAATATTTAATTCTGATAACCCTAACCTACATCATTTTGCAGTTGATTATTATTAAATTGTTGATTATTTTACTATTGTAGTTACCCCAGAATATGTCTTCTCACGTTTTCTATCATGGCTGCTCAAGTTATCTCTCATAGAGCATTGTTCTAACTAATTCATATAAACACATAATGTAATTCATATAATAATAATAATATTTAAATACTCAAATAAAAAGGTGTGCCATTCCACTTAATTGTAATTATCATACAGATTCAAAACATTGCCCTTGCTAGTGTAAGGTATGGCATAGGGCTGAGGCCAACTGCGGCGATAGCAACAGCAGCTCTGATTGACGCAGGAATCATCACAGAAGACAATACAAGTAAAGTGATTGATAAGAGCAAGGTCAAGAGAGCACAGGAGAAGTTGATGGAGAGCTGGGGGAACAGTTCGAGAAGAAGTGCAGGGAGGAGGGGGGGATCTCTTGCATCCTCTTTGATGGGCGGATTGACCTGACCAATGTGATGATGGAAGCTGAAGGCAGTGACCAATCTTTTCCCGCAAAGATCAAGGAAGAACACTATAGTGTTGTTAGTGAGCCTGGCAGCTACTATCTGTTCCACTTTACCCCAGAGAAAGCAACTAAAGAGGAGTCACATGCGGAGAAGATTGCTAAGGTCCTGTTTGCCTGGCTGAAAGAGAGGGGTTATGATAAGACCTTGTTGGCCATTGGAGGAGACTCAACAAATGTCAACACTGGTGTGAAAGCTGGAGTAATGCGGAAGCTGGAGCTGCACCTGGGGAGAAAGCTGGTCTGGTTGGTGTGCAACCTGCACACTGTTGAACTTCCCCTGCGCCATCTCATTGTTGACCTTGATGGCCCTACTCTGTCAGACAAAAAATTATCCGGGCCAATAGGAAAGCTCCTTGATTCTGCTACAGACTTTGATATCAATCCAAACTTCACCCGAATCTCTGTTGGCCCTCCACTGATCAAGCTTCCTGACAAGGTCATTCAAGATCTCTGAACTGATCAATACTATGGCTATAAAATTGTCTGTGCAGTCAGGGATGGAGTACTTCCTGCAGGGCTGGCTCTGTTAGAGATAGGACCAGTAAACCACAGGCGCTGGCTCACCACAGCGAACAGACTTCTCAGGCTCTGGGCGTCAAAGCACGGACTTAAAGGAAAGAACCTGAAGATTCTGCAATTCATTGTGGAATTCATCATTGGAGTGTATTACCCACGTTGGTTCAACGTGAAGGTCAAGCACTCCTGGATCGAAGGGCCTAGGCACATCCTCTTTCAGCTGGACTGCCTCAAGTCCCAGAGAAAGGAGGTGCTGGATATTGTGATGCCAACTCTGAGAAGATCTGCTTGGTATGCCCACAGTGAAGTCATCCTCCAAACACTACTCTGCTCTGAGGATCAGAAGGAGAGGATTGAAGGGGTGGAGAGAATCCTGGCCATCAGGGGAGAGGGGGACCCAGACACTCAGCTGGGGGACTCCTCTGCTAGGAGCAGAAGGACACCTGACATCAATTGTGATGCTTCCAGCATCGGTGACTTGATCAGCTGGTCAGAAGGTGTGTCAGAGCCACCTCTCACCTGCTCTCTAAGCACCTCAGAGGTGAAAAACTTCATCAACACCCCCATGGAGGTGCGCAACTGGCCTTGCCACACACAAAGCATTGAGAGGGTTGCTAAAATGGTGACTGAGGCTTCTGCTAAGTACTTCTCACAGGAAAAGAGGGATGGAGGGATCAGGGATCAGGAGACCAGCAGGAAGCTGATGTCCAAGTCTGAGTCAAAGCAGGATTTGTGCAACCTGGCAAAGTTCAAGATGTCAGGAGAATGATCTTTGTAATTATATCCAGTGATATACATGCAGTTCACCTATTAATAAATATATGTAAAGTTGATTTGGCCTTGTCAATATAAATGATTTACCTTATATCTTTTAATATATTATAAAGGGGTTCAAAAGGGTAAAATTGGCAATTTAGAAATACAAAATGATGTAGGTTAGAGTTATCCTATCCAAAAAAGAAGCTCATATTTGAATTCCCCATGTAAAAACACATACTTTAGACACCCCTGATGGTAGGATTTCCTTCAGATTCATGTTGTCACCTGAGTACGACCCGCCCTAAATTGTATAAGTAATGTAGAGGTATTAGGCGTAATCAGTGGTAATTTCATATACGTTAGTGATATGAGTGCTACCACCAAGTGGATTGATCATTGTTTCACTAGTACTAATCTAAAGGATCGAATTGTTAGAGTTCATATTCTGCATGATTTCCTTCTTTCTGATCATAGACCAATAGAACTATTAATTAATTTTACCACCGTATGTGCAACACGACATAACAAGAACTCAATAGGTAAGAATAATCGGGTCGATTGGTTTAATGATAATGTGCAGCGGAGAATAGAATATAAAGGGAGAACAGGTCACCTCTTTATTAATTTAGAAATTTTGCATCTTGCCTGTAATAATCCTTGCTCAAATGATTCTCACTGTAAACTCACAGATAGGTATTATAATAATTTAGTATCCCTGTTAAGAGAAGCAGGAAGACCACTGATTAAATCTTACAACTATCATACTAAGATTATACTTGGATGGAATGATTTTATTGCTCTCCTGAAGAGAGACTCGAAAGACACCTACGATTTGTGATGCTTCATGGTAGACCTAGATTAGGACCAGTATACATGGAAGCCTGTGAAGCTCACTTAAATAACTATAATAACAAATTTTGGAAATTCGTTAAGAATCAAACGGGGGATAAAATTGCAAAGCTGTGGAAAAACCACTACTCAAACATTCTTAATAGTATGAGTAGAAATAATCTTAAGATGGGCTGTAGCAAAACGCCTGTGGGAGGGACAAGGCAGAGTGAGACAAGGCAGGGTGAGACAAGGCTCCTCGCTCTTTCCCCACCTATTTCATATGTATATTGACGGATTAACTGCTTCACTTAATGAGGCAACAATTGGATAATGTGTAGATAACACAAAGATAAATAGCTTCGTTTATGCCGATGATATGGTGTTAATAAGTCCCTCTGTTAAAGGTCTGGATCGGCTACTAAAAGTCTTCGAATTATATTCGGAGAAACATGATATTCTTTTTAATGTTCCAAACACTTACGTTATGCAATTCTATCCTAAATGCTGTAATTAGCCAGCTGATAATAGGTTTAAAATGGGAGATGAAGTAATTGAGGAAGTACTGTACAAGAGTTTAGTATTTGGATCAAACTATCACCAGTTCCTTGAGTGATGATTGTTATTTTATTTATTTGTCGGGTTCAAAATCCCAGCTGAGCCGTGAACGGCCAAATTCTAAAGGGCAAGTTCTACCTAAAGCCCAAGTTAAGCTAAATTAAAACTTACGGATTTGAGATCCTATTAGGTCCTACTTCAGGGTAACCTCAGGGTTGCTGACTCGATGCGGGCCTACCTTAGACCTTAATTACATGAACTTAAAGTAAACAAAAAGGGTACTATTTGTGGTCTTCTTTCTGAACCTTGCAACAACAACGCAACCTGGACTATTGCACGATGCAACAATCATGTATCTAAACAACCAAACTGAATTGCAAGAGAGCTCTCTATCAGACCACACCTTTACGTACGACCTTCCACAAACGAGTAGAAAAGACGCGCAGCGTCCCAAAATGATGCCAACAGTGTGACCAAACAATGATGCCACAAGAACTCAAAAATGCTAGCTCTAAATTAAGTTAATTTTTCACTAACCTTACAATTATGAGATGGATATATATACACCTTAACTAATATTATACAAGCAATGCTGCATCAATCAGCTTAGTCATCGTATCGCCTTGGGACAACAATGGTTCTTCCTCTTCTAGATTTTCTAACACTCCCCACCGAAGAGGCATTGTTGTCATTACCTTCTGCAAGGTTAGCCAAGCCTTCTTCATGAGGCTGTAACTCAAATGTTTCATCTTGACTATCTGTGTTTTTGCTGATTTCTAAAGCATAGAGTTTTTGTATAGGTCTCTTTAACTTTCCTCCTGAAGTCTTTACCAGTGCAGACCTAACTAAATTGTCTTTGCCAACAAACAACTCTTCAATTATGCCAAGCTTCCAGCATTGCCTTGGTCTTTCATCCCCAATCATTACCACTTCTCCCACCTTGATACAATTTGCATTGGAGCCCTTTACCTTGCCTGATGGGTAATAATTGAGTTCTGGCAAGTATTCCATCTGCCACCTCTTCCATAACTGATCTTGTAGCTCTTCAAGGTACCTGAACCGTCTGGTTAACTCTCCTTGAGTGCTCTGGATAGGCTGCAAGTCCTCTGGCACACTGGGGTTTGATGTTAATCGTTTACCACAAAGAAAATGATTTGGTGTCAATGGCTCTGCATCCTGCCTACTGTTGTAAACAAAAGTGATAGGCCTACTGTTCACCATTGCTTCTACTTCACATAAAACAGTAGAGAATTCTTCTTTGCTCAAATGAGCATTAGCTAAAAGTTTCTTTAATGGACACTTTACACTTCTCACTAGCCTTTCCCAAAATCCTCCCCACCATGGTGCTCTCTCAAAAATAAACTCCCACTGTACCCCTTGGTGTGAAAAGTAGGATTGGAATCCTTCCTCTTTTAGCAAGGACCAAATTTCTTGGAGTTCCCTTGCAGCCTTTTTGAAGGTTTTTGGATATGATTTTATTTGGGAAACCCCTTCTGTTCACAAACCTTTTAAAGGCCAAAAGAAATACATCACTACTTAAGTTGCTTACCAACTCCAAATGGATTGCTCTGGTGGTAGCACAGGTGAAAAGACATATATAACCTTTGTTAGACTCCCCTCGCTCATACACATAGACTGGCCCTGCAAAGTCTACTCCCACTACATCAAATGGGGCAGTATAGACACACCGTTCTCTTGGAAGTGGAGCCACCTTTTCATAATAAGGCTTTGCACTCTAACGCTTGCAAACCACACATTTATGCAAGACCTTTTTCACTACTTGTCTAATTTTGGGAATCCAAAATTGTTGTCTAATCTCTATTATCACTTCTCTAACTCCAGCATGTAACAGCTTATGATGAGTATCCAGGATCAAAAGGTCCACAAAGTGCCCCCCAGAAGGTAGCAAAATTGGATGTCTTTTCTCCTCTGGAAGCCCAGAAAACTGTAGTCTACCTCCTACTCTCAATAAATCCTGATCCAAAAACACATCCAAACCCTTGAGCGCAGAATGTGTTGGTAGAACCTGTAATGGATGGCTGGTGAGCAATTCCCGCTCTTCACCAAATTTTTCCTTCTGCGCATATACCACCCAGTATTTCCTGGCTTGCTGAATCTCATTACTGTTCAGAATTCCTTCCCTTCTTGTTTCTCCCTTAATGTTGTTGGTAAATCTATATATCCATGCTGTCACTCTTAACAATCTTTTCAGACTGCTAATGTCCTCAAGCCTCAATATGGGGTCCTGCTGCATAACTTGACAACTGTTCACAGCGCATTTTCTCACCTCACTCACCCATGCTTCTTCAGCCTGGCATTCTCCTACAATAGGCTGATTAGAAGGCCAGTTTTCACTTCCAAGTTTTAGCCACTCTGGCCCATTCCACCACAAACTTGATTGTGAAAGATCTTTCACCGAAATTCCTCGTGTTGGTAAATCAGCGGGGTTTTGGATGCCTCGACAATGCTTCCATTGCTTGGGATCTGTGTGCGCTTGAATTTCCTCCACCCTATTGGCAACAAATGGTTTCCATTTCCTTGCCTGACTTCTTAACCAGTGCCAAACTATAGTGGAGTCTGTCCAATAATAGCTTGGAATTTCATAGAGGGCCAAAGACTTTCGCACTGTAATTGCAAGCCGACTGGCAATAACGGCACCCATCAATTCCAACCTTGGAACAGAAAGCCTTTTCAAAGGTGCTACTCTACTCTTTGCAGCAACCAACCTGCAACTTACTTCCTCTTGCAATGCGCCTCTTATATAAATACAAGTTGCATAGGCTTCCTCACTTGCATCACAAAAGATGTGCAGCTCCAAATTGTCTGGACTATTGTTCAACTCTCCAAAGTACCATCTTGGGATTTCAATGTCTCCAAGATGCGCCAATTCTTTGAACCAATATTTCCACCTTACCACCATATGATCAGGTAACTCTTGATCCCAACCAAGTCCAATTTCCCAGAGGCTCTGAAACCAAATTTTTGACTTTATCACAAATGGAGCCAGGAATCCAAGAGGATCAAAGACCTTCGAAGCCAAACTAAGAGCTGTACGTTTTGTCCACCTGATCTCATTCTCAGCCAGCTCTACTAAAGATTTCCCATTGAAGGTAAACAAATCATCATCTTGCTGCCAAACGATGCCTAGCACCTTTGCGTCTATTGCCCACAACTCCTTAATACCAGAATCCTCAATACTTTCTGCTGCATCAGGTACTACAGAGGAATGACTCATAAACTCTTGTAATTGCGAATGATTGGTCTGCCATTTTCTGAGCTCCATGCCAGCCTCCCTCATTATAGCTCTAGCCTCCATGAATATCTGTTTAGCCATTTCTGTATTATCCACGGAACATAGCAAATCATCAACATAAAAATTTTTCCTTATGTGTTCAATAGTGTTAGGATAGACTTCAGAATATTTCTTAAAATGGTACTGCATAGTAGCTGCCAACAGAAATGGACTAGAGCTGAGGCCAAACAACACTGACTTCATTCTATATGCTTGAATCTTAGGTTCATTTTCCAACAAGTCTTTCGTATCCACCCACAGATACCTTACTGCATCTCTGTCCTCTGGTTTTAACTTTATCCGCAAAAAGGCTTGCTTCACATCTGCAGTCAATGCTACTCTACCAAACCTGAATCTCAGTAACAAGGAAAATAAATCTGCATTTAAATTTGGCCCAGCATCCAAACAGTCATTCAAGGACACACCACCTTTGTCCTTGGCTGAGCCATCAAAAACTACCCTCAGTTTGGTGGTAGTTTTGTCTCGCCGTACCACTGCATGGTGTGGCAGATAATGTGCCTCCTGGCTCACCAGCTCACCTTGCACCCTTTCAGCATAGCCCTCCCTTACATAACTTAGGATGGCCTCATCGTATTCAATTAACAACTCCTCATTTTTTCTTAGCCTGTACAATGAAGTCTCCAACCTCCGATTAGCTAGCTGAAGGTTTGAACCGGGTTTGCAAGAATCCTTCCATGGTAGGCCAACTTCATAGCAACCATCTCTAAACCCAATCCCTTTTTCAAATTGCTCTAAAACATCATTGTTCACTGTACTTGCCTGGTTGTCCTTTATACCAATAGATTCAAGTTCCCAAAACGCTTTCAAATGCCTTTCCAGACCATGGCTGTTCTCCTCAATCTTAACAAAAAGAGCCTTAACTTCCATTTCATTGCAATAACTACCATGTAGCATCCAGCCTAGCTTACTTTCAATAGCTACCGGGCCTTGAGATGTACGGACAATATTACCAGTGATGAAGTCCCAATAATAGTCAGCTCCAATCAAAAGACTAATATCTTCTGTTCCCTCAAACTTATTATTGCCCAAATTAATTCCTTTAACTTGCAATTCTTGGACACATGCCATATCTAAACAAGTAGTGACTGGAGCACAAAGTTCCTCAATCTCTACAGCTTGGACCTTGATAGTGGGACTTTGCGGTAACAACCCTTTAACCAGAACTTCTACCTTCTTAAATTTGGTTCGGTTTTGAACGGAACCCCCAAACCCAGAAATTCTTAAATTTTCCCTCTTAAGTTCTTTAAACTTCAATTTTCTGGAAATTCTGGTCTTAATAAAACTACACTGGCTACCACTATCAAACAACACTCTTACAGTAGCTTCTCCCTCATTCCCAATTAATAAGGCTGCAGTTGTTTGCAATAATCCCCCTTTACTTTTACTCCCTTGCATAGCAGTGGCATGTGCCACTGATGTCTCTACTTCTGGGGTAGGCCTACTAAGAGTGTTTTCACACAATAATGGCTGATGCCTACCATGACATTTTTTGCACAAAATTTTAAACTTACAAAACCTTGCTCTATGACCTTTCAAAAAACATTTAAAATATGCTGTGGACTTAGTTACCCTGTCCTTTCTCTCCTCAAAGGGTAAGGCCTCAGCCACTTCACATTTATATGACTTGTGGTTGCATTCGCAAAATATGCATTCCTTGATTCCCTTTAATTTATTCTCAGAGGAGGCATGTAGAGCTGACACTGTACCTGGGCTATTCCTTTTTGTAGAAACTTTGGTGCTGTGCCTGCCTTTGTCCCCTTGTTTACCATCCCACTGTGCAAACTCAACTCCCTCTCGTCTTGCTAATTCTGTGCCTAAAAGACTTAACATCTGCTGAAGGGGGATGTACACATGTTCTGCAGAGTGTCCCCTACTTAATTCAAGCAAAATTGAGCTAGGCAATTTAGACTCCAGTGTAGGAACCAACATTATACCATACTTTTCCATTCCTACACCCAAGTTGTCCAGGGACCTAGTTCTAATTTCAAATTCATCATATAACTGCCGTAACTCCTTGACACTATTAGGATTATTAACAGGAGGTATAGCTAAAAGTGCACAGAGGTGGCTTTTAATTAAGATCTCTGGCTTACCAAACCGTTTCTTTAATATATCCAAGCCACATTATAATTAGCCTCTGTTAATGCTAATCCTGCTATAGTCTTTGCTGCCTCCCCTTCCAAGAGGGACCGCAAATAATTAAACTTCTCCACGGCACTTAACACTTGACTAGAATGAACTGCTGATTGAAAACTGTCTGCCCATCCTTGCCATTCCTGAATACTCCCAGAAAATGTTTTGAGTACAAGCCTCGGTAATTGAACTACAGATCTGTTAACCTTAACTTCACAAGCATCATTTGTTGAGTGTTGTGTTTCATTATTAGACCTGGTCTCTAACTGTACTGAGCTGCTAAACTCTTTTGCTCGGAGGCCTACGTTAATCATATCATCAATAATCTCTTCAAAGTAAATTATGTTATTTTCTATTTCATCCTCTTCTATAAGAGCCTCAATTTTAACATTTACCTCACTCAGAGCAACCTTTTTAGTTTCTAATATGGAAAGCTGCGCAGTCACTAAGCGTAAATCCTCTTGCTCTATGGCAGAATCTATAGTGGCAATGACCTTTGTAATTAGACCTTTGTAGGCGCTTCTCCTTTTTATAAATTTGTTCAATTCAGATGCACTCATCTTCAATGTAAACAACCCTTGGGCTCAATACCAAATGAGCTGAATTGGCAGAAATACTTAACCAAACTGATCAAACGCAAATTTTACTTTCAAATAAACTGAATTGCTGGGTGGGGTACTAACCAAACACCAGTATGGAATACCAAATTTTCCACCCCAGGACCTTAATTCAATAATGACCCAAAATTAACCAAACCGGAAAAAATGTAGGCCAAAAACGACAGACGACTGGCCAAGTTTCGCAATTGGGCGACCAAACTTTACCCTGGGACCTTAATTCAATAATAACCCAAAATTAACCAAACCGGAAAAAATGTAGGCCAAAAACGACAGACGACTGGCCAAGTTTCGCAATTGGGCGACCAAACTTTACCCTGGGACCTTAATTCAATAATAACCCAAAATTAACCAAACCGGAAAAAATGTAGGCCAAAAACGACAGACGACTGGCCAAGTTTCGCAATTGGGCGACCAAACTTTTTACCCTGGGACCTTAACTCAATAATACTCAACCCGTCTAGGCCTAACTTGGGATACAATTTGCACAATCAGAACTTTGCCGAAAAATAGTCACTGACTCAGTCTTGGGGTAGAATCCGGTTCGAAGGACCATGTTATTTTATTTATTTGTCGGGTTCAAAATCCCAGCTGAGCCGTGAACGGCCAAATTCTAAAGGGCAAGTTCTACCTAAAGCCCAAGTTAAGCTAAATTAAAACTTACGGATTTGAGATCCTATTAGGTCCTACCTCAGGGTAACCTCAGGGTTGCTGACTCGATGCGGGCCTACCTTAGACCTTAATTACATGAACTTAAAGTAAACAAAAAGGGTACTATTTGTGGTCTTCTTTCTGAACCTTGCAACAACAACGCAACCTGGACTATTGCACGATGCAACAATCATGTATCTAAACAACCAAACTGAATTGCAAGAGAGCTCTCTATCAGACCACACCTTTACGTACGACCTTCCACAAACGAGTAGAAAAGACGCGCAGCGTCCCAAAATGATGCCAACAGTGTGACCAAACAATGATGCCACAAGAGCTCAAAAATGCTAGCTCTAAATTAAGTTAATTTTTCACTAACCTTACAATTATGAGATGGATATATATACACCTTAACTTAATATATATATACAAGCAATGCTGCATCAATCAGCTTAGTCATCGTATCGCCTTGGGACAACAATGGTTCTTCCTCTTCTAGATTTTCTAACAATGATTCAGCTATAAGAAAATAATCCCGAGTCCTTTGTGCTAAAGCGAATATGACGATAAGGAACTTCCGGTTCTGTACAAGTAAAGGTAAAGACACTCTCTTTCGTACTTTCTGCAGTAATATATACGGACAGCAACTGTGGGTGAATTATAAAAAAGGTTCCGACAAAACCCTAAATTTGCTGTACAACAGGTCTTTTAGATCCTACATAAATTCCCCCCACCCCACCCCCCGAGATGCTCAGCTTCGCAAATGTTTGCTACCCACAATGTCCGAGCTTGCAGGAGGTAACAAGACGTGCAAAGAATTAAAAAATCAACCAACCCGATTATCTAAGCTATCCATGAATCCTGCCGTTTGTCTTCTAAGCTAAGGAATTAATGGTACGGAAACGTCTGTTTGTAGCTCCACTTAACTTTGACATTAATGTATTATTTCTCATTAATTGTATATATTTCTATACTTAGTATGTGAACTGTCATTGTATTATTAATATTTGTCATATGGACTATGGTCTGCCAATAAACATTTTTATTTTCATTTTAATTTCATATACTGTATATACCGCATCATTACAAATTATCTTCCTGATTTTAAACATTTATTATGAAAAAACTAACAAAGCTACAGCGAAAAGCAAGATATACAAATAAATAGGAACTCAGAAAGTTTTATTTACATGCTATTAAAGTTCAATATGAACTCGTTTTGTGGCTCCTCTTGAGATTACAGTATTCCTGAATGAGGAGTTGCCTGATTGTTGGAGCGGAGGTGGGGGGGGTCCCATTCCTTGGCCGGCTCGTTCGCCTGATCTAATCCCCCTTCACTTCTTCTTCTGGGGCTATGTCAAAAATAAAGTTTTTGTTCCACCAATGGCAACAACTTTAGAACATTTGACGGAAAAGATACATGACGCTGGTAGAAAAGTTCAGTATGATATGCTACAAAATGTATGGAGAGAAACAGAATACTGCTCAGATGTCTGGTTAACCTTGGTTTTGCTTCTCCCCGAATTGTTCATTCTGATGAAGGTCAAGCTTGTCACTCCACCCTAGATCTACAGTTTAACGTGGAATCCGTACCATGTCACACCACGGGCGGTCAGAAATTACAAAGTCCTCGTCCAGACTCGCTCTCACGACCTCCAGATCAGCAGCCTATCATCTTAACTAGTAGGCTACCAAGAGTACCTACCCATTTATCTACTAACCAGTTTTTATTGGGTTGAAGGATAAACAGCTGGGTTTTGCTGGGCGCCTCTTGCCGTCACCGGGTCTCGATCCCGGGGTCGATGGAATGATTGTCAGCGATGCTAACCACGACACCACGGAGGCGCATATATATATATATATATATATATATATACAGTATGCTACCCCGACTTATGAGCGCAGGACAAATGAGCGCCGACAAGTGAGCGCCGACAATTGAGTGCCAAGACAAATGAGCGCAAGACAATAGAGCGCAAAACAATAACCTAACCTAACCTAACCTAACTACATTATTTTTAACACCCTTAATAAATATTGTTTTTTAACATCCTTAATAAATATTTGTTCAAGCTTATTTTGTTTCTTTTACCCAATTTTTATTTGCTTGTTCTCGCTCAATTGTTTTGCGCTCTTTTGTTTTTGCGCAAAACAATAACCTAACCTAACCTAACCTTTTATCCAGTTTTAATTTGCTTGCGCTCTTTTGTCTTGCGCTCTTTTGTCTTGCGCTTAATTGTCTTGGCGTTCATTTGTCGGCGCTCATTTGTCCTGCGCGCAATTGTCGTGTCACGATATATACATATATATATATTCATTCATTTCACGTGTTTGAATATAACGTGAGCGTTGTATATAAAAAACATGAAGAGTTAAAAACCAAAAACCTAACCTAAAAGAATCAAAATATTTTAATGTTTTTAAAAACATTCACGTCAGAACTGATTTCAGAATTATGTTCAGATACACACGCACACATCCACACACCCACACACACCCACACGCACATCCACACTCACACACACACACACACACACACACACACTACGTACATATACTGTGTGTATATATATAATAGTCATAAATGCCCAAGTTATAAGTTAGTTGAACATTTGTGCAAACCTAACCTAACCTAACCTAACCTAACCTAATTGGTGAAAAAACGTGGCTTACTATTGGCACTACTTGGGAATATCACTTGCGGGTGTGTATATATATATATATATTAGTGGTGGACCGGATGTCAGTTTTTCAACATCTGCAGATGCGGATGCGGATGCGGATCTTTAATTTCAATATCCGCGGATGCGGATATTTAGTTAATCAATCAATATAATATAGAATTATGAATATATGACATAATTTTTCAAATTTCGTGATATTACTATTATGGCAGACAATGCATAAGAATTAAAATTAATATTAATGTTTTTATTATGATAAAAATAGTAACTTTCTCAAGAGTTTCAGCCACAGAAAATTCAATGAAACAAGTTTCATTCAATTTTCTGTGTAACCAGGTATTTATATTTTGAGGTTTATATATTTGTTTGTTCATTAATAATTAATACTTTACACGAAATGTGCATGACTGGGCCTTGTAAGCTACTTTATAAGCTAATTTAATTGTAAATTGCATAATTTATTAGAGGTAATATCCGCATAACATCTTTTGTATCACTTTCCTTCTACACGAAAAATGTGTGTATTTCTACTGTGCTGTAGGAGATTTTTGGAATGTCAATTTAAGTTAGGTTAGTTAAGTTAGGTTAACCTTACCTAACCAAACCTAAAACAAAAAATTGGCTGTGCAAAATCCTGAAGTAGCATCAAGTAGTAGTAATTTGATCTAGAGTTTTTTAATTGAAATCCTAACGCGAGCGAAATTAGAAAAAATAATTTATATATACAATAAAAGAACGCATTCTCTAAACATTTTAATGGAATTCCCGCTACGTTAGCGCAAGCGTAATTGATTAAAATTTTGAAAAGATAAAAGACATCAGATGTAGGTGCATATGAATGACCACCGACGAAAATGTTGGAGGAATTTCGCGATTCAGGAATCTCTCTCTCTCTCTCTCTCTCTGTCTCTCTCTCTCTCTCTCTCTCTCTCTCTCTCTCTCTTTCTCTCTCTATATATATATATATATATATATATATATATGAAAATGAAAATGAAATGAAAATGAAAAAGTTTATTGGCAGACCATAGTCCATTTGACAAATATTAATAATGCGAACTGACAATACAGTAGAATACAATGACATTTCACACACTGAGGATAAAAATATACATAAATTAATGACAAATAATACAGTAATGTCGAAGTTAACTGGAGCTACAGACAGACTTTTTCATACCATGAATTCCATAGCTTGGAAGACATACGACAGGACTGATGAATAGTTTGGATAATCGGGTTGGTTGATTATACCTTACCTTTTGAACCTTATGTAGTTTCGTGCGTTGGTCCCTCTTCACACGGAGGTCAAGCTGGTGGCCCTGCCTCTAGGTCTTGCTTGGTGGAGGAGTGAGTTGCTTTCTTGCGCTCTCCACCATATATAGCCAGGCACGCCCGGCTCATCTGGTACCGTCCTGAGCCAGGCATCCAGTCTTCTCTTGAAGACTTCAACTTTGACCCCCATTACGTTTCTGAGGTCCTTTGGAAGCTGGTTGAAAAGTCTTGGCCCCCTGACAACCAAGCTATTTTCCTTCAGAGTTGAGGAGGTCCCTTGTCAGGCCTTTAATTTGGGAACACTACACATTCTGCCTTTCCTATTTTCCAGTGTTGTTTGAATGGTAATTGGGTTTAGTTTTAGGTTTGGTACCAGTTTTTCGATCATTTTCCATACGTAGATTATGGTGTACCTCGCTCTTCTTCTTTCCAGGGAGCACAGATTTAGTTTACGTAGTCTTTCCCAGTAGTTGAGTTCTTTGCAGCCATCAGTCTTGGTTGTGAAATGTCTTTGCATTTCTTCTACCGTATTAGTTACTTCCTTTTTATATGGGGACGTCAAAACTGAGCAGTATTCAAGTTTTGGTATAATCAGTGTTTTTAGCAGGGGAATCATTACTGTCCTGTCCCTTCTCTTGAACGTTCTTAGTACCTGTCCCGCGACTCTTTTTGCTTTATTTATCGCTACCTGATTTTGTGTTTCGAATTTCGCATAATCTGTCATTATTACCCCCAGATCAATCGATTTCGTGCTTCTCTGAATTCCTGTCTATTTGGAGCATAATATGCAGTCTGTTTAAATTCCTCTTTTCTACCATATCTCAAGAGCTGAAATTTATCGCTGTTAAATGACATGTTCTTTTCTGACCATTTATATATTTTGTTCGTGTCCCTCTGCAAGGCCTCCACTTCATTTACATCGCTGATTTTTCTGCTGATCTTTGTATCGTCTGCAAAGAATGTTACTATACTGTTGCTGTTTACTCCGCTGTCTTTGTCTGTTAACATGAAAATGAACAGGAGTGGGGCCAGTACTGTACCTTGTGGTACTGAGCTGCGTACTTCCGATTCTGATGATGATATACCTTGAATTTTGACGACCTGCAGACGTTCTCTGAGGAAGTTGTAGATCCAGTTCCCTACTTTGCCTGTTATTCCCATGTATTTCATTTTATGTGCTATTATACCATGATCACATTTGTCGAAAGCTTTAGCAAAATACGTGTATATAACATCGTAGTTGTCATTGCCTTCCAGGGCATCTAAGCTATTGTTGTAGTGTTCTATTAGTTGTGATTGGCATGATCTACCTGATCAGAATCCATGCTGATTTTCGTTGAAACTTTCCCGTGTCTCCAGGAAATCATAAATTTTCTCTCTAACTATTCTCTCAAATACTTTGGTGAGGTGGGACGTCAATGACACTGGTCTATAGTTCTTTGCTTGAGATCTGTCCTCTCCTTTATATATAGGGACAATGTTTGCCCTTTTCAAGATGCTCGGTATTTCCCCAGTGTCTAGAGATCTTCTCCATATCCAGTATAAAAGTGTAGCTATTTCATTTCTACAGTTTTTAATGAATAATGCGTTCCAATTATCCAGACATGAAGCTGAATGTGGTTTCATTTGTCCTATAGCTCTCGCTACATCTTCTGGGGTAAAATCAAAGTCTGTTATATACTCTCCTTGCAATTCCTCTTCAAAGAATGCATCTATGTCAGGTATCGCTTTGTCACTTTTTGGGGTACTGAAAACTGATTCATATTGGGCTCTCAATGTTTCAGATATTTCTTTTGGATCGTCGGTTAGTTCATTATTTCTCGTCCTTAAGGGCCCAATAGCAGCGCGCGTTTTTGTTTTCCTGTTTGCATAGCTATAGAAGAGTATATATATATATGTATATATACAGTGGTGTAGTGCTGTGGGAACGCGTGGGAACGGCGTTCCCTTACTTTTTTTGGTAGACGGAACGGCGTTCCCTCACTATTTCAAATAAATCCGAACTTACAAATCTCTAACGTCATGAAATTTTAATTCCCACCCCTAGAAGAAATATGAGAAAGAATCATTAACTGTTTCATTTCTTTTAGCTTCGACTGAGGCAATGCTAGCCTATAAAGATCTGATGAAACAGTCACCACGGCGTACCAGTTGTTAACTTTTTTTAGTTAATCATTCTTGTTGTTAGCTATTTTTATTGATCGTACTGGATGTCATATATCTAATGACACTGGAAATACTGCATCTTCAACCTTGGAATATATCCTAATATCCAGTGCATATGACCTCAAAATATCCCTGAAATTGGTCAGATTTCAAAAGATTTCCCGGGGGGCTTACAGTGCCCCCGGACCCCCAGCTGTATGGGCTCGCCGCGCTCGCCATTGTCCCCCCCGCATCTGAGCAACACTTTCAAAATGCGTTCCCTCACTTCTTTATTTAGCACTACACCACTGTATATATTATATATATATATATATATATATATATATATTTAAACTGCAAACACGCAGTGTAATTAAGGTAAAGAACGACGCTTGTATAGGAGAATATTCCGCGCAAGATGAGAGAGAGAGAACGAAACAAATGAAAAAATGAGGTAACCACCCGGGAATCGAACCCTGGATCTTCCGATTGCCGGTCAGATATGATAACCATTACACCATGGGCCTCATGAGGCCGATGGTGTAATGGTTATCATATCTGACCGGCAATCGGAAGATCCAGGGTTCGATTCCCGGGTGGTTACCTCATTTTTTCATTTGTTTCGTTCTCTCTCTCTCATCTTGGGCGGAATATTCTCCTATACAAGCGTCGTTCTTTACGATATATCTATATATATATATACACACCGGGTGTCCCATTCGAAATGAAACAACTTTGAAACCTTATAATTCTTTATTGAATAATGCAAACAATGTAATATTCACACAGTAAATAGTCAATGTCATAAAATTTCATATGATATATGTGAATTATAACATTTAGATACATTAGGATTAGATACATTGTGCATAGTATAATATTTCCTTTTGTTAAGATCTTCACATGTTATATGCTGAACAATTTGAAGTTTATATGGATAGAGCTGCAGCCGCTTGCATACGACTCTATGAACATTTGAACGAGGAATCTGCAGTTCGACACTGGCACGACGGATGGACTTTCTCGGGCTACTACCAAAGGCGCCGCGTATTCGTTCATCATCATCTTCCGATCTTGTTCGCCCTCCAGTGTGTTCCTTTAGAACACTACCAGTCTCCTCAAATTTCTTGGTCCATGCATATAGGTCTCTTCTGGTGGGTGGCTCCTTGTGAAAGGTTGTACGGAATCGCCGTTGCACCAGAGTAGGGGACTTCAACTCAGCCATCCATAACACACATTACGCTTTTTCTTGTGGGGTAAACATAATTCAATCTGAAACAAACAAAAACATTATGACAGAAACGTAAGCATATGGTGTAGTAACTGGCAAAGTTTCAACATTCTCTCATTAATACTTTAAAAATTATAGAGTTTCAAAGTTGTTTCACTACGAATGGGACACCCAGTATATTACACAGAGACCGTGCCTGGAACAAGGAACTCTTCTAGGAAAATTAAATCCACTATCTTCCGAATAAGTAATGGTAAATGTTAAATGATGGTAAATGATGGAAGCCCAACGCTGTTGGGCTTCCTTCATTAAAAACAAAAACTTTAGTATTTCTCATTTACCATTAATTATTCGGACGACTATAGCGGATTTAATTTTCTCAGAAGAGTTCCTTGTTCCATACACAGTCTGTGGTGTGTAACATAAAAGTTTTTCAGGGGACCATTCTGAGTTGTAACATATATATATAAATATATATATTACTCAAATTATGTTCTCATATTTGCAGGATCCTTTTCATTTCGTTGTGTTGAATTTTTCTGAAAGCAAAAACAATTAAAATATAGAGTGTATTTGTTTCGTTGTTTGGGTAAACAGAAATAAAATGTCTTTGTTTATTTAAACGTTTTATCATTGTTGTTTTCATTCGTTTTTACTAATTTTTATCCGTTTTGAACAATTTTTAATTTAGCATGTTGACTTTTCTGTTTTTATTTGAAAGGATTTCCTTTTTGCTTTGCTTTCGGCGATGTACGAGTATTTTGTGCACATTTGTTTCTCCCAAGTTTTAACCTTTAAATATGACACTTTTTAAATATGTAAATATTTTATATGTTATACACAGTACTGTATTTACCGAAGACTGACAAACATAAATAGACACCACGATGATTGTCCTCAAGAACAAATGGCAAAGTTCATCATTGGAATGCCAGAACGGGTGCCAGCTTTACATAATGAAAAAGGGAAAGCAACACCATTCTAAATATAGTGAATCAATAAATTTGTTATTATTTATTGACTTTTATTATCAAATCAAGAACTTTGAAAAAACCAAAAGGTATCTATTTACTTTTGTCAATCAAACAAAATTTTAAAAATGTATGAAAGATTACTAATTGGTAATAAACTGTTTTACTTTGACTATTTAATTCGTATTAGTGACTAATAAATTTTGAAGAACAAAATCGACTCATTATTCAGTCGTAACTTTTTAATGCTTTTCGAAATTTTGTTTTTAGGGGAACTTTCTTCCGAAACTGTACAAGTAACATTCTAAAAGTAACTTATTTCCTAAAGTTTTGACCTATCTGTTTTTGAATGCGGCAGAAAAATACTTTATTGCAACTAAATTGCGTGGGTTAACGTTTTTCTAACCAACCAAAGGTTAATTAACTTTGCAATGTTTTTACTAAAAATGCTTATTTTTCTGGTAACCAAATTAAATGGTTAGTACAAGCTTGTTGTCATCAATAGAATCTTGGATTCAAAGAAATATCAGGAAATTTTTGAAGAAACTGTATTGCCTTCACTTTGGGAGACGGAAATGGGTCGCAATTGGGTACTGCGACAACATAATGATCTAATACATAAAAGTAAGAACACCATGAATGGCTTCAACAAGAGCATTTCAAGCTTATTAACCCTCTAACTACTAATCTATACTACTTTATTTTAGCTAACGCCATACGATTTTAGTTAGTCGTAGGAAGTCGCCTTCGCATAGTCGTTAAACTGTTAAACTGAACTATAAATATTAATTTACTTGAGTTTTTCACCCAATAAGGACTGCAAACTGTTCCCTCGTATAATAAAATGAGTGTTACTGTTACTGCTACGATACTGTTATGTATCATAAAAACACCAGAGTGAAATTTATAATCGCTTGTAAATTTGAGTTCAAAACATAAACTTCTGTTTTACTTAAACAACATTGTTTATTCCATGAAAAATGATTCCCATTTATAGACTGAATTAAGGTTGTTTTTTAATAGAGACTAAAACTACAGTGCATGATTTTCATTAGTTAAGTGCTATTGACAATTAGAGTAAATAGGTTTTATTGATAATTTTTCCCTCAATGAAATCAGAGCGTGACTGTTGAAAGGGACAGTTTGTGAAGCGAGTGAAAAAGTGAATAGTGGAATCATCGCATCGGAGTGGATAAGGGAGGAAGCACAGCTTAAAAGATCTTCTAGGAGAAGAACAGTGGCCAGCGAACGCCAGACGATTTTAGTTATTCGTAGGAAGTCGCCTTCGCATAGTCGTTAAACCGTAAACTATTAAACTAGCGCAAGAGCAAACGTTTCACCGAAATCCCGAAAGGAGGATGACCAAGAGTCAGAGATATGCAGGAAGATCGCCAATAGAGGGTCCCTTGGTGAACCCATACTGACGATTTGAAAGAAGATTGTGAATAAAGAGGTGTTTAAGAGTCTTCCTCTTAAGAATAGATTCATAAACTTTGTAAAGGCAAGAGATCAAGGCAATTGGACGATTGTTGGAGGGCTGAGAGCGGTCACCCTTCTTTGGGAGAGGCTGAATGAAAGCGAACTTCCAGCAGGAATGAAAAGTACCAGATGAAAGACAAAGACGAAAGAGTTTGCGTAGGCATGGTGTCAGAACAGAAGTACAGTTCTTGAGAACAACAGGAGGGATACCATCAGGACCATACGCCTTCCTAGAGTTGAGCCCACATAGGGCAGAAACAACATCTTTAGAAGAGATTCTAATTTCAGACATAATAAAGCCAGAGGGGTGTGGGGAGGAGATGGAGGAACAACACCGGAATCGTCCAGGGTTGAATTGTAAGCGAAAGTTTGAGCGAAGAGTTCAGCTTTGTCAGGAGAAGAGATAGCAACTGTGCCGTCGGAATAGAAAAGAGGAGGAAAAGAAGAGGAAGTAAAGTTCTTGAAGAGGTTTTTAGCTAGATTCCAGAAAGAGCAAGAAGAGTTAGAATTGGATAGATTTTTGAGTGAGAGTCAGGAGTTGGATGGCATCAGTACCTTCTGAAAGCCTCCTCTTTGTTGTGGATAGTATTAGAACAAGTAAAGCTAAACCAAGGTTTTTTTTCATTAGTAGTAGGAATAGAATATGGAATGTACGCCTCCATACCCGAGAGAATCACCTCTGTGATGCGTTCAGCACACCCAGAAGGGCCCCGGCCACGGAAGCAGTAATCATTCCATGGGAAATCACAGAAGTACTGCCAAAGGGCTTCCCAATCAGTGGCGCCGAAGTGCCAAAGGCACCTCCTCTTGCGAGGATCCAAAGGCCGAATTGGAGTGATAGGACAGGAAACAGATATAAGATTGTGATCGGAAGGGCCCAACGGAGAGAAAAGTTTCACAGAGTTAGAAGAAGGATGATAGGTAAGAAATATATCCAGAATGTTGGGCCCATCTCCAAGGCGATCGGGGATACGAGTAGGGTGCTGTACAATCTGCTGTAGGTCATTTAGGATAGAAAAGTTTTAAGCTAGTTCACCAGGGATGTCATTGAAATGGGAGGAAAGCGAAAGGTGGTGGTAAACATTGAAATCTCCTAAAATAGAGATTTTAGCAAATCGAGAACGGGAAAGAATGTACTCCACTTTGGAATTGAAGTAGTCAAAGAATTTTGGATAGTCAGTAGAATTAGGAGGAAGGTAAACAGCACAGATGTATTTAGTTTGAGATTGGCATGTAAGCTGCAGCCAGAGAGTATAGAATTCGAAAGATTCGAGTTTGGGAATACGAGAACAAGTTAGGTCATTGAATACATATACGCAACATCCACCTTTGGAGTGAAATTGAGTATAGAGAAAGTAAGAGGGTACAGAAAAGGGGTTGCTGTCAATCGTCCCAGACACCTGAGTTTCAGTGAGGAAAAGAAGATGTGGTTTAGAGGAGGAGAGGTGGTGTTCAACAGATTGAAAATTTGTGAAAAGGCCACGAATGTTGCAGAAGTTTAAGAAAAATGGATCAGACAGAGGTCCAGAACATTTCGAATGGGCGGGAGCAGATCCATCCCCGCTGCCGGGTCTGCGTTGCCGGTACCGGCAGGGGGGAAGCCAGAAGTGGGGACATTTATGGTCCCCTCCCGAGGGGACTCCGAGGCTTTTGAAATTGATTCCATTTTTTTTTAAAGTTTGAAAAGATTATGTAGTGTGTAAGATGCTTGTGTATGTAGTGAGGAATAGGGAGAGAATTGTGTATTTGAGAGCATGCTGGACTGCCCACAGGGATGATGAGACACGAAAAAGATCAGCTAAGAAGACAGTAAGAGGAAAAACAGGAGTTCCAGCACTTCCTATCTTCTGTTTGCATTCACCGATGAATGTCTATGGGAGCAAAGTAGTATGGTCGCAAAAGGTTAGAGTGCAGAGCAATTGCAATGTTGATCAAATGAGTGCCAGTGCCCCCCACCCAGCCCCCTTGTTGCGAGGTGTCCAACGCAGTGCCAACCTCTAAGGTGCCAAAAAAAAGGGGGAACTTCCCCAGCAAGCTGGGGGTGTCCACCTATCCTCTTTGGGGGAGAAGTTGGGACGGCCTCACCCCCGAAATGGGTATACCTAACCTAAGAGAGAGAGAGGAAGAAACCATCCAGCTTCTGCGAGATGCAGAAGATTAATTAATGAGAGCACAGGGCAGCATCACTTGGCTTAGAACTCTAAATCCGCCAGTTGGCTTAATCAGCCGGTTGGCAGTTGGCTTAGAAGGCATAAATGGCCTGTATATATTAATAACCTTCGAACGAATTAAAAGCGCACACAAACGCACATACATTCCCCGACTATACGCCTATAGATCCCATATTATTACACACACACACACACACACATATATATATATATATATATATATATATATATATTCTATATATATATATATCGGCTATTGATTGGTGGCGCGGAAAACGCAGTTTAATAATAAACAGGAACACAGAGAAAATACAAACATCCTTCAAGGTTTAATAGTACCAACGTTTCGGAATGCACTAATTCCATCTTCAGGGCTAAAAACAATAAAATTCCAAATCACATACAAAATACAAATTGTTAATAACAATTTAAAATAAACTAAAAAAATTATAAAAAGTGGCTAAGAAAATGTAAAACATTAAAACTAAAAGGTAAATAAATGTAAAGTTAAAAAGTTAAAATTATAAAAAAGTAAAAGCATTAAAACTGAAATGTAAATAAAATAAACTAGTACCTTAACCAAAACATAGCAGATCTATCGATGATTCGTCAGAATTTAGGTCTGGTTTTAGTTTATAAATAAACAGAGACTCCATAATTTTAAGCTTAAGGTCAGAGCTTCCGGCAGCAAGTACGGTGAAATTAGACTGTGAAATTGGGTGGTTATTGTTGTGCGAGTGATTACGTATGAGAGAATTAGGTGGTTTGCCAAGGGGTAAATTTGTAGGGACCGATTTACCGAGATGTTCGTAAATACGAGATTTTAAATGTCTTTTAGTTTTACCTATATATGACCCCATACAGTGGTCACACTTGTATTGATAAACTATATGACTTAAGAAGTGTAGGAATAACATCCTTGTATTTAAATAGATGGTAAATCGATTTAGACGGGGTGAATATAATTTTTATACACAGTTGTGGGTAGAATTCCTTGAGCAATTTTAAAAGTTTGTTTCTAATGTTAAAACTTGAGGTTCCCATATAGGGCAAAGTGAAATACAGGATATCTTTGGGGACTGTAATTAAGTCTCTAGTTGTAGGGCTTATTAGTCTATTTAAGGTTCTGCCTATTGTAGTCTCCACCAGTCTAGAAGGGAAATTATTCTTGGCAAGGAGTTTTCGGATAAAATTTAGTTCATCGTGTAGTTTGAAGTAATCTGAACAGATATTGAAAGCTCTATTGGTCAGAGTCGAGATTAAATTTCGTTTGAAACCTAAAGGGATAAAGGAAGAAAAGTTCGTAGTAAGATTGGTGAATGTCGGCTTTCGGTAAACGGAAGTTTCAAAAGAGGAATTAGTTTTTATTATCTTAATGTCCAAAAAGGACAGAGAGCTATTAGATTCAACTTCTGAAGTAAATTGAATGTTAGGGTGCTTAGAATTAAGGTAATTACGAAACAAAGGGATATGGTAATGTTTTGGTTAAGGTACTAGTTTATTTTATTTACATTTCAGTTTTAATGCTTTTACTTTTTTATAATTTTAACTTTTTAACTTCACATTTATTTACCTTTTAGTTTTAATGTTTTACATTTTCTTAGCTACTTTTTATAATTTTTTTAAAGTTTATTTTAAATTGTTATTAAGCAATTTGTATTTTGTATGTGATTTGGAATTTTATTGTTTTAGCCCTGAAGATGGAATTAGTGCATTCCGAAACGTTGGTACTATTAAACCTTGAAGGATGTTTGTATTTTCTCTGGTGTTCCTGTTTATTATATATATATATATATATATATATATACGGTATATATAAAAACAGATGCATGTAAATCCCCAATAGCAAAATATATACGAGCATAACCACCACACAGAAAACCACCACATCACCACCAATCGTCTAAGTATAGACTTTCAGGAGCTCATCCCATCAACAGCACATGGTAAGATGAGGGCTACAACCAATCGTCTAAATATAGACTTTTAGGAGGTCATCCCATCAACACCACGTAACAGATATGAGGGCTACAACCAAGCGTCTAGACCTTAAGACCTCTCAGCAGTATTACACAATCACCACCACAACCACCACCACAACCACCACCACTGCTTTACGTGCCAGTTCCTGGTAGACCGACAAGGTCTCTAAATACGACCCAATAGACAGCTATTAAACATAAACAAATACGTTTTTGGGGCTAAGGGGTAGACCGACAAGGTATCAGAAACACGGCAGTGCTAATAGTTTTTCTATGGAGCTTCTCATGGTATAATACCACGAGGTCAATTTGACGTTTGTTGTGCGATCTTTTAAACAAAAAATCGAATAAGATAAACTAAGTTTAATGCCAAAACAAATTTTCATCATAATATACAATTTTATCCTTAAACTATAACATAAAAAGCATTAATATGATTTTTAAAACAAAATAGAAATTAAATTATGGGTAACTATTTAATTTTTCCTCTTTTACCCAATTATTTTCGCATTTTACTCATCATGTTTTAAGATTAGATGCCAGATTACAAATTTATCTTTAAGACAAATATATCTTTAAATCTTATTACAAACAAATATTAATATAACTTTATATTAAAACTGGGTGGTATTTCGGGGATAACATTCATTTTTTTCATCTTTTACCCAATTATTTTTCGCATTTTAGCCCATCACGTTTTAAGATTAGATGCCAGATTGCGCTATGCATTAAATTAATTCTGTTATTTGTACATAAAAGAATAATTCGAACTAACGCAGTACCAGACTTATTTTACATTAAATTCTCCCAATCTATAAAATTCAGCATTTAAACAATTATAATACTTAGAATAATCATTACAGATTTAGTATGGTGTACCCAATAAATATGGCATGTATCACAAAAGTTGCCAAAAACCTCCAGTACTCATTTACAAATCAATTTAAGCATAGAGAATAAACAGCGGATCATAAAGGTGGGTTGTTTTTCAAGACTCGAACATAGCCCGTCCCAGCTGTGGACTTCATTACAATTTAGAAGGCATCGAACTAACGCAGTGCCAGACATAATTCATTAATTTCTCCCAAACTTTAAAATTCAGCATTTAAACACTTATAATACTTAGAATATTCTTCATAGTTTTAGTAAGGCTTGCCCAATAAATATCTTTTTCTACGGGTATTTATAAAAAAATGGAATTTATGGTATAACTCATTTATTTGCACCTTCTACAATTCAATACATAAAATTAATATAGTTTTACTCTCTGAGCATATGCAAAAGGTTGCCTACTAATATACTCGCACTATCAATTATATTAATATTTAATACATTATAAAAGAATGATTCTTTTTATATTAGGATCCCTAAATGTTAAATAATGATTCATAGGGAAAACTTAAATAAAATTTATTGAAAAACATCCTTGTCTTATGAAGTGCTGTTTCCAAAATTACCTTAAATATATACACTGAAAACTTACTTCTCCGTCTTTAAAAGTTTATTGAAAACAACCTTGTCTTATAAAGTGCTCTTTCCAAAATTCCCTTAAATATATACACTGAAAACTTCTCTCTTTTAAAGTTTATTGAAAAACCGTATCCTTTCTCCTTATAGGCCCGATGCGGAACTTGATCGTGTTGTAACTACTTTTCGTGACAGTTTTGAAGAAAAGCAAATAGCCGATGTCGATTTGGAGGTTTTACTCGACACTCGATCCACTGACATGAATACCGAGGTCGAAGTATTCGCTCACATCCGGTCCAACGATTGCCAGGTCGTCGGGGAACAAATGTAAGTATTTTTTGGTTAAGAACAAGGCACACTCAGTGGCGGCTCGTGCCTAAGAGCTGCAGAGTTGCAGTCCCCCCAGACACTCACTGCCAGGCGTATGATTCGTTCAGAGTCTGAAGGAATCATACACCTGGCAGTGAGTGTCTGGGGGGACTGCAGCTCTGTAGCTCTTAGGCACGAGCCGCCACTGGACACACTGTATTTTCATCAATTTATTAAATGATAGAAATCATAGTTTAGTACAATGCAGCTTACAGAACTAGCATCTAATAAATAAGCTACAGAGCACAAGATTAACATTGATGGAGACATCTTATATTTTACATAATATTGTTACAATTATATATACATGCGTAAAACTTTAATAATACATCGACTGCACACAAACGGAAAACGGCTTTTATCTGCCTGCATACCAATTCATCATTCGTGTCAGTGTCGCACAAATCAAATAATTTAAAAAAATTTATAAACGCCTTTCCACGTGACATATGCAGGAGAAATGAAAGAGAATACATCTTGCAAGTATTACTAAAATATCTTTGTAATCGGTGGGGATTCCATTCAATTTCAGGGAGTTGCAACTGTTCGAGAAATTTTACAATAGCAGGATCACTCCAGGGATGAGTCCCCAGTGAATTAAAATAATACATTCTTTCCCTATTTTTAAAGTATATTGCAAACCAATGAATCACGTTGCCCCCAACAATGTCCGTATTGAAAATAATTCCCCCTCTTTTTCTCGTAGTTGGTAATTTCAATGTTTCATTTTTCGCAAACACACCGATAAATTTGGAGTGTGTGATTCGGTAACTATTCATTACTCTCTGAAGTGTATTCGCATCCATTTTAAAAGTCAGTGACTACGTTCCTGAAGCGGTCAATTTCTATTAGAGCTTGCGATTCGAGGTACACTAATACACTAATAGGCGCGTCTATCGGGTTGGCGAATTCCAATCTGACTGAGATGTTCCCACTTTGTTGTGGACTTAAATGTGTATTTACACTAGCAGATAATTCGTTTGTGATATCAAACGGGTAAAGGTTAAATTGATCGATGAATTCTTTCTGCGTTACCCCAGTCCCGAGGTCATCACAAGCACCTGCAATATGGGCCATAGAACTCCCAGGGCCACGTTTTCTAGCTACTTCGAGGCCAACCCTCGGGCACCGTGTATAGTTTGATCTGTATTCTGTTAATTGGGTATTTTACTGTTGCGTGTATTAAATTTTTTTCAATTTCTACATATTTCGGCAAACTTAATTTCACTCGCCGTACGTGCAAACATGCTTCCATAATGTGAATCACAACGGGTTTGCGCCATCTTCTTGATCAGGTCCCAGATTTATGCAGATCTCAGGATTCGGTCGGGTGAGCTTTAATTTCATATCCACCCCATTCATAAGCAGTTTCTCCTGGAATGTAAAGTCTGTATGCAGACGTCCATAGCATTCACATATCTTCTTTTCAGAATTTTTAAATTTATCCTTTATACTACTTTCGTCTTTAGTCTGATGATAGCCCTCGGCACTTAAGGTATCAGTCGCTTCTTTTGAAAAGTTGAGGACTTTTTCCAGATAGGCTCGTAGGTGATAATAACCCGTTCCTGCCGAGATGTTGACCTGGTTTAAATACACCTCACACTGACTGAATATGGAGTGTAGAAAGTTGGTTTCAGGGTATTCAGAATAATTATGATCGCAGTCTGTTCCTTCTGAATGGGCTATACGTAGTTTAGCGTACATGTGCATGCAGCCTGGATCAAAAAACTATGGCCCTGAGCTAGGTATCACGAATTCAATAGGGTCACTCGGGGAACTAATTGTGTTTAACTCTAGAATGCACAACCCGAGCCTCTGCCCGGCTCATGCATTGATGTAAAATTAAAGAAGCATGCATTCTAGGGTTAATGGGTTAATTGTAATAAAGTCACTGTGCTCGATAGAAACTTGTGATGGGGGTATATCAAAGAGGGACAGCTCCGATGCTCCGATTTACAACATTGTGAGCTACACGGATGGATGAAGCGTGCCATGACGAGTCAGAAATAGTGCGACCTCTCTCGACAAGTAGTAATCAGCCTATGATTCGTGAGAGAAATGTCCTCAGCTTATATCAGTTAAAAAATGATCAACCATAGGTTTCATTCGCTTAGAGCACTTATTCGATGTCCTTTTACGTTTAGCGCCAAGTGTTGGTAACCCCTTCTTCCGGACAGCCCTCTTCTTCTTCCCGACACCACGCATTTTTCTCCTCGCATCTTTGATGATTTCGCCTCGTGTACGTCTTAAATGTTTTTTTAGAGTTTCTTTAGGTTTAGCTCCACCCATTATGTCTTCTACCGTGTTAAAACCTGATTGTAACGCTTTCCTCCCGAGGTATCTGGCCCCCCCCTCTTCAAGGCCACTACCACGCTGATATTTCACCCCTCGATAGACTGTGAAAGGCCTTCGGGTCATAAAAGTGAATGCGACGAAAGTGCAGCCTCAATGTTAAGCGCCCATCACCGAATGGGAAATTTTTTCCCTCAATCGTTCTTATATATAAATTGAGATATTGTTTAATAGATTAGTCGCAACATTCACATAATGGGGTTTGTCATATGTACTGCTTAAGCTCATCCCTCTAAGGTTCGGAATCTGTGCAATGCGGAGCAGACACGCCTGGGTATCCCTAACAAATTAATGCTCCAATATGTTGCTGTAAATATAGCACATGTCCGGGGATGGATAGCCATCACCCAATTTCTCCATTTTCAACTGATACATTAAGCTGGACAAGTCATGTTGTGCCTCGTGAAAGACAACTCTGGAACGCTGCTCCATATCGGCCTTTGGTTATAATTTGGAACAATCCCTTCTCTTTAATATTTCTATTACCCTGTAATTTTAGGGTCAGAGCATGTGCAGGGGTTTCTTTGTTTACGATTTCCCATACTAAATCAGCCGTAAGATTTGAGCTTTTTAAACTTCCGTTTAAGTCTTTCACAACATCCTCGGCCGCATCATAACGACCCGGGTCTAGTGTTACTACTGTAGTGTAATACAGGGCCTCCCCAGTCAGGGCGGCACGCATGATTTCATCCCCAATTACACCTGCCTTTTCACACTCATCACGATCTCTAAGAACCGTAAAAACGTGCTCTTTATAATCAATACTTAAGAAGCTGGTGGACAGCTGAATTTCGCATAACCCCACCTCATATGAATCACGTTCCAATTCAATTGGCCCATAGAGTTCTGTTACAAAGTTGGCTACTGTGTTGTTAGGATGGACAGAGAGAGAAGAAGAGGATGGGAGTGTGACATAGAAGTGGTTAGGCGCCATGTTGCATAATATTTAAGCTTCATTATTGTATCAGCTTTTATATAAGTGTTGAAGCTTTCTGCGTACCCTAGCCATTTTTCTCTTTCCTGAACTTCTGCTGCCTAAACTTTTTTCAATCTTAAACACATTTTTTCCTAAATTAAATGTCACTTTCTGCAACTCCTCGCGGTAAAAGCCTCCTGCGATTTCTTCCCCATTCAAATCTTCAACGTAATACATCATTATCTCTCCCTTAGGTCTCGTGTCCATCCTTGTTCAAATCACTTCGCGAATTTATTTCCCGAACGCGACAGACTTACATAATCATTGATTTTGAGACGTGTAGAGTGTGGTGGTGCTCTACAAATATCTCTTCTCACCTCACACTCTCTCTGCGTCCCTTTTTCTAAAACCTCGTTAGGTGTTGCCCCAATCGCGCGATGGTGTGAACGGTTGTATAACGAGGACAATGATCCCAGAATGTTTTTATATCTGTATGTGTTTTTATGTGTAAAATAGTGATGCATGCGTTCCTTTATGGTACGTGTAGTGTAACTGACACTGTAGTGCTAAGGTAGTAACTGATACTAAACTCTGCCAACATGTTCTGAAAAGTTCGGCCTATAAATCTTTGCCCATATCCTTCCAAAAATAGCCTGGAACTGTTTTCTTTCAACATCACCGTTTTGGTAGCTTTTCGCAACTTTCTCAGGCGATTTATTTTTCAGAGGAATTAGCCACAGATATCTAGATAATACATCTATTATGAATAGAATGTAACGATAGCCATCATTATATCCTGAATATCTTTGCATGTCCGTTAAATCCGCTTGCCAAACAAGGTCAATCAAAGCCGCTGTTGTCCTGACTGTTTTAAATATTTTTCTCACCGGCTTATGAAATGTATAAGAATCCTGCTCCTGCAAAATACTTTCAACATCTTTTCTCCCTACTCCATCATTGTAAACACCTCTGTACAGTCTATCAACACTGCCATATGAGTCTGGGTTAGAAATGGCATAATAGCTTTTTCTCAATATGTTAGTCATTTGTGTATTTTAGAGATACGTGGATAGGGTTGGTCGTTGTTGTCTGGTCTCTTCTTTCTCTTCTTCAGAGATACTACCGTTGGGGGTGATGGCGTACTCACTTGTGGCATATGCGAGACCTGCTCCAAGTCTTTTAACCTATTCAGATTTCCTATCAATGTTGTAGGTACATTTATTTGTTGTAGTCTTGCTTTAATATGCTTCCATCCTGCTGGTGCGGGCCTGTCCCACTTTCTCACCAGATCGTAGACAATGTCGACGATATTCGAGCCCTGTACCCTTGTTCCTCAACCTTGACCTCGCATGTATCGGTTCAATGCATGATGGGGTCCTCACTCAATAGATTATAAAGAATTAAGCCTTTATTCCTCAATGTATGTGGAAGACTGCTTTTTAATACATGCTCGCTGTGTCAGTTTCCGTTATTCTTTGGTTGATCATATCTAACGTCGGCTCCAGGTCCTATGTTGCCGTGCTCATCGTTGCTCGCGCTGTGCCTAATAACCACGGGAATCTCTGTCGGATTCTTATAATCTTCGTACTCGTGAAGAAATTTTTGCAGAGCTTCTTGGTACAAGATCCTTCTCTCATCTGGTGACTTTTCACTGTTTAATAGGTCTATCAATTCGCTTTCCATTCTTTAAAGCCTGCTTTTACGGGTCCTACAACCGTATCTGGATTCTTTGAACTTTGCAGTGAAGTATACACCTCGTGCGGAATCACTACCAATTTCTTCATTATATTAATCTAGTCAGTAAAGTTCCCAAAACTGAAAATAAGTTGGGGAGGAATGATCCCCCTCTTTGTACAATAATTCGCTTTTTCTTCCCCAAAGTTTGACTTTTACGAGCGAGCGTACGTATTATGTTCTTGTAACGACGTAGGCGAGCCTTCTGAGGGGATTTCATTGGTACATTCCATTTTATAACATTAAGGCAGATTTCACAGATGCATTTTAAAAAGTTTGAGTCGATATTTTTAATTAACAAACATCTGCTGCAATGCCCACGGCAATCGATTCTAGATTTTTATTAATTCACAATATTTCTTTAGCCTATTTGTCATTCTGGAATATACACCGTTTCAAGCTCGTTTGGGAATATATTTGTTCTTAGAAGCAACCTAAACGTGTTTCGCGGGTGAAGGTCACAAAACAAATACCCGTAACGCTGACTTGTAGCTTCTTTATAAACTTCCAAAAACTCCTTACGCTGATTCGGGAAAATTTGATTGGCTAATATCTCAATTAGTGACACATCTTTACGTTGCGCGACTAAGAATAGATATTGTGTATTTAACGACACATCGTGCATGTATCTATTTTTGTAAAAAAAATTCTGATTGATGAAGAATACGCTTATGTTAAGATGGTGGGAAAACACTGTAAATGTCTCGACAAAAGTTTGATCCATTTCCAACATGAGATCGTCAATTACAATGACTGTATCCTCATTTCCCTTTAACGAATTAACATCATATACGCCTTTGTGGAACAAAATATCATCTTGGTACTGGTTGAAAACTGACTGATACGTCGAATATTACTTTATGCACAAATTCTGAGAACATCTCACGCCTTACCTTTAATGATTTTAAACATAAACACTTTTACCACATCCTGTAGGGCCAGATATAATACACGTGGAAGGGATCGTGAACCTGAATTTTTCTACAGATTCAATCTCTAACAGGTCAGACCCCTAAGTGGAACATTTACAAAATATAATAAAAATTTAAGTGATGTTCCTTATATTCTACAAATTAGTTTTTCTTCGATTTCCACAGAACCGTGAATGATGACGATGTACAGTAGCGTGTAGCGTCATGAGCGATCTGGAGGCACATTTCAGGTTTTGTACAATCAATCTTGCTGATTTCAGAAAAGAAATAAAAAATTTCGGCAACAAGCAGAACACCTCCTTTTTCGCATGTAAAAAATACAAAATTCTTGTTAATTACAGTTGGCAACATTGACTGACATGGTACTTCTGGCAGCTTTCTAATTATTCTCAGTGAGTCATCACCTGGAATTTTCTAGTTCTACGCTAGCTCGCTTGAGAGAAACAAGTCTTTATAAGTTTGTTATATGTCTTAGGGTGTATATATATACCTACGGATATTTATATACATAATACATATATGTGTGTGCAGTATATTTTTATATATACATATATTGGTAAACTTATTGTTTACCAATAAACCAAGCCTTATATATATAAATATATACTCATAATCATATATATTTTTTATTTATACGTTTGTGTTTTTGTTTCAGTGTTCCTGTGTGATACTTGTTGAGTTTTGCTGGTACAATGAGCACGCAAAGAACACGGGGATCTGCCAGCCACATTGTCTTTGGTTCTCCACTATCAGAGCTTCCTCTGTCTGAACTTCCAACCCGTATACAAGTTGCAAGGCATTTCCTCTTCTTGAAGGAGAACAAGTACACCAGCAACAGGGAGATTCTTCCGGAGGTATGCCAAACACTCATTGAACTTTGGAATCGTGCTAACATTCCATCACAGCCAATCAAGAATGTGAAGACTAAGCTGCTCCGATTGATGGAAAAAGGCTCACAAGCATCGATCGAAGCAAGGCAAGCAGGCCACAAAAACCAAGAAGTTCGAGGAAAGCCTGAATCAATTGCTTGACATAGCTGTCTGCAAATGCGATGATCTGTCTGCATGCCACTGTGAAAAAGAAATGAAAGTTCCACGAAGAGAGCATGCCTTTCTGATCGACCAGAGAACCACGCGGATCCAGATCAGTCGGGTGGATACGAATGTGACTCAGATGATGTTGAGAAGGAAGTCAAGAGAGGATCGGATGCAAGAAAGACAAGAAGAGAATAGAAGAAAAACGGAACGGCAAGAGGTAGCATCCTCTGCAGATGTGGTCGAATCAGCTCAAGCAGAAGCAGACTCCAGTGGTGAAAGTGTTGATGATGAGTGGATGGGTGATAGTGCCCAGGAGGACAGGAACATCACACCGATTCCCACTGTTGCTTTGGAAGCTGACCGGTATGGTGTATCGAACAGGGCTGCTGCAGCTATCAGCACTGCAACATTGGTTGACTATGGCACCATTAGTTCTGATGATCAGATAAACGTAATTGACCACCACAAAGTATGGAGAGCACGGCAGAAGGTACGGAGGGATCTGAAGGAAGCAGTAACTTACCACGATGTGGAAGTCACTGCTTTATTTTTTGATGGGCGGAAAGACATGACACTTGTCAAAGAGAAAAAGGGGAACAAATGGTACAGCACAAAGAAAGTTGAGGACCACTATGTGCTGGTCGGAGAGCCTGGAACCTTCTATCTAAGCCATCTGACACTGGTACGAAGAACTGGCACTGTCATTGCGGATGGACTTCAAAATGCGATTGAAGAAATGGGTATTGCAGACAAGATAATTGCAGTGGGAGCCGACAGCACAGCCACAAACACAGGGCAGAGAAGTGGAGCAATATACCTGCTAGAGTGCCGCCTAGGTCGCCCTTTGCACTAGTTCATCTGTAGACTACATTTAAATGAACTCCCACTGCGCCACTTGTGCAAGGAACTCATCGGCCCAACAGAATCAGCAACTCAATGGAAAGGACCAATTGGCAAAGCTTTGGCCACATGTGAAAGTTTGCCACTTTCCTCTAGAAGAATTCAATGTATTGCTGATGGCCACACTCTCCCGGATGTTGACCTTACTGAATTGAGTCGTGACCAAGCCTACCTCTACACAATGATGAAAGCGATAAGGACTGGTGTCATTAATGAAGATCTTCTACGAGAGAAGCCTGGACCAATCTCCCATGCCAGATGGGTTAGAACTGCTTGCAGAATTTGTCGGCTATATGTAGCGATGGCGCAGCCAAGTGATGAACTGTATTCACTCACACAGTTTGTCGTGTGCCACTATGGACCCATGTGGTTTAGCATCAAGTGCCATCCAAGGTGCACCAGATGGCCCAAAACATTTCCTGGAGCAAATCAAGCTGCTACGATTACTTCCACCAGCTAGCAAGACTGTCACATGGCCTGTGATCCAAAGAAATGCATATTGGGCTCACCCTGAAAATGTTCTACTGGCAATGCTTGCAGATGCAGATCAAGCAAACCGGAAATTGGCCATCGATGTAATCAAGACCATTCGACGAGCTCCCAAACCTGCTCAACAGCAAGTCAGAGAATTTCGGCCACCAAAGATCAAACAAAGTGTTCAGAATTTGAAAGATTTACTTCCACCAGTGGAGGAGTGCACAATGGCACTACCACTCACGAAGCAGTTCTCTGTCGAACAACTCGATAAGATCACTGAAGAGCCCCTTGTTGTCCGGATACCATGTCACTCCCAAGGTGTAGAACGCTGTGTTAGGATGGTAACTGAAGCGTCTGGGGCAGTGTATGGAAAGGATTCAAGAGATGGTTACATTAGAGCAGTACTTAAATCCCGTGACTTTATGCCGTCATTCAAAACTAAACAAGATTTTAATGTATCATTTACTAAATAAAACTATCTAGTCTACCTACCTACAGTGTATATGTTTATTCCAAAAATAAATTTTTCTATTTTTCCTGAAAAGCAGTACATTGTAAGGGGTCAAATGATAGCTCAAACCCTAGGAAAGCAAGTGTCCAAAAGTTATGGGTAACTAGCAATTTTCATGATTTTCACATGCGAAAAAGGAGGTGTTGCACTTGTCACAAAAATTTTGTTTCCATTTTTGAATTTAGGGAGGTCAATTGTACAAAACCTGAAATGTGCCTCTTGATCCGTTACACTTTGCCCAATGACGCTACACGCTAATGTACAGCACCCCATCGTCGTTATTACAGACGACCCCGATGAGAGTGTAGTTGTGGTTACAGACTCACTCCCCCGCTGACGAACCCTCACCAGCGATGCCTCCACCACGTTTCAGTTCAAAGCGGAGGGACGATGATGAAGAAGCTTCCACGTCAAGTATAAAACGTGCCAGGATTTCACCGGTTTCTAGACCCCCAGTAATAGAGCCCCAGCCCTCTACGTCTTACGACACAACCTCCACACTAGCTACCTTCTCAATTAAATTTGTACCCCCTTATTCCTGTCCAATTCCGGGTACATCCTCCACACCAGCAGCTTCTCGTGCTGAAGAGCAAGGTATAACATTCAAACTGCTGCGCACCGCTAACCCCACCCTTTCCCTGACTAGAAATCAGTATATAGTCAGGGTTGACCGTGGAACCCTGTATAGCAACGGTGTTGAACACGGACTGCGGCGCGTAGTTCAACGTATTGTGGAGTTTGCCCTTCAGAACGGCGACGAACGTGAAGTCCGGACGAGGTTGTCCTTCGGGTTCGGGAGAGATGACGGGGATTTAGATGATTTTTGGGTAGTAATAGCATTCAGACGCTTGGCAGCTGTAGAATAGAAGGGACGTATAATGCAGGCCTCTCAAAGTAGTACAGCCTTCAATATGGACCACTTCACGGTAGATATTGACAGAGTATTCCGTGTTGCTGGTCATACTGCCACACCTTATACTCTTAACTTCAATTCGCGAGATATTTACAGGAAGCATATAAACGCCGAGCGTGGTTGCAGCTTTAAGCAGTAGTCTTAGCCCATATGTTTACTGTACTTAGTAGTGTACTAAATACCTGGGTCAAAAATATTTGGTTCCCTACGGTTGTGTAGCATGCCCGTAAACTGGCTTCAGATTGTAAGCTTGAGTTTGAGTGTAATATGGGTCCTGAAGAGCTGAGAAGAGTAGAACAGGAAATGAATGTTCGTATAGTTGTATTTGGAATGGATGATCATCGTAGGACTGTGTATGTTTTTAAAAGCTGCGTGAGAGATCGTACAAGACCCCTACTTATTTTAGAATTGTCAGGAACAACGTATTTCCTTATCCGCAATATAAGGGACCTTTACGCTAGTTATGATAAAAGCCGAAAATATGGACGCCATCATGATTTGTGTAAGGGGCGTATCGAGTTTGCGGATGATACAGTGAAACATTGTAAGGAATACCACATGGTATGTGAGCAGTGTAAAAGCTCCAAATGTGAAAGTCGTGTAGTTGAAGCTGAGAAGAGTGAATGTAATGTGTGCAGACGAACATTTTTCAATAATAAATGCATTGAGTTCCATAAGTCAATTGACACTTGCAGGAAAATGATAATCTGTGAATGTGGTATGTTTCATTTGATGGATAATTGGGGGAAATTCAAGCATAAATGTGATGAAATTCACTGTCCTACATGCCTTGAGAAATATAAGGCGGATGGAGTGAAGCATGTATGTTATATGAAAGACGCTAAGCCTAAAAATAGACCTTGTATAACTGTGTATTACGATATAGAAACTTACAGAAACCCTGAAATCAAAGAGGTTATCCCTTATCTACTCGTAAGCCAGACTATCTGTGATAAGTGCATGGAGGTTGAGTGTGATGAGTGTCACAAATAAGGTAACCGGACAAACGTTTTTAAAACGATCGCACACGACAACCCTGTGAAACTCTTTTGTGTCCTATATTGTCAAGTTAGCGAACAAATTAAAAAAAATGACAGTGTATATTCTTGCCCATAACGGGGCAAAATTTGACACACAGTTCCTTTATAAGAAACTGCTTGAGCACGAGTCACCAGAGATATTCACGGTTGATCCCCTGAAGAAAGGAAACAAGCTTATACAAATGCAGATAAGAGCCGCCGAAGTTTCAAAAGGGTATTTCCCTTACACTTTCCGGAGCTATTGAAGAATAGGGACCCCAGCCTTCTTTAGTTAGTTTTATAAGGCTAACTAACGAAAATATCATGACCTAACATAACCAATCGTCAAGGGCGTGCAGTTAACCTAACGATTGGTTAGGTTAGGTCGTGATATTTTCGTTAGGTAGCCTTATAAACCTAACTAAAGAATGCTGGGGTCCCTATTCTTCAATAGCTCCCACTTTCCTCACTTGCGACACTTTAAATTACGTAGTCCTACCTCCCCCCCAAACAATAATTTAACTACACCTACATGAGTGATAGTGAGCTTGAAGATTTTGACCGTTACTACAACAGTTTTAATAAAACTAATCCATACAGTATAGCTGATGAATGTGAACGTTATTGCGTGAATGATGTGCGCGTGCTTAGAGTATGTTTCCAGGCCTTTAGAAGGATGTACATAAACCGTTTCAACTTCGATCCGCTGCAAGTCGCAACCACAATCGCTTCATTATGCTTTACTGTGTTCAAGAATAATTTCACACCTAAAGACACCTTAGCCGTCATTCACAGAAACAACCCTCGCAGTTATCGGCACAAAGCTATTAACTGTCTCATACACATACAGCAGCAGACCGGAGTATACATAAAACACGCCCGCAACACGGGAGAAGTATATACCCATTAAGGTTAATGGTCGTGTTATTTGGGTTGATGGTCTAAGCAAAAACCGTGCCACTGGTGAGAAGACTGTGTACTCCTTTAACGGATGCTGGTAGCATGGGTGCCCACGTCCTGAATGTGGGATCGTAGGAGATATCCATAGGAGATAGCCACGTTAGATCTCCTGCAAACAGTCTTGCATGGACCCGCACCCGCAATCAGCTTTTGGCACCCAGTTCACTAACAAGATCTTGTGGGAGCACGAGTATGATGCACGGATGGAAACAGATGGACAGTACCGTGAAGAATTAAACACGATCAAGCGCTCAATGGTGCTGGATCCTCTCAAATGCGGTGATAGCTTGTTCGGAGGGCGTACAAACCCATTCAAGCTGTACTTTCCACCTACAGAGGGCGTGAAACTCCATTACTACGACTTCTGTTCTTTATATCCCTACGTGATGAAGAACAATCCGTACCCCATAGGTGCACCTGAAACACTTGTGGGAACTGACCTGCCCACCATCGATGTGTTCTCAGCAAATATGAACAAGTACTATTTCGGTCTTTCTTTCGTAGACATGCTACCCCCTCGCGATTTATGGATGCCGCTCTTACCCGTCGTTATATGAAAGATCACAAACTCATGTTTCCCCTCTGCGTGAAGTGCGCAGAGGAGAATATTGGGTCCTGTAATCATACAACCAGCCAACCAGCGTAAGATCAGAGGTGTATATACAAGTCCTGAGCTGTCCTTAACCGTTCGCTATGGTTACAGAATATTGAAGATATACGAGGTGTGGAGGTTTCAGAAACTCCCCAACCTTTTCACGCCGTATATAAATACTTTTTTGACGGATAAAGTAGAAGCATCAGGCTACCTGCGAAGGGTTGAGAGCGAGAGTGAAAAGTCGGCTTATATTCAGCGGTACCGTGACTATGAAGGGATACAACTTGACTGGACCCAAATTGTTAAGAACCCTGGCAAGCGCTTTAGTGCAAAGTTATGCCTACATAGTCTTTGGGGCAAGTTTGCACAGAATGCAGGTAAGTGGAACGTTCACCTAGCCCAGAGTTATAACGAGGTGTGGGATTATGCCACTGCCCCCGATAAAGAGGTTATGGAGATCGTGAATATTGGTAACACGTACATAATAAAGTACAACATCACCGAACTGGCCACAGATACCTCACGTGTTACAAACATACCTGTAGCCAGCTTCACAACGGCATAGGCACGCATCAGTGTTTGGGGACTACTGCACTCTCTTGGGCGGAGGGTGCTGTACGCTGACACAGATAGCGTAATATTCACAGAGAGGGAGGGTGAATGCATGCAGCATATTGGAGAACTCCTCGGAGAGTTGACTGACGAGATGATGAGTATGGTGATGACACATACGCTGACTCTTTTGCATCAACAGGGCCAAAAACTTATGGGGTGAGGGTGAGGAAAGAGCTGAAATATATGGTGAAGGCGAAGGGCGCCACGCTTAACCTGGCGAACCGACGGGTCGTTAACTTTGACTCGTTGAAGGAACTAGATTGCTTAGAAGATGAGGGAGACCAACCTTCCCAACTGACTGTAGGAACCCACAATTTTCGGGCACAGAAACTGGGATGTGTGAAGGAACTTAGGGGCACAAAGGTTACCAGGTGCCTGGTACCTATGATACCGTACCCTTTGGGTACCATAGTACTTGAATGATATATGTCTATTGTTAACGATGTTATTTATTACGTATATTTCAATATGTAAATGTTTAATTAGGGTTTCACTTTCTCCTTGGTGTGTGTGTGTGTGTGTGTGTGTGTGTGTACAGAAAAAGTCCTAAGCTACACCCACTGTAAGGTCAATCAAATGGTCACGTGACTCCTGCTACTACCTGGGCATATCTCTACCCCTGCGTGCTCAGTTAGCCGCTGCAAGCCCTGGAGCTCAGACGTATATTTGAAGAATTCTCACGGAGACGAAAAATAGTGATGGCGACTTTTGATATTGCGTGTTCGACGTTTATGAAATGGTATTCGGTAAAACCGGAACATGTAGTGAATACTGAAAGACGGCCTAGCCCACCCTCCTCCTTTGAGACTTTTAAAGCTATATTGAACCGCACGAAGCTTTAGGAACAAGATGTTCAAATACTCTATGGATATTCTGTCGAGAGTATTGCCGGATTTCGCGGCACAAATGATGTAATGAACTACGTTGTAGGACTAAACTGTATATAAACGTACATATACCGTGAGTTGAAAGAAACAACGCGTGCAGAAGAGAAGCAACGGGTATGGGTAATGAGTCTTGTTGATGAGTGGAATGACAGGCGGTATTATGTCATGCTGCATCATACCGATTACGCGTAGCCTGCGGCTGAGAATGTAAACCTTTTCATCATGGACAAGCTAAAGTACTTTTAACGCTACATTCATATATATCATGAGGCTCGCAGTGAGGTTGTGGCTAAAGGCCTCTATGAGTTTTTAGTAGAATTTAGGGACGAGTATCGACTGTTAAACAAAAATGATAAATAAGGGCACATGTTTCTCTCAAATAGTACGCCGGATAGCTAATGTGTTTAGTTTGTGGAAATGAGCGTCTACTGCTCATTCCTATAAAACATTAAAAACCGATATTTCCCCATGTATCGGAAAATTGTCCGGTGTAATGGGTACAAGTACTCGCATGATTCCTTGATGCTGGAACAAACCTGTACACGAAACATTAACGCTTGGTATGACACTCCTCCACACCTGTCCCCAAGCCAAACAGCACACCGGTTGCTCATAGTCATCTCAGAGCTTGACCCGACTGGTTGTGCACTCTCACAATAGAAAACGATGGAGCTTCCTCTGAGAAGCATTCTTAATGCCGTATACGACGTGTCCGTGTTGTGTTCGTTTTTGTGCTAGAGCGGTACAGTCTGTCATAATGTGTTCAATTGTTTGTGGTATGTCCTGGCACAGGTCGCAGGTGTCGTCTATGGAGTTGTCTAGTCTGTGTTTATATGTCCGTAAGTTGGGGTGATGTCCACATCGGAATCGTGCTAAGTTAACTCGATCCGATCTGCTCAGGCTGATCTCTGACCTGTTAATGGGTGGCGGCTTCGCACCTAAGACCGCATTCGGACCGAGTCGTGTCAGTGCTTTGTGGGTTAGGTGTGTGTGTATGTGTTTTCTGTACTATGTGATGTTTGTGGGGCGTGGTATGGAATGAAGTATTTGGTTATAATGTCTCTCTGGTGTTACCTTAATGGTGCAAGGTGTTGGTGCATGATTGTACATGTAGTGGCAAGGGTGTTGGGTTAGTTGTCGCTGCTGCCATGAATTGTGTTCCCCTCATGTCTAAATGTTCCCTAACTTTCAGTATTTTTGTTTCTGTGTGCAGGTGTTCTATTGGTGTTGTTTGAGTGCATCCTGTAATGATACGAAGTGCGTTGTTTTGTATTGTCTGTAAGGTGTTTATGTGTGTGTTTGAGATAATGGGTGCCCAGCATGGGCTAGCATAGTCCATAACTGAGCGAATATATTGTTTGTATATGAGTGATGTTGTTTCCTGCTGGTGTCCAAAGTTTGTGCCTGTTAGTACGCTAAGCGTGTTAAGTCTTGACGTACACTTGTTTTTAATGTCCTGAATGTGGTTTGCAAAAGATAATGATGTGTTGGATGTGACCCGCAAGTATTTTGGTCCTGTGAGTGTGTGGAATGTTGATGTTGTTTAGTGCAAGCTGTGGAATTACCTGGTGTTCTTTTGTGTTGCTTGTAAAGAAGGTGATGGTTGATTTTGTGGGCGCTACTTTGAGTCTATTGTGTGTGAGCCAGTCTTGTATACTGTTTATGTATGTTTGTAGGTTATTTGTAGCGGTCTCGATGTTGTTGTGGGTGGATGTTAGAGTGATGTCATCTGCATATGATGATAAGATAAATTTGTTATCTATGGGTGTTGGAATGCCATGCATGTATAAGTTGAAGAGTGTTGGTGAGAGAACAGAGCCTTGAGGGACCCCGTTCGGAAAAAGCTTGTTTTTGGATGACTTGCCATTAAATGTGACATGTGAGTATCTTCCTGAAAGATAGTTGCTCAGCCACCTTTTGGTGTTATTGTGCATGTTTGTGTTGAGTATTTTGTTTATGAGAGGGAAGCGTGGGATAGCATCAAATGCTTTACTAATGTCAATTGTTGCTAATAGTGTACGTTGAGCTGGTCGTCTGGAGTTGATGCCATCCATGATGTGCTGCGTGAGGTTAGTGAGTAATGTCGTGGTTGAGTGGTGAGGTCTGAATCCATGTTGAGTAGGCGATAGTGGAATGTGTGGGTTGGTGATTTGTAAGATTAGTCTTTCTGTTACTTTGGAAGGTGTGCAGTAAAGTAATGGGTCTATAGGAAGCTGGTTCTATTGGATTTTTGTTTGGTTTGAGTAGTGTAATAATTTTACCTTGTTTCCATATGTCTGGAATAATACAGTGTTGGTATGAATATGTGCTGATATTTGTGAGAGCTAGTATTCCTTGTGTGCCCAAGTGTTTAAGGTGTATGTTAGATATGTTGTCTGGTCCAGTAGCCTTCGAATTCTTAATGTTTTTGATGATCTTGGTGGTCTGGTCTGTATTGAAGGGTGTAATGGTCGTGTCGAGTCTGTAGGTTTTCTGGTGTCTGGCTGTTTGTCTGTCTGCGTGTTTCTGGTTGTGGTCTCTGTTTAAGTGACTTATCTTTGCGTAGTGATTAACTAAATGTTAGCTTGTTGTGTGTATGTTGGGATATTATTTTGGCTGCGACAGATAGTCGCGTATGAGGTGTGAATGCCGCTGTTAGAGTGGATAATGCTGTTTATAGTCTTGTATAGCCTGGATGTATCTGTGGAGTGGTTTAGTGTTGTTATGAATTCCCTGAATGTTTCTGTTTGTTTTTCCTTGAGTTTTTTGTTTATTTCTGTGTTGAGCTGTTGTGTCTGCTGTTCTATGGCTTCTGTGTGTTGTGTTTGTGTGTTATATTTGAAATTCTTACGTTGCCTTATGAGGTGGGCTATTTCTCTAGTGTAATTTGGGTTGTATTTCCTAATGTTGCCATTGGGTATGTATTTTGCATTATTGATGATCTGATTAAATGTCTTGAGTGTTGTATTGATGTTTATGATGGGTGTGCTGTTTAATGTGGTGAATTGTTCCTCAGTCTGTAGTTTGAACTGTTCCCAATCAGCTTTCTTGTAATTTCTGTAAGTGTGCCTAAGGCTGTTGGGGCAGAGTGTAGAATGCCATTGTTAGTACGTCGTGTATAAATAACGATCAGCCATGCATTGATATACGACTGATGTGGAAAAATGCATCTGATAATATCGTTCTTGTCCCCAAGCGAAACCGCTTCATCCTTGACAGAATGTTTGAAATTGTTGGTTTCCGCAAACTAAAACCTATATTAGCCGCACGTGTGAAGGATATTGTTTATTTTGATACGGTTCTTGAGTACGCATAGACCGCTCTGCTCGACGGGTTTATCGAATGTAGGAATGAACATGGCGAGAATGGTCTAGAGCTGGATGCATATTTAAAGTTCTAGGGCAATTGCGTCCTGGTCAAGTGCGTCCCGGACAAATGCGTCCCGGTCATTGGCGTCAGTGGACAATTGCGTCCCGGACAATTGTGTCACTGACAATTGCGTCACGGACAATTGCGCACTTCTCTAACTACTATATGAAGTTTATTTATTAGAGAAGTGAATAGAAAGTTAGTATCGGAATTTCAAATATACTTTTCATTTTAACCTATTAAACTTGTTATATGTTCATAAGTTCTGTTCGAAACTGTTCTCTAAAACTTTATCCATCATCAGCAACATCATTGTCAAATTTTATGGGTTATGTCCACTTAAGATAAAGTTAGTTTCGTTAGTTTTAACGAAAATATCACAACTTAACCTAACCAATCGTCAAGGGCATACAGTTGACTTAACTGGGCATTCAATTAATCTAACCGGGCATTATATCCCATACAAAATTACAATAACAAACATACTCGTCCCTCGTTATTGGCGTCCCTGGACAATTGCGTAGGTGAAGTCACAATTAACTTTCTATTCACTTCTCTAATAAATAAACTTCATATAGTAGTTGGGGAAGTGCGCAATTGTCCGGGACGCAATTGTCCGGGACGAAATAAAACCGGACGCAATTGTCCAGGGACGCCAATGACCGGGACGCATTTGTTCGGGACGCACTTCACCAGGACGCAATTGTCCTGTCACCATATTTAAATGGTTTAGACTCTTCGAAATATCATGAACTTTGGTACAAAGGCCTTGCTGTACAGGGCAGAGCTCGCCTACACTGTTCACCCTGAAGAGTTGTATCTTTGAAGAATGAGGTCCTGTCGTTATGATTTAGAAGATTATTTCAACTTCTGCTATGCGTTGTGAAGAAGAATTCACGATTGAAAAGCTCGGATTGATAAGAAAAAAACCTCGATTGGAAAGGATGTTTATAAACTTCAATTTAGTATTGATGTTGTGGCTAACGACTTCCTCTTTGTGCGTGCTTTTGATTGTATTCTGTCCGTGTTTAAAGATAATTTGCCAGCCAATTGTAAGGTGGGCACAAAAATAGTATTGAACGAAATGAAAGCACTTTACATCGAGTATCGGCACGCGCACACCTTGAGTGGTGAAATAATGCTAAATCGTATTTATTGTATAGTACAAAGCAACAATGCTGTAACTGTTCTACATCTCGCAGACACTGGGTGGCCTCTTCCTCTCCGTCTCTCTCTCTCTTAGGTTAGAAGCCGTCCCAACTTCTCCCCTAAAGAAGTTAGGTGGACACCCCCGGTTTGCTGGTGGATTCCTCCCTTTTTTTGGCACCTTGTGGGTTGGCACTAGGAGAGGGGTTTTGCGCCTTGCAACAAGGGGGTGGGGTGGGTGGCAATGGCACTAATTTGATGAACGTTGCAATTGCTCTGCACTCGTCTTGTTTGCGGCCATACTACTGTCGGCAATAAGTCCTGCTCATACATTGATACTGAATTGTTGTTGGTGCCTTGACTGGATGATGGCATGCGGATTCTCTTGGGCCCACTGATGAGTGTTGTGAAAATTGATCACGCCATTTCTTGTGAAGGCAGCCTCATCCGAAAACAACACGGAGGATAAAAAAAGAGGATCGCGAGCACACTGTTGAAGGAACCAAGTACAGAAAGCCTCTCGTGGTGGGAAATCAGCTTTAGTAAGGCCTTGTACTCTCTGAATGTGATATGGGTAAAGCTGTTGTTCCCATAAAATCCTCCACACAATTGTGTATCTTACACCCTCTGCTGTTGCTATCCTTCGGGTGCTGACACCAGGATGTTCTTCCAAGCGATTTAGGACCCGCTCCTTCAACTCAAAAGTTCTGGCGCTGATTGGTCTACCACCATCTGAAACTGGCTTGTTGAATGATCCTGTATCACCAAGACGATCGTCTATTCTCTGAAAGATCTTGTTATCTGGCAGACGGCGATTCGGAAACCTTTCCGCATACAGAGGTCTTGCTGCCGCCGCATTACGCTCGGCAAGTCCATACATGCGATGCATGTCTGCCATTTCTCTGTTTGAATAAGCCTCCATTCTCACTTCAAATGCACACTATCACTGAATAGCACAAAAACTTTTATTTTTATTTTTTTTCACTGGACTGCACTTATTCACGGTAAGAAGTTACGAACACGAACAGTGAAACACAGCGATACACCTCTGACTGACTGATGGCTCTACACTCAACGATATTGAAACATGTCATAGTGTACGAAGGCAAGGCCATACATGAAATAAGTCCCGTACACACTCACAAACATTGTCGGCAAGCAGTGTTTGTAAACAGTTTGCGGAAAGAATTGCTGGAACACAAAATGGGTTGTAACTCGGAAACAAATCGTTTTGGGCATGTCTATATAAACTTTTTTCATTATTTTCAGGTCCTGAATCCATCCTCAAAGTGCGTCCCACATGTTGTGAAACACCCTGTGTATGTATATATATATAACGCTAGACGTTTCGGAAACTTCGATTTCAATCTTCTGTAGCTAATACAAAAGTAAAAGTTATGATTGAAATTACAATTAAAAACTACAGTTAGAAATTAAAAGTATTTCCAAACTAAAGGTTACCACTGTGATCAACCTGAGGGCTTCGATATTAAACTATAAATAAGGAAAAATGAATGGGAAACGGCCAGGTGAAAAAGTTGGTTCGTTGTACTGCATGTAATTTAGTGGAGGAAGAATATATATTCAGTGAGAGTCTGAGTTGGTGTGTGAACAAAGATTCGAAAATTGTAAGATCGTTAGTGTGAGGTGACGATATTAGTAGAATTCTGAAATTGACTAAAGTAACAGGATGGGAATATTGTTCAGAATGGTTTCTGATAGAGGAAAATTCCTGTTTTGATACTGACGGACATATTCCATAAGAAACAGTTCTTTGTTTGCAAATCCTCTGTTCAAGGTGTTGGAGAATTCTACCTACATAGTGTAGTTGGCATTGCAGCCAACACATTGCAAGAGATAAACAACAGAGGATTTGAGATGCTTTGGGAGGGCTTCTTTGTGTTTTAAAATGGATTGTAAATTACATTCGGGGAAAGACTGGAACGAAAGCAGATTTCAGTAAAGAGACTGTTTTCAAATGTATGGAAGCTTAATATATAGTGGCAATCTGGGGTCATCTGGAATAGGAGATCTTAGGCTACAATATAGTGTAGACGGAAATAATACGTATGAGCATGCGCACTTTTTTTACAATCTCTATGGTACCCTCCTGCAATCGAGATACATGTGAATTAAATGCTGTGCATCGGTTCGAGTGCATGGGGTTAACACGGAACACTTTTACAGACGTGAAAAGTGCCAGTGTTTCCCTCGGATGATGATATGTGCGTCAGGTTATGGTAACTTTTATCCTGTTGTAGCCCAGTGGGCACCGCCCGCGAATTCGAGTCAGAGGAACCAAGTTAAAAACATGGTTTTATATATATATCAAAGCTATTGACTTCTCCTCAGAGAAACCGAGCTTACAGATGAAAAGAAGGACCAACACAACAGCAAACATTTTCGTTTATTTTTTTTTTTATACTTCAGACGTCTCGACAAATCTTTTGTCATCATCAGTGAATTATAAATCTTAAAACCTTAAAACAAAAAAAGGAATAAATAATTAAAATTACATCAATACAAAGAAAATTAAAATCATTAAAATTACATCAATACAAAAGAAAATTTAAATAATTAAAATTAAATTTAATTAAAATTACCTCGCTGGTAAATACACAATGTTTACGTCAACCTCCATATTCGGCAGAAACTAAGATTATTGGATCTTTTGTGAAGTTTTGTGAAGGGGATGGCTGTTTTCATTACTATGGTTTCTAATTGCGGATTGTGGACGGTTGGTACGGACTGATAATCCAAAATGTTGAGAAAGGCGTACCTCCAGTTGGAGTTGAGTACTGCCAACATATGCATTCTTACAGCTGTCGCACGTATATTTATAAAAACATTAGGGCATACAGTTTTGGGGAACCTCTAAGGACACAACGTATGTTATTCATGTCGGTACTAATAACGTTTTAAATTCTAGATCGGAAGAGCTGCTGGCTAGGTACAGGGACTTACTAGAGCGACTAAAGGAAAAACAAATAAGATTGTTTTAAGAGGTATACTTCCTCGATTTATCCAAAGTAGCGATTTCTATAGCAACGCGACCAATATCAACAATAACCTAAAGTCTCTTTGCAACAGGAAGGAGTGCATTTTGCGAATTTTTGGAACAATTTCTACGGCAGGAGGGACTTGTTCTTCGGAGATGGACTTCATCTAAATGACGTTGGAGCTGCGCGTTTAAGAAGACTATTTCATAATACTGTATCTTCTTTTCAGGCTGCCGTAACTCGAACGGTCCCAGCGTAAATTCTACAAATTTCCCCTGCGCTCGCGAAGGTGTCGCAATTACAAATAATTTGAAGGTTCTATGCTTAAATGCTCGTAGCCTACGAAATAAAATAAACGATTTTTTTTCTTTAATTGCTTATAAAGACTATTATTTAATTGCGATAAATGAATCGTGGCTTAGCACTGAAACACGTGACTTTGTAGGGGAGTATCATATTAGAGGTTATAGGCTTTTTGTTAAAAACAGAATAGCTAGGCGAGGAGGCGGTGTTATTTTGTATATCAAAGATAATATTGCGAGCGTTATAGAAGTAAAGCACAGAATCCCAGAACCGATAGATTCGACTATAGCAGAAATTAAATTGAACGATTTCAAATTGTTGTTGCGGTTATATATAGGACCCCTAATCAAACAGCTGATACGGACGAGGCGTTATATCGTGAACTAATGAGAATAATTGGTAATGAGCAGGCCTTAGTTATGTGTGACTTTAATTGCGCCAACGTGAATTATGATACAATGCAGGGAGACGCGGAAGGTAATCGTTTGGTTAATTTTCTCGAGGACAGATTTCTTATTCAAAAGGTTGAGGAACCTATGAGGTTGGACAGTATTTTAGATTTAGTAATAACTACGGACGATAGGCTAATTACTGATCTTCAAGTAATAGAACCGTTAAGCAATAGCGATCACAATATGGTAGAGTTTGTCCTCTCAGTAAGTCACTCGAAACCAGCTAACTCGACTAAAATTCCTAACTTCCAGCACGCAGACTTTTGTAAATTTAGAAATGAATTGTCACACGTCAATTTGGAAAACGTAATGGGGATCTCCAACGCAAAACTAATGTGGGAATCGTTTCAAACAATATTTTGAACTATAAATGAGGAATGTGTACCGTACAAAATTAAGCGTGCGAAACTAAATAACAAGGTCCTTGTGGTTTACTTCTAGAGTAGGACACATTGTAAAGAGTAGAGATAGGGCTAAGAGGCTACATAAGTGCGATAAAGACAATTTTTTGGTTACGAAACAACTACGTATCTTTAAGGCGTGATGCGAAAAGCGTAATAAAAAAGTTCAAGCGTGATTTTGAAATCTCCATAGCTCGTGACAGCAACGAAAGCCCCAAGCGATTCTTTCAATCCGTCAGCAATAGAAATCCAGTAAAAAGTGTCTTGGGGCCGTTGAAAAATGTTAATGGAGAGTTAGTTTCTGAAAACAAGGAAATGGCTACCTTGCTAAACGAATTTTTTACGTCAGTTTTTAATATAGAAGATGTAACGAATATCCCTACGGTCATAGACATAATACCTTTTGATAATGGTAATATCTTGGATACTATTGTGGTTAGTGAAGGGGAGGTAATGCGCTATATTGATAAAATGAAAATGCGTAAATCACCTGGGCCGGTTTCCATATATCCCATACAACTAAAAGAATTAAAAGATAGCATTGTTGTGCCGCTAACAAAGATTTTTAAGGCGTCTATTTCTGAGGTGTGCGTACCAGATAATTTCAAGTTAGCAAACGTAGCAACTATCTTTAAGAAATGCGATAATGGTGCTGCGGGAAATTATAGGCCAATCAGTTTAACATCTTTTGTAAGTAAGCTACTGGAATCAATAACTAGGGATCGTATAGTCGAACACATAGAATTGCATAACTTGGTTAGAAATACGCAGCACGGTTTTAGGCGAAACAAATCTTCCTTAATTAATCTTTTAGAATTTTTTCAAAGCGTGGTTGACGTTTACGATAGTAATCGGGCGGTTGATGTAGTGTATTTAGATTTTCAAAAAGCGTTTTACACCGTACCGCACAAAAGACTCATTAAAAAACTAAGGCTCATGGATTCAGGGGTGTAGTAATAAATTGGATAGAAGCGTAGTTGCGATGTAGGAAACAGAGGGTGGTCGTTGATTTAGCAAGGTCGTGTTGGGCTAATGTAGCGAACGGAGTTCCTCAGGGTTTTGTATTGGGCCCCTTTCTTTATCTTATATATATTAACGATTTAGATGTCGGCCTAGTCAGTACAGTTTCAAAGTTTGCGGATGACACGAAACTGGGTGGTAGGGCGATTAATGACGAAGATAGAAGTAAAATCCAGGATGATCTGAATAAAATCGTTGATTGGTCAGTCACATGGAAAATTAGATTTAACGTCGATAAGTGCAAAATTTTACATATAGGTTCGCGTAACGGTAATTTTGTGTATAGTATGTCAGGGAAGGAGTTAGCAAGTGTAGAGCAGGAAAAAGATTTAGGAGTTATAGTCACTGGTGATTTAAAAGTAGCGAAACAAAGTACAGCAGCGGTTAATAAAGCGAACAAAGTGTTAGGTTTTAATTTGAAGGGGATTAACAGCAATGTTATTTATTTATTAGGCCGGGTCGAAATTTTTTATTTCTTAGGTACATAGTGTGAGGTGGTTCAATCAATCATAGTAACACCCTAGTAAAATATTTTTGAATTCTGAGGACCCCTACCCCTCCCTACCGGTTTCAGTTTTTTCAGAAAATTCGTAAAATTCGAGATAATTTGCGATTTACTTCGAAATTTTTTTATTATTACAAAAGTTCGCTTATAAAACACTTATATTTATTTTTTAATGAAAAAAAAAATTTAAAAATACAAAAATGCATGAAAAAAAAATTTAATACATAAATTTTTAGCTATTATTGGTAGAAATTTAGAAATTAAGAGACAAATTCAATAAAAATTTTTACCTAAAACTAATGTTTTTATTCCTTCCATTGACCTTTCCACTCAAAAGTAGGCAGTTCTTTTCTAGACTCTAAAGTATTTAAAATAAATTTATGCCTATTAATATAACCAATTCTTTCCTAGCTAGATTTAGTTACTAAGTTCACACCCCGTTCAACGCTTTTTCTAGTTGCCATAATTTAATTTAATAAGATTTTAAATATATTTTATTTATTACTGATATTTTAAAATTAAATAACTTATTTTAATACAAACTTTTAACATTCTAGGTACCTAAATAGGAATCTGGAAAGAAAAAACAAAAATAATGTAATATTAGGTCTTATATCCGGTGCTATGAGTCAGCACCGGATTTAAGACCCTACCCCTTATCCCCCGATCTCAAAAAAAGTTGGTGAATGGTCTATTCTGATGTAATTCGTGCCGGAGAACCCGATTTTGGCCATCCGAAAGCAAAAAAAATAATATTTAGAGTCGATTTTTACGATTTTTCGATTTTTGGCCTATTTCCCATACAAATTCATATGGAAAAAAGTGAGTATCGGTAGGGGGGTGTAGCGAAGGTCTCACAGCCTTGATTTTTGGTGTGGATACTACTATTACAAAATGATCAACCTCACAATATGTACCGAAGTAAAATCTTGACCTTGGCCCCTGTTCGACCCGGCCTAATATTTATAGTTAACAATAATTACGCCAAATTATGTCAAATATTATTAGAACCTGATTGGTTATCAGAGTTTGAAAGTCTAATTAGCCAGCGATGAGGAAAGCGGAGAAAAATACGGTGTACTTTTCATTGGAAGTACACGGACATTTATGATGACGTAATACATAAGTAATATAGAATTTGAATGACAATTAGGTAGAAATACTAAGTACAAGTATTGAGAACGGGGATAACTATGCGACGTAAGCCGATAACGAACCAGTGGCCTGGCAGGAAAACAATACAGTATATTATAATAATATAACGTAACATCTTAACGTTATAAATTGGTAGCAGAAGCAAGAGAGAAGATTTCGAATTCAGATGCTTGCTTTTGGCGACGTCATCGGAATTCGAACACCTTCAATCAGCATGAATGAGCAGCTTGCGAGATGTGAACGCACTTAAAAGAAAAAGTAAAAAGAATACCTGTGAACATATTTACATGTACGTAACTATGTACGTAATCATGATGATCAGGGGTCATGTACGAATGCACAAAGTATTGTACACATATTGGTAGTCGCACAATAGGTTGACAATAGTTAGGTCAATGAATGAATAATTAATACAATTAAGAAAAGTTAACAGTCTAGATAAGATATGGATGTATGAATGAACAAACTATACATAATGACGTATAGAGTATAAAGTCTTTATTATTATGTTAAAGAATTTACA
>JAJOZX010000825.1:767500-975000 GCA_023014485.1 Bathynomus jamesi | reverse complement strand
CCTAACTGTGTTCGTAATTGTGTATTGTGCATGTCCTCCGTGGTGGCGGAGGGGACCTACAATTTTACGTGGGTTCCGAACCACAAAGCCTTAATTTTACTACCTTAAGCTATACCCAATCTATCAACATATGCGTCTAATCGATGTTTAAACATGTTTATTGACGTGCTACTAACTACTTCTCCCGGCAAACTATTCGACCTATTTACTATTCTATGCGTAAAAAAGTTTTGGCAACTGCTGTCCGGAACCTTCTACTTGTCAACTTACACCCGTTATTTCTAGTCATATTATATTGAGATATTTCGAAAAAGTTATCTCTATCTACGTTATCGAACCCATTCATAATTTTGAAAACCTGGATTAGATCACCCCTTAGTCTTCTAGTCTCGAGTGTAGTCAATTTTAACTCCTTAAGCCTATCCTCGTACGACTTCGACCTAAGCGACGGAATCATCTTAGTTACTCGTCTTTGAACTCTTTCGAGTTTGTCTATATCTTTTCGCATATGCAGATTCCAAAATTGGATCGCGTACTCCAAATGGGGTCTAACTAATGATCTATAAAGAGGAAGTATAATATCGCGCGATTTGTACTGAAAATTCCGAGCTATAAAACCTAGCACTTTGTTCACTTTAATGACCGCTGCTGTACTTTGTTTCGTTACTTTTAAAACACCAGCGACTATAACTCCTAAATCTTTTTCCTGCTCTACGCCTGTTAACTCCTTCCCTGACATACTATACGCAAAATTACCGCTACGCGAACCTATATGTAAAATTTTGCACTTTTCGACGTTAAATCTCATTTGCCATGTGACTGACCGAACTACGATTTTATTCAGATCTTCCAGGATTTTAAATTTATCTTCGTCATTAATCGCCCTACCACCCAGCTTCGTTTCATCTGCAAAATTTGAAACTGTACTGACAAGGCCGACATCTAAATCGTTAATGTATATAAGAAAAAGCAAGGGGCCCAATACAGAACCCTGAGGAACGCCACTCGCTACATTAGCCCAACACGACTCCACTCCATCAACGACCACCCTCTGTTTCTTACCTCGCAACCCCTCTTCTATCCAATTTATTACTACACCACTGATTCCATGAGCATTAGTTTTTTCAATGAGTTTTTCGTGCGGTACGGTGTCAAACGCTTTTTGAAAATCTAAATACACCACATCAACAGCCCGATGACTATCGTAAACGTCAACCACGCTTTGAAAAAATTCTAAAACATTAGTTAAGCAAGATTTGTTTAGCCTAAAACCGTGTTGCGTATTTATAACTTAGTTATGCAATTCTAAGTGTTCGACTATACGATCCCTAATTACACCGGTCTGCATGAAAATCGATTTCTTTATTTTGAGTTGTGATTCTGAAGCAGTTCGCTGCGCTGAATTAAAAAAATGCTACCAGTTTTTTTCTATCACCCACAGTTTTAGTTATTAGCAAAACAATTTTGGGCCGTTCTGAGATTTTTTACCTTTTTTATCTTTAATTAATTTCGTTTTTTCATATTTTTCAGATAGATAATTTTAACATTACGTCTTTAAAATTTTAATAATGGCTTCTAGAGGATGTACCCATAGTCCAGACATATTTTGTTATATTTGTGGTCGGTATGTTGTTGTAAAACAAAGGACAAATGTAACGACCTTCATTAAGAGAGCTTATCATGCTTATTTTGGAATTAAATTAGGAGATCAAGACAAAAGTTGGGCTCCACACAAGGTTTGTCTTACGTGTGTTGCGGCACTAAGGAATTGGAGGAAAGGTAAAAAGAAAAGTTTGCCATTTGGGATCCCTATGGTATGGCGCGAGCCTAGAAACCATACCGACGACTGCTACTTCTGTTCTTGCAATGTTAAAGGTTATAATGCAAAGAATAAAGAGAGCCTTCAATACCCAAGTCTTCCATCTGCAATAAGGCCGGCACCCCATGGTCCAGAAGTTCCTATTCCCCGCCCACCCGAGAGTCTGGATCAATACAATTCAGATTCTGATTCAGCTCCAAATCCAGACAATGATGATGTTTATGAACAGCCAACAGCTGACCGAGATCTTCCTAAACCATTAACCCAAGCCGAACTAAATGACTTAGTCAGGGATTTGAATCTGCCAAAGGACTCTGCAGAACTTTTGGGGTCTAGATTACAGGAGAACAATTTATTGGCATCCGACACATACTTCGCTTGGTACAGAAATCGTGAGAAAGACTTCGTGCCTTTTTTCGAAGAAGATGGTCCCTTGGTATTTTGCAAGGACATCACAGGATTAGTGTGCAAGCTATGCATCGAATACCAAACCAGTGACTGGAGGTTGTTTATAGATTCCTCTAAAACCAGTCTAAAAGGAGTGTTACTGCACAACGGTAACAAATATGCATCAATCCCAGTGGCCCATTCTACTCATTTAAAAGAGACCTATAACATGAAACTGCTTCTGGAAAAAATTCAGTATCAAAATCACAGATGGATATTGTGTGGGGATCACAAAGTCCTTTGCATGTTACTTGGGCAGCAATCAGGATACACCAAGATGCCATGTTTCATCCGCGAATGGGATAGTCGAGCACATGACCAGCACTGGAAGAGGAAAACTTGGCCTCCTAGAGAGAATCTTACCCCAGGATCAAAGAACATTTTACATGAACATCTAGTTGAACCAAATAAAATCCTCCTACCACCCTTGCACATTAAGTTAGGCTTGATGAAGCAGTATGTCAAAGCATTGAATAGAGAAGGTGAGTGTTTCAAGTACATTTGTTCAAAATATCCAAAGATTAGCTACGAGAAAATAAAGGAAGGTGTTTTTATAGGTCCTCAGATAAGAAAGTTATTGACAGACGATCATTTCCTGAACACAATGACCAATAAAGGAAAAGAAGCATGGCTTGGTTTCAAAGATGTTATTGCAAACTTCTTGGGAAACTACAAAAGCCAAAATTATGAAAGACTGGTGGAAAATATGCTTAAAAAGTTTTGCGCCTTAGGCTGCAACATGAGCCTGAAAGTTCACTTCTTATTTTCGCATCTTGACCGTTTTCCCGAAAATCTCGGAGATGTCAGTGAGGAGCAAGGGGAACGATTTCACCAGGACATCAAAACCATGGAAAGAAGATATCAAGGAAGATGGCATAAAAATATGATGGCGGATTACTGCTGGTGTCTGCAACGAGATCAGCCTAACGCACAGCATAAGAAAACATCAAAGAAGCACCGGTTTAGTCGTCATTAGTCAGATCTACCTTCGTAGTCTTAAGTCTTTGGAATAAGTCCTGAAATGTTTGCAAGTAAATAAGGTAAATATATTTTGTTTCTTTCAGTTATTTTTTTATTCTTTCATAAACAAGCAATATGCTTGTCCAAGAGCTAGGAACTATTTAATTCTGCTTTACTTAAGTTTTACTCTATCACCTAAAGATTTCGTGCTACAAGGGGTGTTGTAATACCTCATCTGTCCCCAAATGTTAACCACCCATTGATGGGAGGGGAGAGAGTATTTTGCTGGGAACGGGACTGGTTGTTATATATATTTACCCTACATTATTATGTAAGCGTTACTGTACTCTATAACAACAAAGTTTATGGTTTAGCATGTGCAATCCAATGTTGGTCTCGATAAGATGGTTCACATTTGGGGATAAATGGGGGATTTATGACACACCCTGTAGTAAGAAAACCATACGTCATAGGGAAAAACTAACTATATTTTTTAGATCAGCGCACTCAAATTATATAGATTCACCAACTAGTTTGCAAACATCGATCGACAAGTTTTCAAATGTGTACTGGTGTTTTTGATTCCAGTAGCTTACCTACAACAGACGTTAAACTGATTGGCCTATAATTTCCCGCAGCACCTTTATCGCCTTTCTTAAAGATAGGTGTTACGTTTGCTAACTTGAAATTATCTGGTACACACTCCTCAGATATAGACGCATTAAAAGTCTTTGTTAGCGGCACAACATTGCTATCTTTTAATTCTTTTATTTGTATTGGATATATGGAATCCGGCCAAGGTGATTTACGCATTTTCATTTTATCAATACAACGCATTACCTCCCCTGCACTAACTACAATATTATCCAAAATATTACCATTATCAAAAGGTATTATGTCTATGACCATAGGGATATTCGTTACATCTTCTATAGTAAAAATTGACGTAAAAAATTCGTTTAGCAAAGTGGCCATTTCCTTGTTTTCAGAAACTAGATCTCCGTTAACATTTCTCAACGGTCCCAAGATACTTTTTTGGGGATTTCTATTGTTGATGTATTGAAAGAATCGCTTGGGGTTTTCTTTACCGTCACGAGCTATGGAGATTTCAAATTCCCTCTTGGATTTTTTTATTACACTTTTCGCTTCACGCCTTACAGATATGTAGTTGTTTCGTAACACAAAGTGTCTTTATCGCACTTATGTAGCTTATAAGCCCTATCTCTACTCTTTATAATGTCTCCTACTCTAGAAGTAAACCACAAGGGCTTGTTGTTTACTTTCGCACGCTTAATTTTGTACGGTACACATTCCTCATTTTTTAGTCCGAAATACTGTTTCAAACGATTCCCACATTAGTTTTGCGTTGGAGATCCCCATTACGTTTTCCCAATTGACGTGGGACAATTTATTTCGAAATTTACAAAGTCTGCGCGCTAGAAGTTAGGAATTTTAGTCGAGTTAGCTGGTTTCGAGTGACTTACTGAGAGGACAAACTCTACCATATTGTTATCGCTATTGCTTAACGGTTCTATTACTTGAAGATCAGTAATTAGCCTATCATCCGGAGTTATTACTAAATCTAAAATACTGTCCAACCTCGTAGGTTCCTCAACCTTTTGAATAAGAAAGCTATCCTTCAGAAAATTAACTAAACGATTACCTTCAGCGTCTCCCTGCATTGTATCGCAATTCACGTTGGCGCAATTAAAGTCACCCATAAATAAAGCCTGCTCACTACCTATTATTCTCTTTAGTTCACGATATAACGCTTCGTCTGCATCAGCTGTTTGATTAGGGGGCCTATATATAACCGCAACAACAAGTTTGAAATCATTCAATTTAAGTTCTGCTATAGTCGAAGCTATCTGTTCTGGAATTCATTTATCGCAATTAAATCATAGTCTTTATAAGCAATTAAAGAAAAAAAATCGTTTATTTTATTTCGTAGGCTACGAGCATTTAAGGATAGAACCTTCATATTGTTTGTAATTGCGACACCTTCGTGTATGTATATATATATATATATATATAAAAGATATATTATATATATATATATATATATATATATATATATATATATATTGTGTGTGTATATATATATATATATATATAGTATATATATATATATATACACATATGTATATAGTGTATATATATGAGTGTGTGTGTGTAACTGTGTATATATATATATATATATATATGCTAACCCCTCCGTCTATGGCCTGGGTTGGTTCGAATTCGACGGGGTTCTGGTTAGGAGGCAGCAACTGGTTTGTTACTTGCAGTAGTTTCTTCTATACTACTCTCCGATTTCCTCTATAGTGGCTCGGAGGATTCTGAGAGGCTTATTAAATTCTCTGAGGGTTCCCCCCTATTCTTCTTGTAACGTATCGGGTGTTTTTAATGACTAATTTCTCTGAAGAGAGCACGGCTTGAAGGAGAAGATAAAGACTGTTTCTTACTGTAATTTACTGCTAAAATGTACAGGTAGTGCTCAGCCTCGTAATCTAAATCAGAATGAACATGGAAGAATTTTTGTGGATTTATATACCCAAAAACTGCTCACATCATTATTATTAAATGTTGAAAAGGCTGCATTATTTTTGCACAATATTTGAAAATAAAGTAAACTTTTTTGCTGTGACAATGTTTAAACAGATAAACAGGATATAAGAAAAGGAAGCCATATTTTTATCTTAAACAGCGTATTTTCAGATCTGATGTTTTCCGGGTCTGCGAAGTTAATTAGAAATGGAAACTGAACTATGCATCTTTACACTAAAATATGCGTATGAGCGAAAATTAAAGGTTTAAGATTTACAATTAAATGCTTAGGCAAGACATGACTTCGTCTTTTATAACGAAGAGATAACGTATACAAAACATGAACATTACAAAAAGTTTCTTAGGATTCATTATTAAGCTAAATCTAAAAATGATTAAGAAATTTTAAAAAGAACGAGTCACCAATTATTTGGCAAAGTAGAAAGCACATCAAAATTTATCCCAACGAAAAAATAATAATAATAAAAAAATAATAATATCGCCGCGTATACATTCCTAAATGGTGACATAATGTTGGGTCGTAGATTGAGTACAATCCCAAGTACATCACTGAGTACGTTGTAATTTTGGTTTATTACAATTATGATTATAATTACCAATTAATTCACATTCGTTTATTATTGTTAATTACAGTGTCATTAAAGTACATTAAGTCCATTATATTAAATTATTATCGTTAACTACACTGGGTAACAAAATTTGAAAAATTTTCTGTTTATTGTGATTTTTCTGTCGTTTCTTAATGAATTCGGGGCGCTGATTCCAAAAATGATATTGGTTTTGCTCTATCATCAACCGTTTCAAAAATATAGGTTATCACACTTTTCATATGGCAAAATATATAAAGAAGGCTAACAAATATTTTATGAAAATAAAAACTATTGGAAATTAATGTTTTTTGAGCCAAAAATTGTTTGACAAACCCAAAATGGTGCAAAGGATATAATATATATCATCAGGAGAACCGATAAGAGAATAACAAGCCTCGTTTTGCAGTGTGCGTTCCTTAAAAATGCACTGAAGAACGCGACTTCCGCGTATGAACATTCTTATCCTTTCTGATCAGCGACCATACGTTGTCTCCCATCATGGAAGCATCCCAATGGCCCTGGTACCTTTTCTCCATCGTTTGAATATCTTGATGGAATCTTTCGCCATGTTCTTCACTCACATCGCCCAGGTTATCACGAAAAAAGTCTAGATGTGAATGCAGATAGTGTAATTTTAAAGACATACGGAACCCCATTTTGTCATAGCACTTAATCAAGTTTGACACTAACTCCTTATAGTTTGGTGCTTTATGGTTGCCTAAAAACCCACGAACCACATCACGGAAAACACACCAAGCCTCTTTTTCGATCGGAGTCATCTTGGCTTCAAGGTTCTTTGAATTCAACAGCGCCTTCACTTGTGGTCCTACAAAGATGCCAGCCTTGACTTTGGCCTCAGAGAGTTTAGGGAACATGACCCGAATCTGTTGGAAAACTTCCCCTCCAAAATGTAACGCAGTTACAAACTGCTTAATTAGACCCAACTTAAAATGGAGAGGTGGTTGCAGAACTATGTCAGGCTTCACAAGAGGTTCCCTGAGTACATTGTACTTTCCTGGTTGCAGTCCTTCACGTGGAGGCCACTGAACTGTTTTATAGTGCTCAGTTGAAGCCCTGCTATCCCACAGGCAAAGAAAACATGAATATTTAGTAAACCCTCCTTGTAAACCTAACAGGAAACCAATCATTTTGAAATCACCACACAAGTCCTAGTAATATTGTTCATACCTGATTTGAGTGAGCAGTTGTTTGACATTTTCATGGTCCTCTTTCATTTGAACAGAATGTGCAACTGGTATAGATGGATATTTGTTCCCATTGTGGAGTAGAACAGCTTTTAAACTCCGAGTTGAACTGTCAATAAACAGGCGCCACTCTGAGGGTATATGTGTTAACCCAATAGCTGTGAATAGACCATTAACCTCACTACAATAACAGAGAGAGCCATTGACATCGTAGAACCTTGCAAACTCTTCATGCCGCTTGAGGTCAGAAGCTCAGACCCTGATTTCGTCAGGCCCAAATCTCTAATTAAGTCGTCCAATTCCCTCTGATTTGGAAAGTGAGGGTTTGTACTGAAAGTTACTGTATATTCTTCATCATGACTGTCCTCACCAGCCGACATCTCAGATGAGCTAGCTGCATCCTCATTTTCAACCTGCAAAGCAAAGAAACAAAATATAAGCGTAGCTATATATGTAGAAGAGCATCAGCACTAAGAAAAATCGACACATAATGACCCACAGTCTGTAAATACAGAAGGTAAAGTAATGGATAGATACCTGTTCTGGTGGACGTGCTATTGGAAGACCTTCGCCATGTGGTACAGGAGCTATGGACGACGCTATGCTTGGCTACTGAAGAGTCTGCCTTCCTTTAACTTTCCTGTACTTAGAAACATCTACCATGCAGTAGTAGCAATCGTCGTGGTGGCTCTTTGGTTCTCTCCATATTCTGGGTACCGCAAAGGGCATTGCCTTGCGTACTCCCCGCAGCCACCCTTCAAGTGTGGAGCGGCAGCTTCCACAGATCACATGGGGTGCCCAGGGCTTATCTTGGTCACCCATAGGCATACCAAAATAGAGCCGATACGCGATCCAGAACTTGGTGCCTTTCACAATCTTGTGCGATACTTGCTTGGGGCCTATGTAATACCCACAAACGTAGCAGAATATATCCGGCGAGTGTTTACAAGCTCTAGTTGCCATTCTCTTTACCAAACTGTAGTACATTAATCGTAACCTGCAGATATAGAGAGAAGAGTTATTAAATCTGCAACAGATTCCAGATCCCAGAAAAAGATGTATTCACAACACTGAAATAATGTTCGCAATAAAAAAGGATCGATAACACTCAAATCGTCAGCACAGAGAAGCACAGAAACACAGTACCTCAGTGCTGGTAACCATCAGACAAACAACCTGCTTTCTTTGTGTGCTCACACTTACTGACTTCTCAGACTCTGCACTCTTCTTTATATAGCACAGTGGAAGTTTCGGGCAATTTCTAGAGCAAGAAACTGTCAACGAACATCCGGATTGTTCTCAACAATTCCTGATTATTCTGATATTGCTGCGCCCATAATAACATTATACTGGTAAAACATGAAAAATGGATTATCTCTGAAACCATTGAAGTTACACACAAACCAAGGCCAGATTTGGACTCAGCGCCCACAAATGCATGTAAAAACAAAAAATTCTATATAAACAGAATCAATGTTACACAGTGTTATAGTTTAATTAAAGTACATCAATTACATTATATTTAATTATTACAGTTAATTATAATTAAACAGTTAACTATAGTTTTTTTACAGTTTCATATTTATAGACAATTAGGATGTTAAGAGTATAACACAAAGTACATGAGCATATATATATATATATATATATATATATATATATATATAACATAACACACAATAAAGTTTTATGATTAGAAGCAAGCGACAGAAGATTTTCACCTCAGATGCGCTCGCTTCCGCTGTGGTTAGCGGAATTCGACCACTTGCATAAGCATTTATGAGTATTGAAGAAATTAATTAATTTAAAGAAAATAAATAAAAAAAATACGTGTGAACGTACTTACATGTAAGGTAACTACGTGCGTGATCATGATCATTTGCGAACATGTACGAATGCATAAAGTTTTGTACACACATTGGTAGTCACACAATAGGTTGACAATGGGTAGAAAATACTGTAGGTAGCTGAATGAATAATTAATGAAATTAACAAAAGATAAAGGTCAAGAAAGGAAATGGACGTATGAATGAACAACATAAAAATAATAATAGGTTAAAGAATTTACCATACATTGAATACTAAAGATCCACATACTAAATATCTGATCCAGTATTCAAGGTATGGAAAACGTGAAGGGAATTAAGTTACTTTATGACATCATAGTTATTTACTTCATACGTACAGTATAAGTCATTATTGGGAGAACTTAGAGGAAACGAATTAAAGAGATACAGTAATGAAGGGTTTACAGCCATGGTACAAGAGTGAGTGAAAGTATTAATTAAATAAATATACTTATACGAGTATACAGCAAATATTAAGGAATTGGTACATTTGAGGAAGAATTAAGTAAATGAATAAAGAAGCACAAACAAGGGTTCAAATCATACCACATTCAATGTGCATGCATAATCTAATAAAATTTAGGGATGAGGGTTAGATGCAAGACATCAGTAATTAATTATAATAAATTCTATAATAAATGGAAAATGGAGATATGGGTAATATTGTGATGGAAATGTTAAACGATCTAAACCGTCAATTGTCTTGTTTGTACAAGACAATTAATACAATACAATAATATAACATCCCAACAAATTCAAACTAGATGATGACAAATGGTTTTTATAATTACAAATTTATATACACAACATAAGTCGGGGTGGTTAAGTTACAGTGCAAAGTAATTAGAAAATCAAATCCTTAACACGACACTTGCTTAGAGAGTTATCATAAAATATAAAAAATTCAAAGATTAATACTTTAATTTATGCAAACAGAATAAAAGGATTAATACGTTAATTTAGACAAACAATGATATTGATAAATTTTACAAATATTTAGTTATCATGATCGTACAGTTAATAAACTAATTTTATTGACTAGTGTAGGTAAAAATCGACTTAAGTTTATTGTTGGATAGAGTCTTCAGCAGTGTGAGAACGATCGCAGAAATGTAAACTTATTGCAAGTACGAATAAGTTGGTATAGTATCATTAAAATTTATTAAAAAGAAAGTAAAATTAATTTAGTAAAAACACTAAAATTTATTTAGTTACAGTTTTTAGGTACTAGATGTTGTTAGCCATTAAGAATATACAGGGAGAAGAAAGATAGAATTACGTAATGGATGATGTATAGACCTATGGTCAAATGTGTATTTATGTGTATTAGGTACAGAGTGTAGTGGTTGGTAATATGTCCAAATGGGGAAAAGGGATTTATCGTTGAAGTTATACGTAAATGCGCATACATATATATACGTGTACGTAGAACATGAGTATTGAGTATGTGGATTATGAGAGTAATTGGTTCATCCCGTGAAGAACTAGATCATTATGGTCATTGGTGGATTAGGATTATATCTGTATATATATATATAATATATATATATATATATATATATATACATACATGTGTATATATATATATACAGTTTATACACACTTTAAGGAACAGATTAGCTTTGGTTAAAATAACTTAATAAGTGCATGAGCAAAGTATGCAACAATTATTAAGATTAAACTAATTCAGGATATGAATGGTGAATTTCCTTTCCAATAAGTATGCCAATGATTTTAGAATAAGGTTTGTGTATATATATAGTATATGTGTGCATATATGGTGTGTGTATGTATAGGGATTCGGAAGGTTTTCGAATTAATAAAGTTTAAAAAATAGTGTACAATAATTTAAAATGGGAGTAGGGTTATAAAATCCTTTAAGTTTAAGTTAATTATTATTAAATTCTAATACAGGTAGCATTAATGGCAATGTATTCGGCGAATAACATTCACAGCCATATAGTAACAGTATATCACCATTAATATTAACCAATAACACTAACAAGAAATATCAGTATGATAATTAATTTAGAAAATTAAGAATACAAATTAAAAATAGAAATCAATTATAAGTTATAATGGACTGAACATGGGGTTATAGGTTTCATATAATACTCTTAAAAATAAAAAAAACAATTAAACTAAATTGAGGTTATGTTCGGTCATACGGGTAAATTTCACAAACATACAGAGCAACGTAAATTTAGAGTACTACAATCGGGGAGATATGATGTCTGAAATTAACATTACGTCTTTTCGTGAGCACTTTGCTCTTTAGAAAAACATTGCTCGTCACAATGTTCAGAACACAAATTAAAGGAGTTCAAACAAAACGGAGGGACGGCATGTTCCTCCCCATAGTAATTTAAAAAGTCATTGGGACATGATCGATTAGTTACTACATTATTACTGTCATCATATACATCATAATAATTATAAAAATCGTTACAAACATTTGTAAAAACTGTTTTGGTTGCAAACAATAAAATATATAATTTCACCTATATATTTATATACGCAACTACTGCATGCAAAAAGAGACAAATCTGTCAATTTCCTTCTTCTTACAACAAAAAAATAGAAGGTTGAATTAAAGACACAAACCTGCCAATTCAGCTTGAATTGAATTCTCTTAAATTCTCTTAAATTAAATTTTCTTAAATTTCATTCCCTTAAATTCAGGTTGAATTAAATTCTCTTTTACAACAAAAAAAGGTTGAATTAAATTGACTGTACTGAACTGACTTGAACTTCAAACTGACTTAAACTTCAAACTGACTTGGAACTGACTACAACTGACTTGGGACTGACTACAACTGTCTTAGGACTGACTACAACTGTCTTGGGACTGCCTACAACTGTCTTGAAACTGACTACAACTGTTTTGAAACTAACTACAACTCCCTTAAAACTGACTACAACTGTCTTGGGACTGAGTACAACTGATTTGGAACTGACCACAACTGATTTGGAACTGACTACAACTGATTTGGAACTGACTGCAACTGACTGGGAACTGACTACAACTGACTTGAAACTGACTGACTGACTTGAAACTGACTGACTAACTGACTTGAAACTGACTGACTGACTTGAAACTGACTGACTGACTTAAACTGACTTGAACTGACTGACTTAAATTGAATAACTGACTTGAACTGCTATCAAATATTTCTACAAATCTCTGGGGCGGTTGTCCCTCTGGATGGAACCTACTGACTTGAACTGACTGAAAACTGACTTGGACTTCAAACTGATTTAAACTTCAAAATGACAAACTTCAAAATGACTGAAAACTGTCTTGAGACTGACTGAAAACTGGCTGAAAACTGACTGAAAACTGACAGAAACAGAAACTGACTTAAATTGACCACTTGAACTGAAATCAAGTGTTTCTATAAACTATAAACTCTTTCTTTCTCTATTATAATAATGCACAATAAATGCACAATAATTTCAAGTCAATTTAATTCAATAATTTGAAAAAAATGTAAACAAAAATAAAAAATATAAACAACATTTCACTCGAATGTACGCGAAGGTACGGTAATATTATGTTTGGTACATAAAATAAAATTATTCTATACTAAATATACTAGTAAAAGTAATTGGGTTAAAATAAAAAGAAATGCATCACTGGTGTAGTGAATGTTCACTGTGTTTCTTGTAACTCTGGCTTCATACTCTCAAGTAACTGTTAATAATACTGACTTCTCAAATGTTTAGAGAGTACATTAAAAAAAAGAGTTCTGTACTTAAAAAGATCCTACGGCGAAATCCTTGGAGACGTGTCCTGAAGAAATGTCTTGCTGGCCACTTGTTCTTGGATGAAAACTAGGCGTGGAGAACTTGGAGTCGTGACACACCGGTTCAAGGGTGGATGTGACGAAATGGAAGTCGTGACACGCCGGTCAACTGGATGTTGGTTCTAGTTCCAGGGTCTGGAAGACTGGAAGAATCACAATGCAGAGGTCGTCAGTTTCTTATCATGGGGCAGGGTCGCCACTTGTTAACCCCTCCGTCTATGGCCTGGGTTGGTTCGAAGTCGACGGAGATTCTGGTTAGGAGGCAGCAACGGATTTGTTACTTCCAGTAGTTTCTTCTATACTACTCTCCGAGTTCTTCTATAGTGGCTCGGAGGATTCTGAGAGTGTATATATATATATATATATATTGTGTGTGTATATATATATATATATATATACACACACATATATGTACTGTGTGTATATATACACAGGATATATATATATATATATATATATGTATATATATATATATATATACAGTATATATATATATATATATATAAATATATATATATATGCTATATATATATATATACACAGTATATTAAATATATATATATATATATATATATATTATATATATATATTATATATATATATGTATGTATTAGGGTGATTCAAGAATTGACCGAAAAAAAAATTTGGAATTTTTTTTCGGGCCACCCTCTGATTATGTTTAATTTGGTAAAAATGTAATGCATGCAAATTTTGAATTAAAAATATTAAATTTAAGGGTCGCTACCATAAGTTGAAAATCAGACACAAAATAAGAAATATATGCTGTTTCCACACCACCCTTGCGGTAAAGCATACGGCGAGTTACCTTTTTTTTAAGTGGAACTTCCCCGGTAGGCCTATCATAACCACTCTACATTTTCAAATTGACAGTTCTTCTGTAATAATAATAAGACTTCCGTAATAATAATAACCTTTTGTTCATTATATTTTACTGTTAATTTCTTAATGATGATATTGTCTTCTTGTTTTTATTTGGAAGAGTAGCTCTATATTTCTTTACCACTTGGAGGAGATACTGTTTCTGTTCTTCATCATTTGTGATTAGTTTGTTGTATTCATCGACTAATCTAACTCCTCTTTCTGCAATGTCATTAACAACTTGAATTTTTCTTATGACTTGTTTTACATTGTTGTAGCAGTCATCTTCATTCCACTCTTCAGAGTTCATATTAAGAAACGTTGATGGTAAACCAAGTCTATTAAAAAATTCTTTTGTATTTGCACTAACAAAGTCTTCCAGTTCTCTGTTTTCAATAACTTCAGGGTCAATAACCGCTTTTTTCTCTAAGGCCTTTTTCTTCTATGGGTGTTAATTTAAATTGTGTTTTAAACAACCAAATTTTCATGGCATAAATGACTTTTGCCATCCATCTTGCTCGGTGAACGCCAGCTGGTCTTCTGAATGAAACTCCTCTCTTTGGTACTCCACCAAGGAAAATGACTGTTAGTTTCAGCAATTCTTTGTAATCGTCACGAGGTTGATGTTCTTCAAGTTGAGTGGTAGCAAACTCAATCACTTCTGCTTTTATATCAGTAATACTGGTTATGGTATTTGGATCATCTAATGCTGTTATGTAGTTTTTTGTGTCTAATTTTGACCATTTCATTCTAAATCGTTTGAAAATTGCAATATCAGGTCCTGATGATGCCGGCAATGAATGCGAAACAACAGCTTCTAACACTATTTCTAGTATGTGATGTCTGCAGGCCAGCCACAGCATACGTCTGTTCATTTTCTGTTCTAGAAGAACACAGGCACCATTTCTACGACCTGTATTCAATGCTGTGGTGTCAAAATACATGCATTTTATTTTGTCTGAGATATCCCAATCCAAAACAAGCTTCGTGGACGGCATTTGCAGTTAATTCTCCTGTGCTTGCAGTGATTTTTCGAACAACAAGAAGTTGATCAATGCCATCTCCTGAAATCAGTATAGGGAGTCGTTCAACAACTTCTCGTCCTGTTATGTCTTCTATTAGTTTTCCGTCCCAATGAATGGTTAAAGGAACATCAGCTTTGAACTCTTTCTTTAAATTTTCTCCAAATTTTTTCCGAAATTTTTCTCTTGCTCTTTTTAGAGATGAATAACTGACATTGAATTCTTCTGCATTTTTAACAAGACCTTCAATCGTTGGTATCATCACTAATGATGCACTTCTATTGCTCATTTTTGTTACATCAAGGGCTGCAAGCAATGTATCATCAAGCAATTTTTGTTTCTTTCGTACAGTCTGTTTTGAGGTGGATGGTTCACTAGGATCAACCGTAAACTCATCAGATGTTGTATTTTGTCTTTCAGCACCAGAACTGCTAGTTGAGTCACTGAGAACTACAGTTTCTTCAAATATCGACATTTCTCTTGCTTTTCTTATGTTTAATTGTTCTTCCTTTTTCTTAGCATACTTTTCTTTCTTTGCAAACTCTTTATCAATCCCATCCATTTTTCCTTTTCGCCCCTGTTCTCGCTGGAGTTTTAGAAATAGCTTACCTTCTTCAATATCAATTAGCTTCATAGCATCTGCATGTGCTATATCAAACAGGCTATCTAATTCTTAGTTCCATTTGGTTTGCTTATCTAATAGATTTTTTTATTGTTTCGCCTTATTCTCTTTATTTTTCTTTAATCCTTGCCATTCTTTGAACAGTTTCTCAATTTTGTCAACAACGTGCTACTTCTTTCTAGTTGGAATTCGTGCTCCTCCCCATACTGCCAACATATCATTTACAGTAGACAAGTAAGCTTCTCGAATTGTTTGTTTTTTGTTTCTGTAAGCCATAAACAAAGCCATAGTTTCTCGCTTTGATGGAAGAACTGTTGTTTTAAGTGTATCTGATGGTTGTCCAATAAGCCAAACATTATTATCTTTTCTTGTGTGCATAGCGCTACCCCTGCTAGAAGATGGCGGGGGTTCCATGAAGAGAGTCGACAGCAGAACCTCTTACACTCACGACAGTCGGACGACTACTGACAGTACAGACAGTACAGTGTACAAGTGCCGGTTGCCCTCAATATTCGGTCACAAAAGAGTGTAAATGGTTACAAGAGTGTTGTGTTTACTCAGCACTGTTAGCTCTATGTGCATTAACGCACTTATCACACGGAACAGATATTATAAGAAAAACGTCACAGTTCAAAACTCAATTTCCTGAAAGTAAACAGAAAAGTAATAGTTAAGATTACGGTACCCACACCTAAAATACATTAGAATCACCTGAAATTTTGTATACATTACATTTTTACCAAATTGAACATTAGAGGGTGGCCCGGGAAAAATCTAACAATCGATATTTTTTAATCACCCTAATATATATATATATATATATATATATATATATATATATATATACATTTCGAAGGTAGCTTAATTAAGTATATATTCATTCAGTATAAATTTGTGTTACAAGAACCTGTTTCTGCGTTTTAAAAACATTTTTGCGGGTTTGCGCACGTGACGGCACGATAAGCACGCGGTAAACCGACGTTGTAATTTATTAATTTCCAAACGCTCGCTTATCGTTGTTTTGTTTTTTAATTAATTTGGAGCATGACTCCACCGTCAAGTACTTGCAGTCGCTGTGAAGGGAAATTTTCCGCTTATGCGTTTACAATGGCTAATAATAAAGAACAGTTAGTTTGCAGGTGGTGCTCAAGCATGGAATCCTGAGGAACGACTTAGAACGTGAGAGGGAGGCGAGAGTGAGGCTTGAAGAAAGCGTGATGCTCCTGACGGTAAAATTAGAATCCCTTGAGACTCCAGTTACGAACCTTCCTGCCTCAGTTTCTACTAATAATATAATAGTACCAATAGCCCTCTCTCTTCCCCTAGTTCCCAACCCTTCGTTCGACTGCGTAATGGAGCCCCATTAGAAAACCTAAGACTTGTCTACCAATAATAACAAGCAATAAGTTTTCTGTTTTAGGTTTCGAAGAAGCTGATGAACCGGAAATACGACTCGTTGGCGATTCCATTGTTCGAGTGCAGCTCGAGGAATTCTGTGGGAGAAACCCTCGTCGTAGGCGCCGTCACTGCTACCCTGGTGCAAGGGAGGAGGATATAACTAATGGTTTTGACCATTTTACAGATGGAACCTCTGAGGACAAAACGTATGTTATTCACGTCGGTACTAATAACTTTTTAAATTCTAGATCGGAAGAGCTGCTGGCTAGGTACATGGACTTACTAGAGCGACTAAAGGAAAAAACTAATAAGATTGTTTTAACAGGTATACTTCCTCGAATTATCCTACGTAGCTATTTCAACAGCAAGGCGACCTATATCAACGATAACCTAAAGTCTCTTTGCCAACAGGAAGGAGTGCATTTTGCAAATTTTTGGAACAGTTTCTACGGCAGGAGTGACTTGTTCCTCGGAGATGGACTTCATCTTAATGACGTTGGAGCTGCGCGTTTAAGAAGACTATTTCATAATACTGTATCTTCTTTTCAGGCTGCAGTAACTCGAACGGTCCCAGCGCAATTTTCACAAATTTTCCCTGCGCTCGCGAAGGTGTCGCAATTACAAACAATTTCAAGGTTCTATCCTTAAATGCTCGTAGCATACGAAATAAACTAAAAGAAATTTTTCTTTAATTGCTTGTAAAGACTGATTTAATTGCGACAAATGAATCGTGGCTTAGCACTGAAACACGTGACTTTGCAGGGGAGTATCAAACTAGAGGTTATAGATTTTTTGTAAAAAGAGAATAGGTAGGCGAGGAGGCGGAGTTATGTTGTATATCAAAGATGATATTGTGAACGTTATAGAAATAAAGCACACAATTCCAGAACAGACAGATTTGACTATAGCAGAACTTAAATTGAACGATTTCAAACTTGTTGTTGCGGTTCCCCCTAAACAAACAGCTGATACGGACGAAGCGTTATATCGTGAACTAAAAAGAATAATCGGTAGTGAGCAGGCCTTAGTTATGGGTGACTTTAACTGCGCCAACGTGAATTATGATACAATGCAGAGAGACGCGGAAGGTAATCGTTTAGTTAATTTTCTCGGGGATAGCTTTCTTATTCAAAAGGTTGGGGAACCTACGAGGTTGGACAGTATTTTAGATTTAATAATAACTAAGGATGATAGGCTAATCACTGATCTTCAATTAATAGAACCGTTAAGCAATAGCGATCACAATATGGTAGAGTTTGTCCTCTCAGTAAGTCACTCGAAACCAGCTAACTCGACTAAAATTCCTAACTTCCAGCACGCAAACTTTTGTAAACTTAGAAATGAATTGTCACACGTCAATTGGGAAAACGTAATGGGGATCTCCAACTAAAAAGTAATGTGGAAATCGTTTGAAACAGTATTTACGACTGTAAATGAGGAATATGTACCGTACAAAATTAAGCGTGCGAAAGTAAACAACAAGCCCTTCTGGTTTACTTTTAGAATAGGAGATATCATAAAGAGTAGAGAAGGGCTTATATACTACATAACTGCGATAAAGACACTTTGTGGTTACGAAACAACTACATATCTGTAAGACGTGAAGCGAAAAGTGTAATAAAAACGTCGAAGTGACGGTAAAGAAAACCCCAAGCGATTCTTTCAATACGTCAACAATAGAAATCCAGTAAAAAGTGTCTTTGGGCCGTTGAAAAATGTTAACGGAGAGCTAGTTTCTGAAAACAAGGAAATGGTTACCTTGCTAAACGAATTTTTTAAGTCAATTTTTACTATAGAAGATGTAACGAATATCCCTACGGTCATAGACATAATACCTTTTGATAATGGTAATATTTTGGATAATATTGTGGTTAGTGAATGGGAGGTAATGCTATATTGCTAAAATGAAAATGCGAAAATCACCTGTGCCGGATTCCATATATCCCATACAACTAAAAGAATTAAAATAAGGCATTGTTGTGCCGCTAACAAAGATTTTTAATGCATCTATTTCTGAGGGGTGCGTACCAGATAATTTCAAGTTAGCAAACGTAACACCTATCTTTAATAAAGGCGATAAAGGTGCTGCGGGAAATTATAGGCCAATGAGTTTAACGTCTGTTATAGGTAAGCTACTGGAATCAATAATTAGGGATCGTATAGTCGAACACTTAGAATTGCATAACTTGGTTAGAAATACGCAGCACGGTTTTAGGCGAAAGAAATCTTGCTTATCTAATCTTTTTGAATTTTTTCAAAGCGTGGTTGACGTTTGCGATAGTCATCTGACGGTTGATGTAGTGTATTTAGATTTTCAAAGAGCGTTTCACACCGTACGGCACAAAAGACTCATTGAAAAAACTAAGGCTCATGGAATCAGGAGTGTAGTAATAAATTGGCTAGAAGAGTGGTTGCGAGGTAGGAAACAGAGGGTGGTCGTTGATGGAGCAGAGTCGTGTTGGGCTAATGTAGCAAGCAGCGTTCCTCAGGGTTCTGTGTTGGGTCCCTTGCTTTTTCTTATATATATTAACGATTTAGATGTCGGCCTAGTCAGTACAGTTTCAAATTCTGCGGATGACACGAAGCTGGGTGGTAGGGAGATTAATGACGAAAATAGAGGTAAATTCCAGGAAGATCTGAATAAAATCGTTGATTGGTGAGTCACATGACAAATGAGATTTAACGTCGATAAGTGCAAAATTTTACATATAGGTTCGCGTAGCGGTAATTTTGTGTATTGTATGTCAGGGAAGGAGTTAACAAGCGAAGAGCAGGAAAAAGATTTAGGAGTTATAGTCACTGGTGATTTAAATGTAGCGAAACAAAGTACAGCAGCGGTCAATAAAACGACCAAAGTGTTAGGTTTTATAGCTCGGAATTTTGAGCACAAATCGCGCGATATTATAGTTCCTCTTTATAAATCATTAGTTAGACCCCATTTGGGGTACAGGATCCAATTTTGGGATCCGCATATGCGAAAGGATATAGAAAAATTCGAAAGAGTTCAAAGACGAGCAAGATGATTCCGTCGCTTAGGTCGAAATCGGACGAGGATAGGCTTAAGGAGTTAAAATAGACTACAGTCGAGATTAGGAGGCTAAGGGGTGATCTAATCCAGGTTTTCAAAATTATGAATGGGTTCGATAACGTAGATAGAGATAGCTTTTTCGAAATATCTCAATATAATAGGACTAGAAACAACGGGTGTAAGTTGACAAGTGGAAGGTTCGAGACAGCAGTTGCCAAAAACTTTTTTACGCATAGAATAGTAAATAGCTGGAATAGTTTGCCGGTAGAAGTAATTTGTAGTAAGTCTATAAACATGTTTAAAAATCGATTAGACGCATATGTTGATAGATTGGGTATAGTTTAAGGTAGTAAAATTAAGACTTTGTGGTTCGGAACTCACGTAAAATTATAGGTCTCCTCCGCCACCACGGAGGACATGCACAATACACAATTACGAACAGTTAGGTAGACCAGCCATGAGTGGATCCTAGGGTCTTTGTTGGCCTGAAATATTAGAACATTATAACATATATATATATTAGGGTGTTTCAAAAAAATGAAATTTTAAAAATTTATTCTCTCATCATTTAAAATTATTCCATTTCATACAAAACTAAAAATTATAAACTTTCATTACAATACAACAAAAATAAAAGGTGCCTCAAGAGAGCCAAAGTTTTTTCCAAGATAGTATTATTCATGAATGTTAAAATTACTGTTTTTGTTTTATTAAGATATTTCAGATAGCGGTATTTCTCAAATGTAATGACTATCACAGTACAGTTGACTTCTTGACGTTTGGAAACAATTTCCGGTGTTGCTTCACACATTGGATGAGACATTGGTACTGCTTCTCATCTTTTGTCAATTTCCCCGAGGAGAGCTCACCGAGAGCTACAGCTCTCTCCGCTGTATCGTTCACGACTTGTAAAGAACCAACAATTTTTTTGGCTACTTTGTAATTTTCATCCTCTTCCCATAAAGCTGGATCGTTCTTCAGAAAGGTTAGATCAAGGTTCAGTTTGCTGAAGAACTTTGTTGCTGTTGTAACGTAATGATGTAAGGGTTTCAATGTTCCATCACTAGATGCCTTAAGACGCCTACCTTTTTCACGATTTTCCAATGCAATTACCATTTCCTTTTTTTCGCGAATGTCCACCTCATCGTCAAAGAAGCTGAAAGCAACCAACTCTTCTCCTAAGTACCACAAGTGTCTTTTGAAAATATTGAGAACTGCTTCCGCAAGCTCACGATCATGGAATTCATTGAGCCTTGCCATATATGCTAGATCTAGACGAGGAGAGGAGATTCCCAATGGAGCAGTGAACCAGGCTACCAGATACACACGGACAACAAAAATCACAAACCTCGTTATTCCTCTTATTTCTCTGGCAGTTATATTCATTTGATGTCGGAAAAGAAATAATTTGATGGCATAAATGAGCTTTGACATCCATCTTGCTCTGTGTATGGCTCCAGGCCTTTTGAATTTAATACCTCTTGGCGGAGTTTCACCTAGAACTATAATCCACAGCTCCAGCAGTTCCCGGTAATCTTCTCTTGGTTGCTCATCTTTAAGTATTGTTGTAGCAAAAGAAATCAACTGAGTGACATTTGCATCTTCCAGCTCCCCTTGAAGGGGTGTGAAAGATGAGAGATCAAGGGATTTCCAGCTTTCCTTAAATCTCTTAAACAACAGGATTTCTGGTCCTGTAGATAATCCCATCAAGAAAGTGTAGGCCTTTTCGACTTGAAGTTCGAATATATGGTGACGACATGCAAGATTCAACAACTCCCTTCCAAGTTTATTTTCGATAAGGATGCATGCACCACCACGTCCACCCGTATTTGACGGTGTTGTATCAAAGCTCATGGCATTCACCGAGTCTTGAAGATTGAAATTTCGTAATGTAGAAACCACCGCATCAGCTTGAGCAACACCAGTTCCAGATTAAATTTTTGGAATGGCAAGTATTTCTTCGACACCATCACCAGATACAATAATTGGCAGTCTATCTACCTTTTCTTTACCAGTCAAATCAAGCATAATTTTTCCATCCCAGTGAACAACAAGCACCTTATTGACCAAGGATTCTTTAATTTTCTTTTCATGCTGTATTGCAGCTTCTAGGCGGTGCTTCTTTCTGGCTCTGTATACCGTTGAATGGCTGACGGAAATCTCAGGACGCTGAATCACTTGACTCCTTATTAGTGACGTTAGGAGATGAACAGCCTCCCTATCACTCATGAAAGTTCTGTCTAGAGTGGCGCAGAGGTCTGGAGTCATGATGGACTTTTGTTTTTTTGCAATTGAAGTTCCCCCAGTTGTACCTCCAACAGTTGGCAAGTAATCAGAATCATGAGAAGAGGAGGAACTCTCAGTATCTGATTTAGTAGAATCACTTGTTTTAGTCGAATCCACAGTTTTTGATGTGCTTGCTATTTCTTTCTTGCATCTTTGTTTTCTCTTTTCTTCATTTGCTACTCTTTCAAAACGTCGCCTTTCCTTCTCCATTGTTACCTTGTCTATTCCAGCCATAGTTCCCCGTCGTCCAGGCTCTCTTTGAGCTTGCAAGAACTGAAGGTCCTCGGGGTTCTGGATCAGTTTTGCTGCATCAGCGTGAGCTATATCAAATAGATTTGGGAAAGTGCTGATAAAATCTTCTCTTTTCTTGTTTTCTGTAGTAGAACTTCTAGTTTTATTCTTTTGTAGCTGCTTCCATGTGGCATACAAACCTTCAATTTTTGTAACATGTTGTTTGGGTCTAGTTGGGATTCTGGCTTTGTTCCAGAATAGCAATATTTCATCAAAAGTTTTGTTGGCTGCTTCTTTAATTGTGTCATTCTCTTCCCGATGGAAGTAATAAAATCGCTTCAGGACATCTCCAATACATGGTAACTTAGATCCCCTGATACTGTGAGCGAGACTGCTCCCTATAAGAAAAAATTCTTGTCTTTTTTGCCTAGCTGCCATGAATCTGAAACAAAAGAATTATATGAAAGTTATCAACATACTGTTACTGTTTCATAACTGTTTCTATTTAGTTTATTTTTATTAACTTAAGAAATGTACAGTGTTGGTGGGTCAACTAGTGACAAGTTGAAGAGCAAAACACAATTCCAACAAACTAATTTCCAACAATACTACAAAATAATTTTATGTGCTCAATTAAATAAAAAAAAAAAAAATTTCGAGAACATTCCTTAAGCTTTACGTACCTAATATTACATTTATAAATAATGAATTTGAATATAAAATAACTAAATAACGGCATATAATGCTGAAAATAAATAGTTATTAATTTCTGAAGTTTGTCAGATTTTAAAATAATCGTCTTGTTATGAATGTAGTTGTTATTTATAGATTTTACCCAAGCAAGCCAAACTTTACAAGGCATGAGGCACCTTAAGATGTTCATTAAACTTCACAAAATTCCATAACATCAGTTTACACAACTAATCGAATAGTTTGAGAGGGTGAGACTTTAAAAAAAAAATAAATTCAACCCTTATAAGGGTGAAACACCCTAATTATATATTTATATATATACTCTATATATATATATTATATATATAGTATATATATATATATATATATTATATATATATATATATATAGTACATATATATATATATATATATATATATATAGAGTACATATATATATATATATATCAACGTAAAGAACGACGCTTATATAGGAGAATATTCCGCGCAAGATGAGAGCGAGAGAACGAAACAAATGAAAAAATGAGGTAACCACCCGGGAATCGAACCCGGGATCTTTCGATTGCCGGTCAGATAAGATAACCATTACACCACAGGCCTCACTCAATCAAATGTTGTAATTCCTCTACATACGCGCAGAAACCAATGCCCCAAGGGGGCACCAGCCGCATGCCGTACATTATATACATTTAAACTGCAAACACGCAGTATAATTAACGTAAAGAACGACGCTTGTATAGGAGAATATTCCGCGCAAGATGAGAGCGAGAGAACGAAACAAATGAAAAAATGAGGTAACCACCAGGGAATCGAACCCGGGATCTTCCGATTGCCGGTCAGATATGATAACCGTTACACCACGGGGCTCACTCAATCAAATGTCGTAATTCCTCTACATACGCGCAGAAACCAATGCCCCAAGGGGGCCATACAAGCTATACGCTTACATGTTTACTTATATCGAAATAATTTTTAGTGATTATAAAAATATATAAAATTCTTTATTTATTGCAGGTATTAAAATTACTCTAGCTGGTAAAGTGATAATATAATGGCTTCTCAATTAATTGGTGATTCGGAGAGGCAACGTGTGATAGATCGCATACGAGCAATAACATTTCGGGAAGCTCGTGATGCTGCAGCCACCTTTATAACACGTTCATAGGTTGCCAAAAAGTTGCGAAGAAGGGAGGACTTCGTCAAAAGAAATTGGAATAAAACTTTGGATGAATGTGAAATGGATACAACCAAATCTGGGCGCCTAAATTTGCCACTCTCTCAGGAAACAAAGGACATCATTGAAAGCGGTGCGCGTAAGCGGAAAATTTAGCTGTGCTAAACTTTCTAGAGAGATCGAAGTGTTAAGAGGAAAGATCGTTAGTGGTGAGATCATTCGACTGTACCGTCATAGGCAAGGTTTAAAGCCTTGGCATGAACTTCCAAAGCCAAGAAAAACTCAACTTAACATCGATGACAGAATGTGGTTTGCCCATTATCTTGAAGATTGGGATGTGGATGATTTCATGCATTTAGCTGTCTCCGATGAATTTTTTGTTTACGTAACACGTCGGCCTAACTACCAAAATGATCGAGTGTGGGCCACAACACCAGATGAAATCGATGACAATGAACATTATCGCGAATTATTAAAAAGTCCAGACTGTGTTGGTGTGTTTGTTTTGTTCACTGCAAAGAAGCTCATGTGGGTGCTGAAGCCAAATAGTCAGAGTTGGGATGGACAGTATTTTCGTGATATTATTCTATCCCAGCATGTCATTCCTTTTCTAAGAAACCCAAACAATGTTATGGATGTCGATCAGGTCACACTTCTGCACGATAAGGCCCCCTGCTTTAAGGCATTAGCCACTCAACAGTTGTTGCGGAACCATGAGATCGATTTCTTTGGAAATGAAGAATGGCCAGAAAATTATCCTAACCTGAACGTCTGTGAACACATTGGATCAGTTATAAAGGACAAGGTTGAATGTCTCTTGTTTGAAGAACCTGCAGCAAATCGATTTTCGAAGGATACAATGACGCAACACATTGAAACTGTTTTAGCAAATTTGCGTAACGATCAAGATCTATTCACGTCACTTTTGGCAAGCTGCCCAAAGCGAATTCAGGCTGTCTTGGAAGCCAATGGCGGGAACACCAAGTTTTAATTGTTTCTCATTAAATGCAGGATTAAATTCTCTTTTGTAAGGTATGTTTAGTTTTACTGTACCTCTAATGGTTTAGGCCATGGGCGGGGGGGCTAAGGTTTATTGGTGCCCCATATATATACATATATATATATCAGTTCAGCCCATAAGTAATGTCGTTTTTTACGGTAGATTAAGTTTAAACTAGTCCTACTCGGTTTAAGCATAAATTTTCCGAAGTTTATATCTAAGAGGAGATCTATCAGAAAAGCATATCAGGCATATAATGCTTTACGAGTTCAAAAAAGGGAATAGTGCTACTGAAGCAACGCGAAACATTCAGGTCGTTTATGGCAACGATATTCTGCATGTGAGGAAATGTCAAAGATGGTTTCAAAAGTTTAGGAATGGTGACTGCTGTTTGACAGATGCAGCACGCTCTGGACGGCCTGCTGAGTTTGATGATGACCTGCTGTTAGCCGCACTTGAAGCAGACTGTTCGGTGCTGGTTAAGTGTGCGGTCTACCTACGATTGGTTAGGTTTAATCATGATATTTTCGTTAAAACTAACGAAAATATCATGACTAAACCTAACCAATCGTCAAGGGCGATTGACAATGGGATGTAAACAAACAATTAGTAAACAAGATAGGAAGCTATAATTAAAAGGTAGACCGCCGAATCGTAGGTAGACCGCATACTTAACCAGCACCGACTGTTCAACAACTGTCGAAGAATTGGCCCAGAAACTCAATTCATCCCCGTCCACCATCCATCGACATTTGCAACAACTCGGGAAAGTGCCTAAGTTAGGAAAATGGGTGCCACATGAATTGTCGGTCGACAATCTGAGGGTGCGGGTAAACATTAGCACAGCTCTTCATTCCCGTGAACTCCAAGATCCGTTTTTGCACCGTTTAGTGACTGGTGATGAAAAGTGGATACTGTACCAGAATGTTAAGCGCCGTCGACAGTGGGTTTGTGCCGGAGAACCAACGACACCACAGCCAAAACCAAATCTTCACCCTCGGAAGGTGTTTCTTAGTGTTTGGTGGGATAAAGGTGGTGTAATACACTTTGAAACCTTACCACACAACCAAACAATCACCGCTCAAGTCTACTGTCAACAACTGGATCGATTGAACACTGCACTACAAGTAAAGAGACCTTCTTTTGTTAATCGGTAAAGAATCGTGTTCCACCACGACAACGCACGTCCTCATACCGCTCGGATCACTTCTGCAAAAATTGAGGAGCTTGGGTGGGAAAAACTTCCACATCCTCCATATTCTCCAGACCTTGCGCCTTCAGATTATCATCTCTTCAGGAGTCTGCAAAACTATCTTGACGAGAAACAGTATACTTCTTTACATACTGTAGATGACCTGCAGACCAGTCTTTGTACATTTTTTGCCTCAAAACCGCCTGAATTTTATAAACATGGCATTGAAAAGCTTGTAGGACGTTGGCAAAGTGTCATTGATTCCGATGGAAAATATATACTAGATTAAAAAGTTTCAGTTCAGTTTTTTTTTGTCCTTCAAATTCCGATCTAAAAAACGACATTACTTATGGGATGACCTGATATATTAGACTGGCCCACCAAAACTTTTATTTGAAAAGTGAGTCTCACCCCCTAAAATTGTTACCACCATCATACTGTACTCGCACACTAAATTTCAAGAATATCTGTGTACTTTTAGTGGTGCCGACAGCCTCTTGTATTTTTCATTTATTTATTACATTTATTCATCATATATTTATTTTGTAATTCGTATTACAAATATTGTGTGTAAACCATGCCTATTCACATTCTCGTGCATTGTGTTCCACATGTTTCACTGTGTAACTGTGTATGTTGAGTAGAAACACGCCTTTTAACCTGACGTCATTACTGTGACGTCTTTGGCTACGGAGAAAAGTGGGAGGCTCGCTGTTCGCGTTAGTATTGTTTAAGACGCAGTGAGCGATTGATGCGCAAGTGTTTTCCCTTAATATTTGCAGATTTTATCCTTCACTATGTCAGATTCAATTAAAACAAGAAGAAAAACTGAAATATGGCTGATTGGACAGCCAATTATCACAATTGGCAGTAAGAAGCTTCCATCCAATGGAGATGTACTACGTCGGCTTTTCTGTCTCACAAACAGTAAAAAAACATTGAAAGAAGCATCCAATATAGTTTATGCTAAAACTTTTAGATCTGGGACAAGGCGAAAATACCCACCAGAGCCAAACAGCATGTACTAACGAAAATTAAAAAAATGTATGAGAACTTCAGATCACTTCAAAAATCAAAATCAAACCTTAATCAAAATCAAATGAAAAAAGAAACTGAATTCCAAGGTAGTTTAGATAACCTTTTTGATATAGCTCACGCAAATGCTTTACAATGATGTCAAATGAGGAAGATAGATCATTCATACAAGCGCAGAGAGAAAAAGGGAGGCGAGGTTACATGACTGATATTGATAAGAGACTGGTCGCTAAGCAAATGCGACAACGGAAAAGAGATGAAAGACAAGCTGCCCTAAAAGAAGCCGAGGCAATGCGAAAGAAATTGTCATCAGCTGTTGTTCAGTTCAGTGATAGCAGTTCAACCAGTAGTAGTGATGAGCAACCAGAGCCAGGCACATCGTATACGCCTGAAATGACATCAAACCTTCAAGCAGCACAATATCAAATAAGCGTAAGCGCATCGTAACACTTGATCTGGCAATAGCATTAGATCGAACAAAAACAAGTGATCGTAGTGTTGTTATGGTGCTTTCAGCTGCTGCAACTTCTCTTGGACATGATATTGACAATGTTGTTTTGAGCAGAAGTACTCTACAGAGGGCAAGGAGTGTTGTACGCAAAAAAATTGCAGATGACATTAAGCAAACCTTTACTTCTGACGTTCCGCTTACCATTCATTGGGATGGTAAAGTAATGTAAGATATAACAGGTGATGAAAATATAGATAGGCTAGCTATTCTTGCATCCGGTGGAGGAAAGTCTAAGCTTTTAGCAGTACCCAAACTTTCTTCTGGAGAAGGCGAAAGAATTGCAGAAGCAGTTCTAGAATGCTTAGACGATTGGAATTTGCGAGAATGTATTCAAGCACTGTCTTTTGATACTACCGCTAGCAATATTGACCAAAAAAAGGGCGCTTCCATGATAATCGAAAGTAAGCTTCATAGAAAACTCCTTTCTTTGGCCTGTCGGCACCATATTAATGAAATTGTGATATCAGACGTCTCCCAGAAGTGTTACGGTGGTTCAACGGGACCGGATATATTACTTTTCAAACGTTTCAAGAATTCCTGGAAACAAATGGATGACAAAAGATTTGAAACCGCCAATACAAACATGCCGTGGAAAGCAGGAATTTTCGCACTGTGCGAAGAACAGCTTACGAGAGGTCACCCAAGAGCGGATTATCGCGAACTTCTTGAATTATCAATTATTTATTTAGGTGGTGTTCCCTCAGGAGGAGTACATTTTCGTCAACCTTGGGCTTTACATCGTGCTAGGTGGATGTCACGAGTGATTTATGCCATCAAAATTGTATTGTTTCGCTCACAGTTCAACTTGACAAAACAGGAACAGAGTGCAATGGAACGCTTTTATGTGCCAAAATGGTTTGCGGCTCCCATCGCATCTTCTGCACCAAAAAACGATTTGGAGTATCTACAAGAGCTTCAGCAATATGATGATAAGGAACTTTCAGCAATAGCTAGCAAAGCACTATGCCGTCACCTCTGGTATCTAGATGAAGAACTTGTGTCGCTTGCCTTTTTTGATGTTGGCATAACTTTGCAAGTGAAACGGCAGATGGTTCAGGCATTGGAAAGACCTGGTTCAGAAAAACCAGAAAAAAGAATTGCTTTTGACCACACTCATGATGACCAACTAGAGAAAAACCTGGCGCACTTTGTCACAAGCTCAAGTCACTCCTTCTTTGAGAAATTGCCCCTTCAATCGACGTTTCTCGAAGTAGATCCTACAGAATGGGATAACAGGGACAACTATAAATTAGCTAAGGAGTATGTTAAAACAATGAATGTTGTAAACGATAATGCAAAGAGAGCGGTCTCATTAATTCAGAGTTTCAGCAGTTATCTCACAAAAAACAAAGAACAACTGCAGTACCTTCTTCAAGTCGTGGAAAAACACCGAGAGCGGTTTCCAGAGGCAAAGAAATCGATGATAAAGATAGGAAGCACATCAACATCATGAGTTAACATTAAAAAAAGTGGATTAGGCCTGTTGGGGATACCACTTAAAAAAAAAAACGCGCCTGTTTTAGTTACCTAATGGGTGGTGCGGAAAAACTACACATTTCAGAGTCTGTCGGCACCACTAAATACTATCAACTCGGGCTGAAACTTGACTCAAAACTTTCTATCGACGCGCATAGCAAATTCCAGGGGTGAGACTTAAGAAAAGAAAAGACATATTTTTCACCCCTATGAGCCTGGGTCGGTCTAATATATATATATATATATATATATATATATATATATATATATATATATATATATATATATATATATATACACACACTGTTTATATATATATATATATTTTTTTTTTTGTTACTGTTTCCTTTCTTTCGATGGTCGGGTGTATTTCGAGAGGTTTCTGACTTTTTTATGACCTTTTTCCTGCCTTGTTTCAAACTTTCACGAATGCCCCACCGTATTTCGTTTTGAATATATACGTTAAAACTGGTGATAGATTATGTAAACTGTATTGCACTTTCTTTATTTTAATGAATTTCACTTTATAATTTATATGCACGGATTCACTGATACTTTATGCACTTTCGGGTGCAAACAGAATACATATTTCTCGGCGTATAAAGCGCACTTTTTTTCCTCCAAAATACTCCAAAAATCACCCTGCTTGTTATACGGCGATGGTACACATTTTTGGTAGGGGAGGGATGGTCGTATTATTATATTTTGGCTGTATATCGTCTCGTGGCACATTTTTTGCACTATACACTGAACAATTACCTTTAGGGGAAAAAACATTCCTGTTATTCAGTATTTACTCTTAACATTATAAATGCAAATTAAAAGAAAAAGGAAATTTTTATTATTGAACCTAAATATAAAAATAATAAATGGAAACAAACTGCCATATGGTTTATTCATCATCACTGCTGCTATCCTCATGATCCTTAGCACTATCTTCGAAACCCGAAACTTCTTCATCACTGCTGCTCACCGTGTTGGAACTCTCACTGTCTTTGTATAATAAGTCATCCTCGGTCCCATCCAGGGCATTACTTATGCCACATTTCTTAAAAGATTTTATTATTACATTGTACATGTTAAAATTAACTCGTTAAAATTGTGCATGTGAAGTGAGGTAGGAGGTATATTTTTTCTTAAATTTTCTCTTCAAAATTAGGGTGCGCGTTATGCGCCGGTGCGCGTTATACGCCGGGAAATACGGTAACCGCCGAGTAGATTTTTCCCTTCTAATTTGGGTGTTTAACAGAGAGAGTAAAACAGCACGTCCATCCACCACAGGGTACAAGCAACTATCTGTGCAATCTAGTAACAACGGAAGACCTAGCGATTAGATGTGATTTTTGCCAACGATTAAATGACTTTATCTGCATGAATTGGAATGATAAGGAAATAACGCTTGTCTCGAACGCGAAACACGTCGTGGGGATCAAATTTCTATGTGGCGCATGTACACAGACCGTAAATTCTTTCGCGGTCTTTAAAGAAATGGAGATAGCAGAAAAGAACGAAAAAGAATGGGGACACATGGGTCCGAAATGGTCCCAACGAAAAACCGGGTGGATGAGAGAGAAGACGAAATAACGATAACAGCATAATAACGAACAATTTAATAACAAATAACGATATAAACAATATAATACGAAGGAAGACATAGATGAAAGAAAGAAATAAGTAAAAGTGCGAAGTAGTCAAACGGTCCAACGAGCGAAATGATAAAAAGATAATAACTAAAAACGTAGAAAATAAACAGCCAAAGAAAAATAATGATAATGCCAAAATAAGAACTTTGAAAATAATAAGAAAGAAGCAGAAGCGTAGAAAATATCGTATGCAAATACTACGCGAAAGGAAACTGCAGATATCGGGATGGGCAATGCATATATGCACATCCCACATTATGCAAAACGCATTACACAAGTGGATACTGCAAGTTTGATAAGAAATGCATGTTCCACCATCTTACGGTCTGCAACACTTATGAAGATATGGGAGTTGCAAATACGAAAAAAAATGCCGATACCACCACCCTCAAAGGAACGCAACGAGGAACAGAAAAAACGAACATCAAAGAAGAGTGCCAATTTTTTAGACGCAGCCAACACATTTCAGCTGCTAAATACTATCCAGCAATTACAAAACCAGCTGACAAATATAAATATAGAATCCGAGAGCCGGACAGAAGGTACGAACAAAGGCACTTCATGCGTTATCGGGACAACAGGTACCGACAAAGATAAAAAGAGGTAAATTCTCGGAGGACCACAAGGCAACGAAACCGGCACCCCCATTGGAAAACAAAGGAACCACCTGTATGCGAAAAAGAAAGAGAAAAAATAAAAATAATCCTAGCCAACATACAGGGCCTTAAATCAAACCATTCCACGAACAAAGTTGTATACCTGAAAGGACTCATGCAAGAAGCCGGAGCAGACTTTGCATGCCTCACGGAAACTCATCTAAAGGACTGCCAGGCGAACTGTGAAAATTGTGAGTCCTGTATTGACAAAAAAAAATACAAATTGACAACTATAACATCCTCCGAGCCGACAGAACAGTGAGACGTAAAGGAGGATGTGCTATTTACACACGCGAAAGGCACATAGCAGAAATGGCTATAAGTACCTCAAACAACTACGTAGAATGTGTAGCAGCAAAAATTGAAAAATTAAATATGGTACTAATTGTAATGTACAGACCCCCAAACACGCCAACCTCAAAATTTTCAGATTCCATTACAGAGGTAAGAAACTGTAAAAGATCTACACTCTCCAACCCCAAATATTTTTCTCTGTGGTGATTTTAATTTCCCATTCATGAAATATAAAAGGATAGGAAAAAATATATGTATACACCAGGACAAGGGGGGCACACGAGAAGACCAGGAGCAGGTAAAAATGCTACTAGCTTTAGCTGATGAATTTATGTTAACGCAAGAAATAACAGAAAACACAAGAAAAAACAACTGCCTAGATTTGGTATTCACAAACAACAGTAATCTAATTGATAATGTAGAAATATCCCCAACTATGATATCGACCACACATCATTGAAATAACAACTAATATAAAGGCAACAGGAAAGGAAAGAACACGCACAACAGAAAAACAAATTCGAAATTTTTAATTTTCACTCCAAAGCTATAAACTGGGAAGATGTGACATCCAGCATGGAAGTAATAGATTGGAAAACCATTTTCGAGGCCAAGACAACGGAAGAATGAAGACGTTAGAAATTGTGGAAAAACATGTCCCAAAGATACAACAAAGAGGAAAGAGAAGCAGGTTCGAAAGACAAAAGAGGGCATTGTTCGAAAGAGAAAAAGAGTGACTGCAAAATTAAGTAATTGTAAAGATAACAACATCAGAAAAATATTAAATGATAAACTGCAAAGTATCGATGTCGTCATACAGGAACTAATCGAGAAGCATACAGAAAAAGAAGACGACTATAGAAGCGATAAAGGCTAACTCAAAGTACTTCTATAATTTCGCAAAAAGAAAGTCGAAAAACCATGCGACTATCGGACCTTTAAAAAATGAGAACAGTGATTTATCTGATGATCTAACAGAAGTATCTGAAATATTAAAGCTCAGTACGAATCATCTTTCAGTATCCCAAAAACTGACAAATTGATATGCGATAGAAACGCGTTCTTTGAAGAAGAACCACAAGGGGAAAGTATAACGGATTTCGACTTTACGACGGATGATATTACACAAGCCATAGGGAAACTAAAAACACACTCAGCGGCAGGACCGGATAAATGGAATGCCACACTGATCAAAAACTGCAAGAATGCAATCGCTGAGCCCCTATACTGGATATGGAGACGATCATATAGACACGGGAGAAATACCGGGCATCCTGAAGAGCGCGAACATAGTCCCAATATATAAAAGGAGATCGATCCGAGGCCAAAAACTATAGGCCAGTATCGCTTACATCATCTCACTAAAATATTTGAAAGAAAAGTTAGACAGAAAATCTATGACTTTTTAGAAACGCAGAAAAAATTCAATGATAACCAACACGGGTTTCGGTCAGGCAGATCATGCCTATCACAACTAATGAAACACTACAACAACATTATTGATTCACTTGAAAGTAATGAAAACTATGATGTACTATACACAGACTTTGCTAAAGCGTTCGACAAGTGTGACCACGGAATCATAATACATAAACTGAAATATATGGGAATAACAGGAAAAGTAAGGAAATGGATATATAATTTCCTTAGTGAGCGGTGGCAAGTCGTTACAGTACAATGAGTATCTTCATCAGAATCAGAGGTCCTCAGCTCAGCACCACAAGGAACAGTATTAGCTCCACTACTCTTCATAATCATGTTAACTGACATAGATGAGGAAGTTACCAGAGACAGTACAGTAACATCCTTTGCCGATGACACAAAGATCAGTAGAAAAATAAGAAACCCAGAAGACATAAGATCCCTACAAACCGACATGAACAGAATCTACAAGTGGACGGAAGACAACAATATGAAGCTTAACACCGAGAAATTTTAGCTATTACGGTACGGAAAAAGAGAAGACCTAAAATCCATGGAATATTATACCCCAAATGGACAGGAAATTCAGAGAAATTCCAGAGCAAAAGATTTAGGGTTTGTAATGACGGATGATGTGAAATTTGAGACAGAAAATAAGATAGCAGTAAACAGAGCAAAGAGGATAACGGGACAGGTATTGAGAACCTTTAAACGAAGGGATAGGAATGTAATGATTCCTCTACTGAAAACCCTGATAATACCCAAATTGGATACTGCTCTGTCCTAACATCCCCATATAAAAAAGAAGACATTAGACAGCTGGAAGGGATCCAGAGAAGCTTCACAGCCAAGATCAATGGGTGCAAAGAACTAAATTACTGGGAAAGGTTACGCGAACTAGGCCTGTACTCAGTGGAAAGAAGAAGAGGGAGATACACCATTATTTACACTTGGAAAATAATGGAGAAACTAGTCCCTAATCTTACTCTGAACCCTATAACTCCCCAAACAACGGTGGACAGTAGAAACGGCAGACTGTGCCGTATTTCCAAATTGAAGGCGAGACAGGGCACATCCTTAACCCTGAAAGAAAATAGTTTTGTAGTGAGAGGACCAAAACTGTTTAATCAGTTGCCCAAAGACCTAAGAAACACGAAGGGAGTTGCATTGGAAATCTTCAAAAGAAGACTAGACGCCTGGATCAGAACAGTCTCCGATGAGCCGGGCGTACCTGGCCAATGTGAGGTGGAGAGCGCAAGAATCAAACTCACTACTTCACCAGGCCAATTCGAGAGGAGAGACGACAAGTTTAACCTTCGCGAAATGAGAGATCATCACGCGAAACCTTTGTAAGGTTGGAAGGTATCGTATATATATATATATATATATATATATATGATGAATAAAACCACGAAGGAAAGGAAACACAAAACGGTGCTCAAGCGCTTTCGTCTAATGACATCCTCAGGAACACTGAAATACATAAAAGGTTACGGCCTATATATACGTAGGTTACAGAAAGAGAAAAAAAATATATATATATAAATAAATAACATACATACACACAAACATATGTACACACACACACACACATATATATATATATATACATACATATCTACACACATACAATATATATATATATATATATATATATATATATATATATATATATATATATATATACATATATGCAATAAACGGAGAAGTAAAAACAAAACTTAAAAATTAAGGATTAGAGGATTAACAAAGAGGCATATCGATTTTTAGCACAAGATCAAATGAGTTATAAAAATAATACAAATTTATACTGGAGATACGCCCGGGTTTAACACTTTGCCTTTTTAGAGTCAAGTTTCGATATATATAAAAAAAATTGAAGATTAAAAGTTAATAAAGTAGCTTACAAGTTTACCAAAGATTAAGTGTCCTACCCTTTTTATCTAGGTTTGTTTTGAAGGAATTCAAAACAACATGATCGAGTTGAAAAAGACCTTTGCTTATGTTGAAGTTATTTGAAAGTTGAATAATGGCAGACTCAAGAATATTTCTATTGACAATGTTGCTCGAATGAAATAAAACTGAAGCATTATTCCAATCAATACAGTGGGATAACTCTGACAAATGGACAAAAAGAGCACTGGACAACTGTCCTGTTCTGACGGAATATTGATGCTGTTTTATACGTGTGTGCAAATCCTTTCCCGTCTGACCTATGGATATTAATGTAGTATTTTCATATAACAATATTGTGAAAAATATCATAGTAAAAAATAGCCCTACCAATAATTCAGGCATTATCTATAAAATTGGGTGTAAACAATGTGATTCCTTTTACATAGGTCAGACGGGAAAGGATTTGCACACACGTGTAAAACAGCATCAATATTCCGTCAGAACAGGACAGTTGTTCAGTGCTCTTTTTGTCCATTTGTCAGAGTTATCCCACTCTATTGATTGGAATAATGCTTCAGTTTTATTTCATTCGAGCAACATTGTCAATAGAAATATTCTTGAGTCTGCCATTATTCAACTTTCAAATAACTTCAACATAAGCAAAGGTCTTTTTCAACTCGATCCTGTTGTTTTGAATTCCTTCAAAACAAACCTAGATAAAAAGGGTAGGACACTTAATCTTTGGTAAACTTGTAAGCTACTTTATTAACTTTTAATCTTCAATTTATTTTTATATATATCGAAACTTGACTCTAAAAAGGCAAAGTGTTAAACCCGGGCGTATCTCCAGTATAAATTTGTATTATTTTTATAACTCATTTGATCTTGTGCTAAAAATCGATATGCCTCTTTGTTATTCCTCTAATCCTTAATTTTTAAGTTTTATTTTTACTTCTCCGTTTATTGCATATATATATATATATATATATATATATATATATATATATATATGTGTATGTGTGTAGATATGTATGTATATATATATATGTACATATGTTTGTGTGTATGTATGTTATTTATTTATATATTTTTTTTTTTCTCTTTCTGTAACCTATATATAGGCCGTAACCTTTTATGTATTTCAGTGTTCCTGAGGATGTCATTAGACGAAAGCGCTTGAGCACCGTTTTGTGTTTCCTTTCCTTCGTGGTTTTATTCATCATAAATATTTTTCACGTGTTACTTTCGTGAAATAATTTTCATATAATGAACACCACGCGTTCCTTCGGCTTGCTGTTCCCTCTCTTGTCTCCGTTTGTGTCCGTGTTTTCTTCTACATTAATGAAGGGGCATGCAATTCGTGTCCGACGAAAATTTCTTACTAACTGTCTAGAGGAGCAAGTTCTTCCCAAATCCCTGCTTCCGATTCGCCTTAGACAAATTGACGACCATCCGTTCAACAACTTCAGCAGATTAATTTTAAAGAAACATATTGAAGTCACCAGACAAAATGAGTGGTCCGCCTTCAAAAACTTAAACATCGTCAAACATAATTTTGTAACCGTTATTCCCCAACCGTGGATCCAACCTTTGTTTGATGAAATTTACAACGAGTTGCGTCGGAGAACTACTTCACTTCGTAACATTTTGGATCGGAAAATTAAAAGTCTCATTCGAAATAGTTAGTGGAGTAAAAAAGCAAGCTCAAAGTGTGTTTTGAACCTTTCTTCGAAAAACATTAGTGACGATGCAAAAAGTGCCCTTGGGTATGGTATGTCCTTTTTTATTGTTAAAAAACCTTCGGCTTTACAAATTTGTTACAGTCTCGCGTGTTTTGAAAAACAGTGTAATCTCCCTCAGTATTTGTTTAACATAGTTAAAGGCCTTGTTTATAGTGCGGCGAATGGTAATTACGAAGATAACTTTCCTAAACGGTTTTGCGATGGCTTCTCACAATTAAAAAAAGATGGGGAGCTCCATATTACTAAAGCAGACAAGGCTAACACCATAGTTATTATGGACAAAGTGGACTACATCGGAAAGATGAACGAGCTTCTCCAGGACCCCGCCACATACAGCAAACTTAGGAAGAACCCGCAGGATGACGTCATCAAATCATTTAATAGTGGCTTGAAACGCATTCTCAAAGATCATAAGGACTTAATTCCGCTTTTCATGTCCACTTCACCTTCTCTGCCCTACCTTTACGGTCTTATTAAAACCCACAAACCTGGCAACCCTATGCGCCCTATTATTAGCTCGGTGGGCTCTATTACTTATAAACTCTCCAAATGGCTTGTCAAAGTCTTGTCCCCCATTCTCGGAACTATCTCAGATTCACATGTAAAAAATTCCATGGATCTTACTGAAAAATTGAATAATGCACGTACTGAAACTAACGATAGATTGATCAGTTTTGATGTTTGTTCATTGTTTACAAAAGTGCCGATTGATGATATGCTTGACTTTCTCTCCGAAGAATTACATAAGTATGACCTGCCACTACCTTCACACATTGTTTTGGAACTTATTAAGCTTTGCATTAAAGACTGTAAATTCACTTTCAATAACGAGTATTATCAACAAGTGTTTGGGATGGCCATGGGCAACCCCTTATCGCCCCTCCTCTCAAATATTTATATGGAGTTTTTCGAAATTACTTACATTCCGAGAATCCTGGGGGTTGGCATCCCTTGGTTGCGGTACGTCGACGATATTTTGTGTATCTGGCCCATGAATCGTGACCTGGATAACTTCCTCCTTCAGTTAAATGATCAAGTCCCCTCCATTAAGTTTACTTTAGAAGTGGAACAAGACAAATCAATCCCATTTTTGGATGTGCGTGTACATAGGGAAAGCCCAGGTTTTAAGTTTAGTATCTATCGGAAAACAACAAACAACTTGTCCTACGTACACTTTTACTCGGGACATGACACCCCCACTAAGAAGGCCATTTTTTCATCAATGTTTCTCCGCGCCCTTAGGATCGCCAGTCCGGAATACATCGATGCCGAATTGGAAAAAATCAACGGTATTGGAAGTGATCTGTGTTACCCATCTGCGTTTATGGAATCTTGTCTCAACAAGGCAAAACGAACTTTCTATCGTGTCAATAATAACACTCGTACTTTGTCAAAAAATATCTTAGTACTTCCATTTTTCCCGGGCTTTTTAGGCATTGTTAATGTACTTAAACTTTTGGATATTAATGTAGTATTTTCATATAACAATATTGTGAAAAATATCATAGTAAAAAATAGCCCTACCAATAATTCAGGCATTATCTATAAAATTGGGTGTAAACAATGTGATTCCTTTTACATAGGTCAGACTGGAAAGGATTTGCACACACGTATAAAACAGCATCAATAATCCGTCAGAACAGGACAGTTGTCCAGTGCTCTTTTTGTCCATTTGTCAGAGTTATCCTACTGTATTGATTGGAATAATGCTTCAGTTTTATTTCATTCGAGCAACATTGTCAATAGAAATATTCTTGAGTCTGCCATTATTCAACTTTCAAATAACTTCAACATAAGCAAAGGTCTTTTTCAACTCGATCCTGTTGTTTTGAATTCCTTCAAAACAAACCTAGATAAAAAGGGTAGGACACTTAATCTTTGGTAAACTTGTAAGCTACTTTATTAACTTTTAATCTTCAATTTATTTTTATATATATCGAAACTTGACTCTAAAAAGGCAAAGTGTTAAACCCGGGCGTATCTCCAGTATAAATTTGTATTAGTTTTATAACTCATTTGATCTTGTGCTAAAAATCGATATGCCTCTTTGTTAATCCTCTAATCCTTAATTTTTAAGTTTTATTTTTACTTCTCCGTTTATTGCATATATATATATATATATATATATATATATATGTGTATGTGTGTAGATATGTATGTATATATATATGTACATATGTTTGTGTGTATGTATGTTATTTATTTATATTTTTTTTTTTCTCTTTCTGTAACCTATATATAGGCCGTAACCTTTTATGTATTTCAGTGTTCCTGAGGATGTCATTAGACGAAAGCGCTTGAGCACCGTTTTGTGTTTCCTTTCCTTCGTGGTTTTATTCATCATAAATATTTTTCACGTGTTACTTTCGTGAAATAATTTTCATATATATATATATACGGTGTATATATAAGGTTGTAACATAAATTCTGCTCGATTAGAAAATGGACGATAAATAATAGAATAACCTCAAGATAATGTGAAATAGCTTTAGAAATGTTGCAAAATACACGCGGCGACAGGTTCGCACGGGTTTTATCACGATACAGAATGATAAAGAATGACTTAGGCTAGTGTAGAATTAGGCTAATGAATATTTTCTCTGGGGTTTTTCATACAGTTACAACGCCACCCTTTCAATATTACAGTAATTGAACAAACATGGAGCCCACGAAAGAGCATATTCGACGTGTGATGCTGTATGAGTTCCATAAAGGATCTAACGCTAGTGAATCCGCAAAAAACATACAAAAAGTTTATGGAAATGATGTTGTGAGTGAATGGATGTGTAGGAGATGGTTTGAGAAGTTCAGAAATGGAGACTTCAGTCTGAAAGATTATCAACGGACAAGACGACCAAATGAGTTAGATGAAGAGTTGCTGAAAGCAACAGTGGAGGAAAATCCAACGGTAACTGTAAGAGAACTTGGTCTGCAACTCGGCGTTAACCATATGACCATTCATCGTCATTTGAAGCTGTTAGAAAAAGTAGTGAAGGTTGGAAAATGGGTTCCGCATGATTTGTCACAAGCGAATCTTCAACATGGAGGTCCGGTACTAATGTCTCCGAACAACTGATATAATGAGCAAACCAACATCGAATCGATATTTGCACATCACTGCATTCTCGGCAACTGCAGGCACCGTTTTTGAATCGGATCGTCACTGGGGTTGAAAAATGGGCCCTCTATAACAATATTAAGCGTCGACATCAGTGGCTTAGCCGTGAAACAAAGCCTGAACCTCACCCAAGGAATAGACCCCATCCAAAGAAAATTTTGCTAGCGTTTGGTGGGATATGCAAGGAACTATTCATTTTGAGCTACTGCCAGATAACCAAACAATCGCAGCTGAAGTCTACTGCCAACAACTCCAACGATTGAAGATGGCATTACAAGAAAAGCGTCCTGCATTAATTAATCACAGAGGTGTTCTTTTCCACCAGGATAACGCGCGCCCTCACACTGCTCGAACACCACTCCCCAATTGAAGGCATTTGGTTAGGAAAAAATGCATCATCCACCTTATTCTCCGGACATCGCAACTTCAGACTACCATTTATTCGGAAGTCTGCAACACCACCTAGATGGATAAAAGTTGCAATCCAGGGAAGCTATCAAAAACGAAGTGATCGCTTTTTTAACTCGAAACCAAGGGATTTCTTCGAACGTGGCATAAAAAAAAACTTTTCTACAGGTGGGAGGAGGTTATAGAAAAAGAAGGGAATTATATTGATGATTAATATGTCATTATGTCAGTTAATTTTTTTTGTGTGAATAAACTAAAAATTCAAGCAAATTTGTCCTTACAAGTCCTTTAATTTTTGTTCTGAATGAACTAAAAAATCGAGCAGAATATATGTTACAACCTCATATATACTGTATATATATATATATATATAATATACACACACACACACAACTTTGGTCAGCTTCCGCCCGAATTGTTCATTCTGACCAAGGTCAAGCTTTTCACTCCACCTTAGACCTACAGTTTAACGTGGAATCCGAACCACGCCCCATCACCAGCCCAGCGTCTTAGCCACTAGGCCACCTAAGGTACCCATTTATCTACCAACCACTTTCTTTATTGTGTGGAAGGATAAACAGCTGGGTATTGTTGCGCGCCGGCTGCCGTCGGGTCTCGAACCCGGGGCTGATGGATTCGTAGTCAGCGATGCTAACCACTACGCCACCGAGGCGCATATATATATATATATATATATAACCTTTGGTTAGCTTCCGCCCGATTGTTCATTCTGACGAAGGTCAAGCATTTCACTCCACCTTAGACCTACAGTTTAACGTGGAATCCGAACCACTCCACCAGCAGCCCAGCGTCTTAACCACAAGGCCACCCAGGGCACCCATTTATCTACCAACCGCTTTCTTTATTGTGTAGAAAGATGAACAGCTGGGTTTTGCTGCGCGCCGGCTGCCATCACCGGGTCTCGATCCCGGGGCTGATGGATTCGTAGTCAGCGACGCTAACCACTACACCACCGATATATACAGTATATATATATATATATATATATATATATTATATATATATATATATATGAAGCGAATGAAGCAAAGTGTGTAAGTTCTTGTTCCTTAATGATTTAATTCAGAACCGTACCAGTTATTTGAAGCAAAAGAAGATTTGCCTTTAAAAAGCTTTAAAAAAAATTAAAAAGGAAAATATTTCAGTAAAGAACGGTTTTATGTTTTTTTCTTTTTTTAATCTTTTGTAATCAATGTTAAAAATACTTGGAAAGTATATATATATATATATATATATATATATATATAAAGCGCTAGCTATGAACATTAACTTTATTTAATAGGCAATAAACCAAAATTCAACGATATACTTTCCAAGTATTTTTAACATTGATTACAAAAGATTAAAAAAAGAAGACAACATAAAACCGTTCTTTACTGAAATGTTTTCCTTTTTAATTTTTTTTAAAGCTTTTTAAAGGCAAATCTTCTTTTGCTTCAAATAACTGGGACGGTTCTGAATTAAATCATTAAGGAACAAGAACTTACACACAACATATAAGGCGTCGCGAGTATGATGGGAAAAACTCGCCAAACCAGTTTTGAGGTAGACGCGTTTAAACTTTTTCACTTGTGTACGAGGGGCACGAGGGGGATATATGGGTATATCAATTGTCTGTGGATGTGGGAGGGTTGAACTGTTCACTTGTGGAACAATCGCCAAATCGCTAATGTGGTGAGTTCGCCCCTTGTACTCGCGATGACTCATATACTGCATATATATATATATATATATATATATATATATATATGTGTGTGTGTGTGTGTGTGTGTGTGTGTGTTCACCCGACTCTGTGTAATTTCTGTTGTAATATCAGTCACTGTCATTTCGAACACAGCTACAAATTTTATCGGACCACCATTTGCAAGTACTATGCAAGGCAAGGGGGCGACAAGTATGGTAAGAAGTGCTAGTATGATCATCGTCTCCCACCACACTCAAAGGACAATAGGAAAACCGTCAAGACAGCTATGAATACAATCCACAAAGCAAATTTTCTTGATATTGCAGACACAGTACTGGTACTAAAACCGCATTTACAGTGACGCTAACTTGTTATGTACATGTTGGCTGAGCATGTTAGCTAACATTGCTATCTAACATGCAGTAAATGTGCACTGTTTACACTGGAACACATGTTATCTAACATGTTTAGTCAATTAATAACATCTGCCGCATATAATAGAAACTGCACGTCACAAAGCCACAAACATTTGCCTACTAACTGACTAGTGGACACTCCACCAGGGTTGCCAACCTATTACGAACAAAATTTCGCCAAAAATAATATATACGAGGTCTGTTCAAAAGGTATCCGGACAGGGTGTTTATTTTTAGAACAAGGTCATGCTTGGAGTTGTGACTATGCTATACATGTCTTTGCATGTCGAGTCAAATTGACTGATAAGGTTGCACTCCATTGTGTAACGTCAGTCCACTGTGGTGAGCCGATAAAGTTAAACGCGTTTTGTTTCTCGAAATTTCTAACGATTTCGGAGAGTACCGAGCAACATGTTTGTTTTAAATTTTGTTTAAAAATTGGGAAAAGGGCCAGTCAACAAACAATCAACAAAGAATTTTACATTGAAGTTTTGAGCCTTCTACGTGAAGCAGTTCGGAGGAAATGGCCGCAGAAGTTGGAATCCGGAGACTAGATGCTTCATCACGATAACAAGCCATCTCACTCGTCGCAACATGTCCAGCACTTTTTGGCCAAAAGCGCTACCCTCAAGTACAGCAGCCCCCATATTCGCCGGATTTGGCGTCATGCGACTTTTTTTGGTTTCCGAATTTCAAACAAACCCTGAAAATGCACAGATTCGATGATGAGACCGTAGTAGTATGCCCGCAAAACGTTAGAGTGCATAGCAATTGCAATGTTGATTAAATGTTGCAAGGTGCCAACCCACCTTCCCCAGTGCCACCCACAGGGTGCCAAAATAAAGGGGAGACCCCGAGGAAGCTGACGGAATCCACCTAACCTCTTTTTGGGAGAAGTTGGGACGGCCTCACCCCACAAAGAGGTATACCTAACCAAAGAGAGAGGAGGAGAGAGAGAAAGAGGCCATCCAGCTTCTGCCAGATGCAGAAGCTTAATGAGAGCTCAGGTAGCTTCACTTGGCTTGGAACTCGAAATCCGCTAGTTGGCGTAGAAGCCAGTTGGTTTAATCCGCCAGTTGACCTATTCCGCCAGTTGACTTAGAAGACATAGAAGGCAGGTGTATGTATATATTTTAATTAACTTTTCAGAGGCCAGATCGCGCTATTCAGATATTCTTGACAGTTGGCTTAGAAATCCGCCAGTTGGCTTAATCCGCCAGTTGTGTATATATATATATATATATGAAAATTATTTCACGAAAGTAACACGTGAAAAATATTTATGATGAATAAAACCACGAAGGAAAGGAAACACAGAATGGTGCTCAAGCGCTTTCGTCTAATGACATCCTCAGGAACACTGAAGTACATAAAGAGTTACAGCCTATATATAGGTTACAGAAAAAAAAAAAATATATATATATATATATATATATATACAATAAACGGAGAAACAAAATTAAAGGATTGTGGGAGGGGCACACAAATTTATAAGGAAAAACTATCGATTTTTAGCACAAGATTAAATGAATTGTTTCCAACCAATGTTATAGATAAAAAAAAAAAACAATTTTTACAAATTTATACTGGAAATCTGCCCGGGTTTTAGCACTCTGCCCTTTTTGTATATAAAAATTGAAAAATAAAAGTTATTAGGGTGGCATACAAGTTTACCAAACATTTAGCGTTCTACCTTTCTTATCCAAATCTGTTCTGAAGGAATTCAAAACAACAGGATCGAGTTGAAAAAGACCTTTGCTTATGTTGAAGTTATTTGTAAGTTGGATAATGGCAGACTCAAGAACATTTCTATTAACAATGTTGCTAGAGTGAAATAAAACTGAAGCATTATTCCAATCAATACAGTGGGATAACTCTGACAAATGGACAAAAAGGGCACTGGACAACTGTCCTGTTCTAACGGAATATTGATGCTGTTTTATACGTGTGTGCAAATCCTTTCCCGTCTGACCTATGTAAAAGGAATCACATTGTTTACAACCAATTTTGTAGATAATGCCTGAATTATTGGTAGGGCTATTTTTTACTATGATATTTTTCACAATATTGTTATATGAAAATACTACATTAATATCCAAAAGTTTAAGTACATTAGCAATGCCTAAAAATCCCGGGAAAAATGGAAGTACTAAAATATTTTTTGACAAAGTACGAGTGTTACTATTCACACGATAGAAAGTTCGTTTTGCCTTGTTGAGTGAAGATTCCATAAACGCAAAACGAACTTTCTATCGTGTCAATAATAACACTCGTACTTTGTCAAAAAATATTTTAGTACTTATTTCGTCAGTGTTGAATGTACTATATTGACAAAATAACCCAGAATTCACCACGTGGAGGTGGCTGCATTTCGAGTTCTTCCCTGCTCGACCCAACCACCCTACCATTATCGGACTTAGGCTAGTTACACACTGTAGTCACTTTTTTTTTCCATTCTTGGCATTTTCTTTCTGGATTCTAATCTTGCTCTGATAAATCCATCCCTTGCCTCTGAACCGCATACTGTAGCTAAAGCCTCTGTTACCAGCTTTATATGCCGTTCAACCGCTTGGGTGTGGCAAGGAAAGCGTGGGATGAAATCAGGTACATCTCCTGATGAGATATAGTTCAGGATGTCGGAGCGTGATATAACTTTTGTCAGAGGAGGCTCTGACAGCTCACAAGTTTGCTAGTTAATCATGTTGTAGTATTCACTGCACTGAAAGTTCAACGTGGGCAATTTAAACAGTCTCACTGCGGCTGACTCAGAATCTCTTGTTTTAAGGATTCTCCTCCATCCTAATTCTCTGATAAGTTTTGCTTCATCGTGAATCATACTAAGGAGAACATTCTCAGGATGAGAAAAATAGGAATTTCTCTGAATAACACGATCAACTATTTCAATTGAGCTAGAGAGGGAGTACATTCACCTTTTGACACAGCATCATAGATTTCTGCCAAATATTTTTGATCTGTGCTCAGATCATCTCTGTCAACTACAATTTCTTCCGCTTCAACTGCTTCAAACTCAACAACAGGTCTCTTTTCACAATCAATTAACTCTTTTCCTATAGGCCTCGTAAAAATATGAGGACCTGTTGTTTTACCATCAATGTCAGTCACGATGTGCCGCAAGGGAAGTTCATTAGTGTGAAGCAAGCAAATCAGCCACTGGAGTGCTCTCTGAAAGTGCTCTTCAATACTTCTTATCACTCCTCCTTTTGGTCCTGTATTAACTGCTGTCCCGTCGCATCCAACGGCTTTAACTTCTGAAGTATCAATCTCATTTGAGCGAAAAAATCCAAAATTGCAGAAGATATACTCTGTGCTGAGCCAGAAGCGGGAGTTACATGCCCAATATAATGCGAGTTTGGTTCTTGAAGCAAAGTGACATGTTCTTCTGCTACATTTTTTTGATAACCTTTACTGCCAACTTTTTCTTGCACTGCAGTTCTGTCCTTTCTTCCATCGAAATAGATACTCTCCATAGTTTCTTCTTCATAATCTCTCTTTTGAATGGTAGATCTCTCTTTTTCTAGCTCTCCTTACTTTGTATCTGTCTATTACTGAACTTAAATCTTTTTCGTTTATAATTCCCACGTCTTCAAGAACAGCCGAAGCAATTATACCTGTCTGACACACCAGTTCTGTTACAAGCTATAGCCAATGATGAGATTGTTCCATGGTGAGATTGTTCCATCGATTTGATTCTCTGTGTCGGTTCATAATCAGAATCCGCTCCTTCTGTTTCACTTGATGTTGATGACAGTATTTCAGTTGCTTGTCCTTTACTGGTAGATGGTTTTGGTTCATACTGTTTCATTCTCTGTTGTCTTCTAGCAATAGTTGCTAGATCTTTACGAGTTTGTGAAACATCAAGAGAGCCTATTGCCAATTTTCTTGTTGTTCTCTGATCTTTAAGGAAGTCTTGTTCAATTGCTGGAACCTTGAGATGGTTTTCACATGAACACTTATTAAAATTTTCACATTTGCAAGCACTGATGTCAAATAATTTGTTTTCTGCCTTATTTTGAAATGTTTGTAATTTAATTTTTAATGAGTCACTATCTTGTTTCCTTTTTATTGACTTTATAAGGTTTTGACATTTTTCATGGCAATTTTTAATCATTTGAATGACACGGTTATGAGAAACAGTAGGAATAGAGGCTGTGTTCCACAAATCTTCGAGAGTTTTTGAGAAAACACCCGAAATTTCTGCAACTGTAGGCTTATTCTTCGATGTCTTCAGATTCGACCTTATTTGATGAAAATATTTCATGACGTCCTTATAGGTTGGAAGGCACCTCTTGTCTAGATCAGCTGGAGCCCCCAAATATAGGGGAACTTGAAGTTCTTGTTGCTTGAGCTGCTACTGACGTTGTGAAAAACACAGTAATTAATAAAAAATTAAGAAATTACTCCTGAAACGTAAAATATTCTTGCATTCTGCAGAAGTTTTGTATATTACACCAACGTATTATTATGCACTAAAACATGCAGTATATGTCCACATATGCGTGTTGTCGTGTTCCAAAGATGTATTAACAGCAAGAGCAACACAATCCACTTCTTACCCGAAACGTAGCTAGTGGAGGTTTCAGAAGCTACCCAACTTTTCACGTCATATATAAATGCTTTTTTGAAGGATAAGGTAGAAGCATCAGGGTATCCGCGAGGAGTTGATACCGAAGATGAAAAGTCGGCCTATATTCAACGTTACCGTGATCGTGAAGGTATACAGCTTGACTGTTCCAAAATTGTAAAGAACCCTGGCAAGCGCTTTAGTGCAAAGTTGTGTCTAAACAGTCTTTGGGGAAAATATGCACAGAATACTGGCAAAGGGAACGTTCATTTTGCACAAAGTTATAGTGAAGTCTGTGATTATGCCAATGCTCTCGATAAAGAGGTCATGGAGATCATGAATGTAGGTAATACTTACATAATAAAGTGCAACAATACCAAATTTGCCAGAGATACCTAACGGGTTACAAACATACCTGTAGCCAGCTTCACAACGGCTTACGCAGGCATCAAACTTTGGGGCTTATTGCATTTTCTTGGGCGGAGGGTATTGTACGCTGATACAGATAGTGTGATATTTACAGAGAGGGAGGGTGAATACATGCCTCCTCTTGGTGAATTCCTCGGAGAGTTGACTGATGAGATCAAGGATGAGTATGGAGACACCGCATACGCCGACTCTTTTGTCTCAACAGGGCCAAAAACTTATAGGGTACGGGTGAGGGTGGGGGATGATATGAAATATATCTTGAAGGCAAAGGGTATCACGCTCAACCAGGCGAATCGGCGGGTTGTTAAGTATGAATCGTTGAGGGATCTAGTGTGCTTGGATGATGATGATGAGGGCGACCGGTCGCCCCAGCTAACTGTAGGCACTCACAATTTTCGGGCGCAGAAGCTGGGGGGCGTGAAGGAACTCAGGGGAACAAAGGTGTGCCGTAACACCTATAGGAAACGTTACCAGGTACCTGGTACCTATTATACCGTACCCTTTGAATACCATAATCTTTGATGTGTCTATTGTTAACTTATTTATTACACGTATTTGTAAATATATATATATATATATATACACCTTGAATATAATCTTTGATGGGTCTATGGATATGGAGAGTGAGTCTTGTTGATGAGTGGTTGACAAGCGATATTATGTCATGTTGCATCATACCGATTACTCGTACCCTGCGACTGAGAATGTAAATCTTGTCATCTTGGAGAATCTTAAGTATTTTTATCACTATGTTAATATATATCATGACGAAGTTTGTTGTGAGGTTGTGGCTAATGCCCTGTGTGAGTTTTTAACAGACTTTAGAGAGGAGTATCGCTTGTTAAACTAAAACGAAAAAATATGGGCATATGTTCCTCTCAAATAGTGCGAAGTGTGAATAAAATGTGTTTAGTTCGTGAAAATTCCCCTGAACGAAAATGTCTGGTGTGCATTATGGGGAGTGGGAGTGATAAAACATTAAAACCGGTATTGCTTCATGTATCGGAAAATTTCTCAAAACATCTACCCAATATAATGGGATACAACTATTCGAACAGCGCCGTACACGTTTCATTAGCTTATGGTGTGACTCACTCTTCCCGTCGAGCCGATCCGTTGCATGTGGCTCAAAGTCATCTCAGAGCTTGAGCCGACTGGACGTGCGCTCCTCGAATACGATGGAACTTCCTTTGAGCAGCATTCTCAACACCGTGTACGATGTGTCCGTGACGAAGTCGTTGCGTGTGTTCAGGCGTAATTCCGGTGCCGTTAACTATGTACTGGAAACGGGATGTAGACAAACAAACAAACGGAATGTTCTTTATTTAAGTGTCGATGAGATGAATAGAATATTCGTGATAGTTGAGAAGGGGAGTGAGGATCGTTATAAAATTCCTACAGATGTAGGTACAAGAAGAGAGCAGATTACTGACACCCCTCATATGCCATTGTTTCTACGTTGTGTATAAATAACGATCGGCCATGCATTGATATACGGCTGATGTGGAAGAATGCTTCTGGTAATAACGCTCTTGTCCCTACGCGAAACCGTTTTATCCTCGACAGAATATTTGAAATCGTCGGATTCCGCAAGCTGAAGCCTATATTAGACGCGCGTGTTACGGATATGCTTTATTTTGATACGGTTCTTGAATACGCATACACCGCTCTGCTCGATAGGTTTACCGAGTGTAGGACTGAACAAGGTGAGAATGGTCTAGAGCTGGATACTTATTTAAAAAGTTTAGACTCTTTGAAATATCATGAACTTTGGTACAAAGCATTTGATCGGTACAGGGCTGAGCTCACCTACACCGTTCACCCTGAAGAACTATTTCTTTATATAATGAGCAGCTGTCGTAACGATTTAGAAGATTATTTCAACTGCCGCTATGCAGTGTGAAGATGAGTTCACGATTGAAAAGCTCGGGTCGGTAGAAATAAATCCTCGATTGGAAAGGCGTATTTATAAACTTGTATTTAATAATGATGTTGTGGCTAACGATGAACTCTTTGTGCGTGCTTTTGATTGTATTCTAGCCGTATTTAAAGGTAACTTGCCAACCGGATGTAAATTGGGCACAAAAATGGTACTGAACGATATGAAGGCCATTTATATAGAGTACAGATTTCCCTATACCTTGAGCGGTGAAATAATATTAAACCGCGTATACCGCGTAATGCAAAGCAATAACCATGTGATTGTAGACTCGATTACGTGTGAGTTTAGTGTATTGCGCAGTAAAACAAAGTGAATGTATTTATTTTCAATATATTTAACATAATTGTGTATATATATTTCGCATGTACTGTTATATTGATGGCTATACGTTTTGTATTTCTTATTTTTTATTTTGCGCAGTAGAAGATAAAGTGTATGTATTTATTTTCAATATATTTAACATAATTGTGTGTGTGTGTGTGTGTGTGTGTGTGTGTGTGTGTTTCTCCCGTACTGCTGTATGGATGGTTATACGTTTTGTATTTCTTATTTTTTATTTTTTCGATTTTGTGCAGTAGAAGATAAAGTGTATGTTTTATTTTCGATATATTTAATTATTTAATATAATTGTGTGTGTATATATATATATATATATTTCTCCTGTACTGTTATATTGATGGTTATATTTTTTTATTATATACATATTCCTCGTTCATATTTCTTATACTATTATTATGTTTTATATTTTGTGATCATTCCAATCTACAGGGTGTACATAAATGTTTACCCTGAAAACAGTATGCTTTCATGTTTTAATGACGAACCTTACATCCGTTTTCTTTTTACAGGTGATCTCGTACACGCAGGGAGTTTCTGTGCTGGTGTGTTTCGTCTACCGTATTCGCCGCTAGGAGCGCTGTAGTATCTGTTCAGTTAAGATGGCGTCTGTGACAGAGAAGGCACAATGTGTTGTGTGGCTTGCAGAAACAAAATCTCCTGTCAGTGTTCAGCGAAGGTTCAGAACAAAGTATGGAAAGAATCCACCTGATGTGAAGTTAATTAAGTCGTGGATGAAAAAATTCTTGGAAACTAGAAACGTGGAAAAGGGAAAGAGCAGTGGTAGACCATCATTTTCCGATGGGACGGTGGAAAACATTCAAACTGCTTTCACACGGTCACCAAGGAAATCGGTGAGACAAGCTTCATGCCAACTAAACATACCGAAGTCTACGGTGCAGAAGTTGTTACACAAATGTTTGAAGTTACACGCCTACAAGGTAAAAAATGTTGGAAAATGTGTGGCGTGAGTGTGAATACCGTTTAGACATTTTACGTGCCTCTAGGGGTGCACATGTGGAAGCTTATTAAGTTCATTAACTATGTATCAAAACTTTTTATGTTTATCTACTTATGATTAAAACTGTTTGAATACGAGCGTTTATTTAAAAGTTATAGCATACTTTAATCAGGGTAATCATTTATGGACACCCTATATATTTATTTTCTATATATTTACAATATTTCGTCTAAATAAACAGAATGATGTAATGGTGTTTTATTTAACTCTTTTGGTTGTAAACGATAATTAATTACACCAAATGGCTGGTTACGCCTTCTAAACCGACTGACGGATTTCTAAGCCAACCGTCAAAAATATATGCTTTACTTAAATGAATACCACAATCTGGTAACTCAACCTGAACAAGCCATTTACGCCGTCTAAGCCAACAGTCAATAATATATGCTTTAATTAAAAAAAATAGCAGAACTTGGCAACTCAACCTGTACGAGCCATTTACGCCTTCTAAGCCAATAGTCAATAATATATGCTTTAATTAAAAAAATAGCACAATCTGGCAACTCAACCTGTACAAGCCATTTACGCCTTCTAAGACAACTGGCGGACTTACACCTTATAAGACAGCGGGCGCTTGGCTGAAGTCTTAATATGCACTTGGCTCCAGCCAGGTGAACACCTCTCTTCCTTTCTCTCCTTTTCTCTTTCTCTTGGAGGATAACTCCGCCTCCAAGTTTCATAACCCCTTGTTGCACCTGCAGCATTCCACCCTTCCCCTTTGCATAAGTCCCCCCCTTCATTGCATACCTCCTCCCCTTTGCAACATACCCCCACCCCCTTTGCAACATACCCCCTTTGCAACATACCCCCTTTGCATAAGTCCCCCTTCATTGCATACCTCCTCCCCTTTGCAACATACCCCCCACCCCCACATCATAGGAATTTTCAGTGTAGATTATAATATATTATTTTATTCTTTTAGGTAGGGGATGGCTGCGAAATTAACAATGGACGAGAGGGTGGGCTTGGTTTTAATGTATCGAATACCAAGTACGACATATCGATGAATCGGTACAGAATTTAAATTCTGTACCGATTCATCGATTTGTAGTACCTGGTATTCCATGCATTAAAACCTTGTTTGCAATTTTGTAGGAAAATCGAGAGCAGTCCATGAAACATACTAGTCCCGTTTTATGTCTTAATAAACATCAACAAATGTACCTCAGTTTATTTACCTATGTAAATATTGTTAACACAGCTTTATGTATAAAATAATATAACAATGATTTTAACCTTTAATGGTAGCGAAGTGACCTAGTAACGAACAGACCTAGTAGCGAAATGTCCAGTAGCGAAATGTCCGGTAGCGAACTGCCCGGTAGCGAACTGTCCAGTAGAGAACTGTCCGGCCACCATAAACAAGTATTAATGGAAATGAAGGGTCTATAAAGGGTGTTTCATAACATGTGGGACGCACTTTCAGGACGGAATCAGGAACTGAAAACAATGAAAAAAGTTTATATAAACATATGCCCGGATTCGCCAACAGAGGGAGCCTCGGTCCTAAGACGCACGACTTACCACTAGGTCAGCGCCACGAGCTGAAGCAAGCAGCCCACCTCACACCAGCATCTGATTTTGAGACGTCGTGACGTCCTATTCAGAATTATCCTCGTTGCATCATGTCTTATTTTTTAGATATTCGCTAAATAAGTTTTCAAAATATCACCCAAGAAATATATCGATGCATATATTGAAACAAAGTTATTTCACCAATAGAATTAAAGTGATTTGCTTATAGTTACTTAAAATATTTAGGTTATGTACAGTACATGTGAGTGGTATTTAGCAAGTTTGTCTGTATGACGTCACTGTTACATGCATCCTTCAGCATAGTAGAAAAGACTCATCGATGTAACGGCAGTACATCGATCAGTCATTTTTCGTTTCATTTAATCATTACACATGTGCGCGTCAGTATGCTTCGTGACTTTAAGAATAAGCGTAGCTCATTTTGCTCTCTTTGTGGTAGTTTCACAATAAAGTGTCAAAGAAAAAGCATAACACCGCTCATCAAGACTTGCTACTATTATTATTTTGGATGTAAACTTGGTGATCAGGAGATAAACTAAGAACCACATTCATGCTGTATCTCGCATGTCTCTAACAATACATTTTCTTCATTCGCATTTCTTTCCACCGAATCTTGGAGATGTCAGTGATGAACATGATGAACGCTTCCACCAAGATATTTCTGAGGTTGAAAAGAGGTATCAAGGACAGTGGAACTCGAGTATGATGAGCGATTACACTAGGGAACAACATTTTTGTTTCTTGAAAACTATTTGGTGTTTCTTATTGAACATTTGATGCTGATTCCAAATATGGTTTCAGAAGTTTTTAATCACCCATAGTTTTCGAGAAAATAATATTTCCATTTACTCAGAGTTTTCCCAAAATATTAGTTAAAATTAAGTGTACTAATTTAATTTTACTTTTTTTTTTTTCCCAGGTTAACTATATTTAATAGTATTTTTTGCATTAAAAAATATAGCTATTTAAACAAACAGATTTTTAATAAAAATAAATAAAAAAATTTCAAGTTTTGCTCAAATTTTAAAATTTTTCATAGTAAAAAAAATTGGTTTTTCATTCCAAAAAGTTTTCCGTGATTTCAATAATTTTCCGCCAGCATGAATCGAAACTGTATTAATCCCAGAGATGCATTTTGCTACGTATGTGGAGAACTGACCATAATGGCACAGAGGAAGACGATGACCCCACTCGTGAAGAAGGCTTACGAACTTTATTTTGGATGTAAGGTAGGCGACCAAGACAAATCCTGGGCATCTCATATCTCATGCATTTCCTGTGCCGTCACTCTTAGGGGTTGGATTAAAGGTACCCGCAAATCTAAGCCATTTGCCATACCAATGATTTGGAGAGAGCCCAAGGATCACCTAACGGATTGCTATTTTTGTATGACTAACGTTTCATGATTCTCTGCCAAAAATAAACATAAAATTCAATACCCAAATCTTGCATCTGCCATGAGACCAGTACTACATGACGATGATAACCCAACTCCAACTCCCCCAAAGTCATGGACACTGGATGAAGAGTCTGAAGTTGAACCAATGGAAATTGATGACACTAAAGATACAGACTTTCAGCAACCTGAATCAAATAAACCACGTATGATAACGCAGGTTATGCTGAATGATCTCGTGAGAGATTTGGACCTTCCGAAAAAGAAAGCGGAATTATTGGGCTCCAGGTTACGTGAATGGAATTTGCTGGCAAAAGATACAAGCATATCGGCGTTCCGCACTCGCCAAAAAGATCTGATGCAGTATTTCTCCTCGTCAGGTGGTTTATGCTACTGTAATAATGTAAATGGACTGCTGTTAGCTCTCGGTCATGAGCACAAATCTGAAGATTGGCGTTTATTTATTGACTGTTCGAAGCTAAGCCTCAAGGTTGTACTACTTCACAATGGAAATAAATACCCTTCCATTCCTGTAGGGCACGTTGTCCACATGAAGGAATCTTACGAAAATATGAAACTCATCCTTCAGCAGATTAATTATGACCAGTTTCGTTGGTATATATGTGGGGATTTAAAAGTCGTCGCACTTCTTCTGGAAATGCAGCTCGGTTATACGAAGTTCTGCTGCTTCCTTTGTGAATGGGACAGCAGAGCCAGAGATTCGCATTATTTTGTAAAGGATTGGCCACTTCGTCAAAAATGTATCCCAGGACTGAAGAATGTGTCTCATGAACCCTTAGTTGACCCCAATAAAATATACTTACCGCCACTTCACATCAAACTTGGCATCATGAAAAATTTTGTCAAAGCAATGAACAAGGAAGATGAGGCATTCAAATATTTGAAGAAAAGGTTTTCACGACTTAGCGATGCAAAGATAAAAGAAGGGATCTTTGTTGGTCCCCAAATCAGAGAGCTCATGAAAGATCAAAAGTTTGATGATGCCTTGAGGGGAAAAGAAAAAGTGGCATGGGAGGCCATGAAGAATGTTGTCACAAATTTTCTAGGGAACATCAAAGCCTCTAACTATGAAAAAATAGTGCAGGACATGATTGAAGCATATAGGTTATTGGGATGTAATATGTCACTAAAAATCCATTTCTTGCACTCCCATTTAGATTTTTTCCCTAAAAACCTCGGCGACGTAAGCGATGAGCATGGAGAAAGGTTCCACCAAGATATAGCTACTATGGAGAAACGCTACCAAGGGAGGTGGGATCCGGCAATGTTAGCTGATTACTGCTGGACATTGATGCGAGAAGCTCCTAATGAAAACTACAAGAGAAAATCAGTGACAAAGAAGTTTTAAGAAGAATATTTTAAATGCCAATCTGCCACTAATATAATTTTTATGAAGTATTTTTACTAACTTCTATACACTTTTTGAATAAATATTAAAATACAAATTTCTCAGTAACCTTGGGTGATTGAGAAATTCTACGGCTATATTCGGAATCAGCGGAAAAAATCCTATAAGACCGACCTGTTCACGTCTAAGAAACAAAAACAAAGTTAAAATTTGTTCCCCAGTTTTATTGGTGGCTGCTCCAACAATATACACATTCTACAGAGTACAAGAGAAAAGTCGAGAAAAACTCATTTTTAAGTTTATGGTATGTACGTGTACAGTAGGATTTTTATACTACAAACAGTATGTATATTTGCTAAATTTACTATTATTTCTCTAAAACTAGAGGTGATGGAGCAAAACTAACGTAAGATTCGTAATTTGCATGCTGAAACATATAAATCAGTCATTATGGTTTAAGAAGCAGACAAAAAGTGTAAATTTGTCAACCAGTGTTATTAGTATTAGTATTATGCTTAAGACGGTGTTGTCAGTGGCCACTATACTACATATTCATATTAACATTGGGTCAGCGTGTCGCATCATATTAGGTGGTCTCTAAACCTTATATACTTTCAAATTTTTGTTGCAGTTTATCTTTTAAAATCGTGGCCGTTAAAGTTCATAGTGTGACGTCACACTATTATTATTTTTATTTATTTATCTTTGTATTTAATAACAAACCATTAACGGATAAAGATTTTATCGGGGATTAAAATTTTGCTCTAATGACACTCCCCTCCGGCACTCCGCATTTTCTCCTCTTTCCTCTCAACCTGCTTTCCCCTCTTGGGGTCGCCCGTCCCTCAGCCTTCATTTCCCATACCCCTATTACCCACTTGACATAACTGGCAGCATACTATTCGTGCTATTTTTTGTATCACTTTTTTCTTACTTTTCTTTCTTTTGGGCCTTAATTTAGGTTAGGTTAGGTTAGGTTAACCTAACCTAACCTAAAATATTAAAAAAATTGTGTGTAAAATCATGAAGTAGCATGAATTCGTGATAATGTGACTTCGAGTTTTTTAATTAAAATCCTAATGAGAATAAAATTTTAAAAAATAATCATTATATACGGTAAAAAAGCGCATTCTCTAAACTTTTTAATGGAACCCCTCCTTACCTTAATAAAATCAATTAAATATTTGAAAAAATAAAAAACACCACATGTAGGAACTAATTTAACTTCAATGACCACCGACGAAAATGTTGGAAGAATTTGGCGAATTGGGAATTCGTCCAGGATGTCCCTGTCAATTTGAGTCATAATTAAAATTTTTGGTAAGTTGGAAGAACTACTCCTAATCAACAGATTTATTATCATATCATATAAATACAAAAAAAGCACAAGCACATATTGATATTAATCATATGGATCGACTTAAAGACCATTAACTTGAACACATAAGGCGTAATGGCCGTAAAAGCTGCTATGACAGCAGCTTGAAGATTATTAGTATTCCGTGGATTGGTAGCAGTCACGAAAAGTCGGATCTGGGTTGTGAGGAGGCCAAAAATAAGACCAAATTTTCTACCCTTATGGATAATAGAATTTTTCGTTAAGAAAATCTCTTGTGATGCGTGCAATATGAGTGGACCTCCATGTTGCTGAAAATGAGAACTTTCAAAAATATCTTTATCTACTAGTTCAGGAATAAATGGCGTCTGCAAAATATTCAAATAGTTTCTGGCAGTTGTTCTGCCTTCAATAAACACATGTCCGATCAAATGTTTTTCCGAAATGGCAGCCCAAATCATTAGTTGTGAGGGATGTTGGATGAATTGATCCGTAAAGTAAGGGTTTTCCTTACTTCAGGACACTATAATTTTGGCTCTGGCATCAACAATTCAACATACATGGCACATTCATCTGTAAAGAAGAATAATTTGCGTTGAACATCTGTATGATATTTTGCAATGATTTTTTGACATTTGGCAGAATGAGTAAACTGAACATCATCAGTCAGGAACTGCATATGTGTTGGTTTACATGGCTTACATTCAAGATCTCTTCGAATGATAGTGTGAATAGTTGATTTAGTAATTCCCATTTCCAATGATCGCTTTCTTATTGATTTTTTAGATCTTGTGACTGAAGCTTCAACTTCACTAACATGACAATGCCGTTCCTTTGATCGTCTACAACGAGTATCATCGTTAATATTACCCGTTATGAAGAGCTTTTCTTCTCACACACGAATTGTTTTGCCTCTTGGGATATCAGCATCACCCATCTCAAAGCGTGTCATCAGTTCCTATCTTATTTCCTTCATAGCAGCCTAATTTTTCTTACTTTCATGCCACCAAACGGCAGCTCAGATACGAAATACATAGGTGTACTCACAAGTATCCATCATTGTAAATTGAGTTATTTTACTTCTGAAATTTTATTTTGAAATAAAAAGAAAAATGTATGAAATTAATTATATAAAAATATTCATGATAATATGCACCCAAACATAGAATTGCCAGGGACTTCCTAGACACCCTGTATATATATATATATATATATATATATATATATATATATATATATATATATATTACAGTCAATGTCTAAAATTAGGCACTTTATAAATTGGTTGAAATTTTACGCCATAAGTCAAATGCATGCTTACCTTAATACCGAATTAACCCTAACCTAGCCATGAATTTTTAGGTAACATTGGAAATACCAGTAGGCATGTATATGCAGTAAGGTAGGTTGATTTTGGAACTATGATCTTCGACTAGTGTAGATAGAAAGGTATTAATGTATAAAAAACTTTGCACCAACTCATATTTGTGAAAATGATTGTATTTTTTGAGGATTGTTAATTATTTTTAAGTTGTTAAATTGCCGAATTTTACGCGTAAAATCGCGCGCACGGCATTCGCGCAATTTAAACAAAAAAAATATCGGACCTTATTTCATCAAAATAATCAATTAAAATGCGGCTTTTTTAACAAAACGATGCTTGAAACGTATTGTAAATGCATTATAGATGTTTATTAGTGTATTATTTTGTATTTTTTAATGATATTTACCTATAAAATGTGTATTAAATTAAGTTATTTTATGATGCGTTCATTTAATTATGTTTATTTTCAGATATTTCATAAAAATGGGTAAAAAACGGAAGTCTGCAGTGTTAACTCGAAGTGATAGTGCCAAAAAATTCAGTGGCCAGCCTTCCCCTTTGGATAAAACAGAGCCTCCTACCCTCCGCCAAGTTATTCAGTACAGTTATTTCCTCCAAAACAGCCACCCGGACTTGAAAGACTATGATATTGCTAAAATGATAGCAAAGGATGTGATTGAGATCTGGCAGGCAGTGAACCCGCGGCTGCCCCTGTATGAGGAATATTATGTAGTGAAATTGGTGGATAAAGTGTGCTTCAAGAAAGCAAAAGAGATAAACAGGAAATCTCTTTCTACAGTCCAGGAGCAGAATCTGGAGGAAAAGCTGGATAAACTTTTTGACATTTCTGCTTGCACCTGTAAGCTACCTGTTCGTCCCTGTGATGACAATGCTGTGAAGTGCAAGAAAGAAAATTGTCAAACACAGCACATAATCTGCACTTGTCCTCCCAGTAAGAAGGTAATGCTATTATTTTTTTAACTTTTAACTGGCCTAACTTAGTGCGATTAGGTGCCTTTTAAATGGAAGGAAATTCAATGCTTGTAATTGAAAAATATCCGCATTTTCCTCCTGTAATCTTCCTTCCCCCCCCTGGTAATAGAAATTAATAATGAATTTTTTTTCAGGATTTTATCTCTTATTTTAGATCCGCTATTTAATATACATTAATATTTCAGGTTCCAGTAGAGGAGAGGGAATACTTGAGAGATCAGAGGGCCAAAATAGGACCCAAGGGCTCTTTCCAGCTGGGATCTGTGGATAAAGCTGCTGTGAAGAGAGACCAGAGGTCTGCAGCTGAAGCAGAAAGATTACAGAGCCAGATTCAACAGCAGCAGGAAGTGGATTTGGCCACTTTTGCCTCCACACCTTCACAAGATATTTCTTTTGAATCCAGCTCAGGAGAATCAGGAGAGGTAATATATTTTTTCTTATATCTTATCCCATTTTTACCCAAATTTATCCCTACTTTTTGTCCCTATTTCCCCCCTTTTTTTCCCCCATTTTCGCTTTAGTAATTTTTTTTTTCGCCGATTTTCGCCGACTTTTTACCTGAATTTTTACCCATTTTTTACCCCTATTTTCCCAATTTTTTCCCCCATTTTCGTTTAAGTAATTTATTCTCATTTCCGCCCATTTTCGTCGATTTTTACCCATATTTTTCCCTACTTTTTCCCCTATTTTCCCCCATTTTCGCTTTAATAATTTAATTTTTATTTTCATTTCAGCCATCTGGCGGCGAAGCTGAAGAGTTCAAGCCAAGGAGGCACCCAAGTGGAGGTTACAGCTTTTTGAAAACCCCCAGATATGCCATGGAACTGATCAGGGGTGATGTTTCTTCCAATCTTGGGGCAAGTCTTGCTAATGCCTTCCTCCTGGACTTACAAGCTATGGACCTGCTTAAGCCTGGCCTTGATGTGAAACAGATAATAGTTGATAAATCGAAAATGGACAGGGAAAAAGCTAGAATGAAAGTGAAAAGTGTTGAAAAGCACAATGAGGGTCTGGAAAAGTTAGTCTGTATTGGGGTTGATGGGAAAGTTGACAAGGACACTTTGCTGTACAGAGAAGTTAAGGATGAAAATCGGGAGACTAAGCTGAAGAAAGGAAAGGGACAAGAGCACCATTTGACTTTCACAAAGGAGCCGGGAACTGAAAGTGGAACATATCTTACTCACAGAGTCATCCCAATTAAAGGTGCGACTGGAGTTCTTCTTGGTGAAAAAGTTGCTAGTGTCTTGGAGGAGTTTAACAGTGTTCATACCCTGAAAGCTGTCTTCCTTGACAACACAAATACAAACACTGGCTGGGAGGGAGTCCTTGTAACAGCTCTGGAAAATAAAATTGAGCGGAAATTGCATACCATTGGCTGTTCACTCCATCAGAATGAGCTTCCTTTCAGAGCTGTTTTCAAGCATCTTGATGGCAGTACCAAAAGTCCCACTACTTTCACTGGTCCGCTGGGAAAACTCTGTGAAATTGACTACCAAGATCTGCCACAAGTGGAATTCACCAAACTCAGTGGCCCCCTGGATGACATGGAATTTGCTGAGGAGACACTGAATGATCTCAGTAGCGACCAGAGGCTTCTTTTGGAGTATGTGCTTGGAATTTCCAGGGGCAAAGTCAACCCAAGATTTGCTGCCTGGAAAATTGGACCATTAAACCATGCAAGATGGTTGACTTTGGCAATTAGATTGATGTGTCTGTGGACCAGAGGTGCTTACCCTCCAGAACTTCAGGATAAGCTTTACCAGTCCATCAAGTTCATTGTGGAAGTGTATGCACTCAGGTGGTTTGAGATCAAAAGGGACAGCAAGTTCCACAATGAGCAGCTGTACATCTTCAACATGATCCAGAGGATCAAGCAGCAGTCTGAAGAAATCCAGGGTGTTGCTTTCAAGAACCTGAAGTACAATGCTTTTGCCTTGCTGCGCGATAATGTGCTGTACTCCATGATGAAGTCTGATGACTTGGAAGTGAGAGAAGCTGCTCTCAAGAAAATTCTGTCCATCAGGTAAGCATTTATTAATTTAAAAAATGTGAAAAAAAAAATTTGATTATGGGGATTTATTTAATAAAAAAAGGCCCGAGTTCTATAAATCCCCATAATCGAATTTTTTTTCACATTTTCTTATCCCAATTCCCCCCCTCCCCTTTGATAATGGAAATAATCTTACCTTCTTTCTGAAAAAAAATTCGATTATGGGGATTTATAGAACTCGGGTTTTTTTTTTTTAATTTAAGTTAAATTAAATCAGCAATTTTGAGACTAATAGGGATTAAATCTTAAACTGGAATAAAAAATAAATTAATTATTATTCTTTCAGAAGTGCGAAGCCAGCCAAGAAGAGGCTGAAGAAGATCACAGCCATCAACATTGAAGCTACCCACTGGTCAGAACTAATCAACCTTTCTCAAAGTGGCATCTGTGAACCTGCTCTCACAGAAGACTGTTCTGACCAGGAGCTTCAAGAAGCATTGCTGAATGGCACCAAGCTGGAGCTGCCTGATCTGCCTTCACATTCTCAGTGTTGAAAGGGCCGTGAAGCTGACATCTGAAGCTTCCCATACTGTTTATGGACTCGAATCAAGGCAAAAACACATTCTGGCCAAAGCCCTAAGCCGCCAGATGAGACCTTCCTTTGCTTCTAAGGGATCTTAAAGTGAAAATTATGATGATCTTGGGATCTAAATGTGTCTATTTGACTCTGTACATGCTTTTTTTACTTTTTTCAATAAAATTGTAACTTTTTTCAGGATTTTTTTATGAAAATAGTATGATTTTTTCGGCCGAAAATTGCGCAAATGCGGTATTTTTCGGTACGATTTTTTGACGATTTTTGAAACGGTTTCCTCAAAAAACGGTTAAAGCTAGGGATCTGAAATTTTTTGTCAGTTATTATTATATTAAGCCCTGACTATCTCGACTAGTCAAAAGTCGATACCTAAAAAAATGCGGAAAATCAACCTACCTTAATATGCAGCATTACCAGAAAGGTTAGGTTAAGTTATGTTTTTATGTTACTGTAATCATCAATTTAATACATTGTCCGAATTTCAGTTAATTTAAAAATTCCCTAATTTTATATATTGACTCCGTGGTGAATATTAGGCAGGAGACAGGGATGGCTGGAACTCCCCTTTCTCCTGTCACTGTCCTCCTTAGCTGATCTTTTTGCGTGTCTCATCTACCCTGTGAGCAGTCCAGCATGCCCTCAAACACACACTTCTCCCCCTATTCCTCACTACACATACTGTACATGCGTCTCACACACTACACAACCTTTTCAAAATTTCTATTAAAAAATATGAAAAATGGTATCATTGGCCTTGGAGACCTTGTTTTTGGCACTCTCTGTTTTCTGTGGAGAGGGCCACATTTGCGGGCGCTTGCCCTTAGCCTCCTCCTTACTACATAAAAAAAAAAATATATATATATATGGAAAAAATGTATTTAAGAAGCGTTTGCTTTTAACTTTGTTCCTATACTATTCCAAACATTACCTCGTTCGTACGTTAAAGGGATCTCCTTGATATTTCAAATGTCAAGTTAGGTTTCTGGAAGGAAACGGTTAGTATGACTTTGAATTTTTGTATTGTTGATTTGATATAAAACGTGTTTTGCACAATTTACACAAGAGTAAAATATGAAGTATTTTATGAATACGTGAACAGATATTCAGTTTGTGCAAATCATTTGTCTTATGTAGTTGTGAAGATATGAAAATAGGACTTTGTCTACTCTTTTGGTTTTGACAACGGATATGATTTGACAGTTTATTTATACATTACATGCATGGGATAGGTGATACATTGGCTGGTATTATTTTTATGATAGTAATAAATGAATAAATAATAGGCTATATATATATATATATATATATATATATATATATATATATATATACAGGGTGCCGCATAAGTCCGGCATGATAGGAGAAATTCATATTTTTCTATTTCTACAAACCATAATTCATTAAGGTGTGTCGAATTTTTCAACTTTCAAATTCCAAATTTGAGGGGTGCTAAAAAGTTGCAGCATGACTTAAGAATTCTAAAGATATTTTTCTTAATTTAATATAATTTAGTTTTGCTTGGTAAGAAGCTACATAAAAATAGTGGCTTTTTTGACTTTTTTGTGGAATTATATAATAATTATTATATTAATAATTATATATGCTGTATATATAATGCACTGCTGTTTTTACTTATTTCACAGGTTGAAACGTACTCATCAGTGTGCTGAAGATTACTTGTCCTTCAGTGCTACCATCCTAACCAGTGGGAATTGACCTACAATGGCTTCTAAAAGGAGGACAAGACTGGGGACATTCACACATATGGGCAACCTAATTGGAACCGGTAGAGAGTTGTTGCCCTCTGAACTCCCAACTCTGCGAGACGTTCTGAAATATGGGCTACTGCTAAGAGAACAAAGTGGTGAGGATGTGAGAAACTACCCAGCAGCCAGTCTTGCAAAGGACATTTACCCTAAAGTGCTTGAAAAGTGGGAACGAGCAAACAGTTCTTTTGTAGTCCCCGTTGTAAATTCACGAGTCACAATCTTAAACAAGATCCAAGAGAGCTGGGAGCAGGCCAAAAACATATCTCTTGGAAGAGGAAAGCTACATGTCAAAGAGGCTTTCATTGCAAAACTTGACAAGCTTTTTGACATCCTCAGTTGCAAGTGTAAAATTGTTCTCTGCTCTGAATTTGGCTGCCTTGCAGATGCTGGTTGCAAAAACGAAACTCACATTAACTGTACATGCCCTAGGGAGATGAAGATCCCTGTGAAGGAACTTGCTTTCATTAAAGGTCAGAGAGACAAGTCTGGTTCTATTGGACCACATCAGATTGGCTTGCCAGATCAACCTGAGCACAACAGACAAGTCAAAAGCAGAAGCGGCAAGAAGACGAAAGAAGAAGGCTTGCTGAATATAAGCAGACAAGTAAGCAGGATGTTTCAATGCCATCAAATGAAATAATTTTTTCTGATGATGAAAATGAAGAACAAATAGCTGATGCTCAAGATGGAAAGGATGGAAGTTATGAAGTGACATTAGAAATACCAAGCACGTCTTCAACTTCCAATAAAAAGCCAGAGTACAACACATTAGAAATACCTAATGTTGCTATGCATAGCATCAGATATGGTGTTGGCCTGCGTGCCACAGCTGCCATCACCACTGCTGCCTTTATGGATGCTGGCTTGATCACTGAAGAAGACAAGAGACTTGTAGTTGATCACTGAAGAAGACAAGAGACTTGTAGTTCATCACAATAAAGTCAAGAGGGCCCAAGAAAAAGTTATGAGATCCCTGGATCAGGAATTTGATGATCTTTGTAAGAAGGGTGAAATTGACTGCATCTTCTTTGACGGCCGTCAAGATACAACTAAAGTTATGCTGAAAGCAGACAATTCAGATCGTCAGTTCCCCAGCATCATCAAAGAAGAGCATTATTCTGTGTGCAGTGAGCCAGGTGGAAGATATCTCTACCACTTCACTCCTGAGAAAGGCTCAACGAGAAAAAAACCTGCTGAAGTTATTGCTGATAATCTTGTAGATTTCATGAAGAAGAAGGGCATTGATAAAAGCCTGCAGGCCACTGGAGGTGATTCTACAAATGTTAACACTGGCTGGGAGGGTGGTTCCATGCATTGGGTAGAGGTCAAGCTTTGCCGTAAGCTGATCTGGTTGGTTTGTGCCCTCCACACTAATGAGTTACCCCTGCGACACTTGATCACAGCACTGGATGGGAAGACCTTGTCTAACAACAAGTGGACAGGTAACATTGGCAAGATGCTAGACACTGCAACAGAACTTGAAATTGATCCTTCATTCACCAAACTCTCAATTGGAGAGCCTCTTACTTCACTGAGTGACAATGTCGTAAAGGATCTCTCTACTGATCAAGCGTACGGGTATAGGATCACACAGGCCATAAGGACAGGAGAATTTCCCACAGATCTGGCCCTTCTTGAAATTGGTCCAGTGAGCCATTCAAGGTGGTTGACAACAGCAAACAGGCTTTGTCGCATATGGGTTTCAAAACATGGCCTTAAAGGCAAAACCCTCAACAACTTAAGACTGATAGTGGAATACATTCTTGGTGTGTACTACCCCTGTTGGTTCAACATCAAAGTAAAACACTCTTGGGTGGAAGGCCCACGCCACATCTTGTTTCAGCTGCGGCTAGTTAGGCTGCAAAAGAAGGCTGTAGTGGATGCTGTTTTGCCAACCATCAAGCGCTCAGCATGGTATGCATTCAGCGAAATGATAATCCAGACACTCTTGTGCTCAGATGACAGTGAGGAGAGGAGAGCTGGTGTCCAAAAGATTGTTGACATGAGGGGTGGAGATGATGACACACTTGGAGATCTTTCTGTACGTCCCAGGAAGACACCTTCCATCAACCCCAGTGCTTCTTCCGTGTTGGAGCTGACAGACTGGTCTGACGGGGTATTTGAACCTCCTTTGACATGTAAACTGACTACAGCGGAAGTAAAGAAGTTCTTTGACAAGCCTATGCAAGTTCCACAGTGGCCCTGTCATGCTCAGTCAATAGAGAGGTGTGTAAAACAAGTCACAGAGGCAGCAGGCAGGGTGTATACACATGAGAAACGTGAGGGATATATCAGAGGCCAAGAAGCAAGTCGGCGGCTGATGTCCAAGAACGAATCAAAGCAAGACTTGATGAAACTTGTTGTTTAAATATATTTTTTTACTGATGTCATTACTTTCTAATGTTGTTTTATGATTACAAGGATATGTTTTATGATTACTAGGATATGTTTTATGCAGAGAAACTAAAATTTTTATAGCATTACCTGACATTTTGAGAAGCTAAAATTAATAAATGTTGTTTTCCGAGAGCAATTTATGTGCTTTTTAATCAAACGTAGATTTACCAAGCTAAGTGTTGAGCAATCACAAAAATAATAGCAGATTTGAATTCTTCACATCCAAAAACATATTTTTAAAACCCCTCAGTGAAGGAATTGGCAAAAATTAATTTTCACCTCCCAAATTTTCACACCCTAATAATTCATATTTTTCTCTTTCTACAGGCCATAATGTCTGTGAGCAAGGAAGAACGAATCCAGATAATTCTACTCATAGGAAATCGGAGTCGAAGAGAGGCCGCTGCTGAATTTAACAGACTGCATCCAGACCGCGAGCCAATAACACAGAGTTGTGTTAGCAGACTTGTTGCAAAGTTTAAGGAAACAGGATCCATAGAAGATAAACCACGCAGTGGACCTTCAAGGAGGTCCACTGACGATGATACAGCGACTGCTATCCTGGCTCATTTTAACAGAAGTCCCAATAAGTCTCTTCGGCGATTGTCCGCCGAGACAGGAGTGTCGAAAAGTAGCATCCATCGCATTCTTCAGACTCACAAATGCCATCCATATAAACTTCAGATCCTACAGAAATTAAACAAAGATGATCCCGACCGGCGGATGGAATTTTGTGAATGGGCTACGGAACAATATGCTTGGGATGCCAATTTCCCGTCCACCATTCTGTTCAATGACGAGGCTGTTTTTTATGGAAATGATGAGGTAAATCGACAGAACACCCGCTACTGGTCTCAAAACAACCCTCACTGGTATACCTCTTCAAAGGAACAAGGTGCATCTCGGGTGATGGTATGGTGTGGCATTTGGAAGGATCGCATCATAGGCCCCCTCTTTTTCGATGAACATGTCACTGGAGGCACCTACCTACGTATGCTCAAGGAAGAAGCATTTCCCAGTGTCTTGAACGAAGAAGGAAATTTCCCAACATGGCTCCAGCAAGACGGCGCTCCTGCACATTACAGCACCCAAGTAAGGGAATACCTGTACCAACAATTCCATGGTCATTGGATAGGACGTCGAGGGCCTGTGGAATGGCCAGCTAGAAGCCCGGATCTCTTGCCACTAGATTTTTATCTCTGGGGCCACTTGAAAGCGCTGGTATACAGAGAAAATTAGGAGTGTTGAACATTTGCGGCAGCGCATTATTGGGGTATGTAACACCATGACTCCTGACATCATTCACGTCTGAATTTGTGTATTGAAAACAATGGTGGACATATTGAGCACGTTCTGTAAATAAAAGCTTTTGTTTTGCCTTTTTTTATTATTTTTCCTATGATGCCGGACTTATGGGACACCGTATATATATATACACATATATATATACATATACGGTATATATATATATATATATTGTCGTAACACCGCTTCCCGGAGATCAGCGAAGTTAAGCGACATTAGGTCTGAGTAGTAGTTGGATGTTGGATGAGAGACCCTCCTCCGCGCCCAGGTTATGTAGCGACCCGTGGTTCGGATCTCACGTAAAGCTGTAGGTCCCCTCCGTTATATAACCTTAGATGTTGTGAAGGAGGTTAAACAACCCTAATAAAAAAAATATGTGTATATATATATATATATATATATATACACCGGGTATGGCAAAAAAAAATAGGCCACTATTTTCGATGTATATTTTAAACAAATAATGTAAACGAACTTTAAAACAACCTTTTTTTTAGTATAGGATCACTAATCTTACACATCATGACAAGAGATACTCAAAATGCCCTCCGTCATTATCCCTACAGAGCTCAAGACGCATTCGTCATTCGTCGATAGCACTGCTCAGAAATCGTTGCGATATGCTACGCCATTCGTCCACGATTGTAACTCTAAGTTGTTGAACATTTTGGATTTGATGACCAGAGCGGTAAGACTTTTCTTTTAGAATTTCCCACACTGATAGTCCAACGGATTTAAATCCTGGCTGTTGGCCGGCCACATTACATGTTCTATGAAATCAGGGGCTGTTTGTCTCAGATAACCAACTGTGGCTCTAGCACGATGACAAGGTAAACCATCTTGTTGGAAACCGAAGTTATCACCTCATACTGGTCTAATATCTTGAAAATATGGAACGAGAACATGATTACAGGAATATTCCGAATCCATTCGTATTCCTTGTTCTACAAAAACTATCCTTGTCTTTCCGAGTTTTGAAAATGCTGCACTGACCATTACACTAGGACAGTGGTTTCACACTGTGGGGCGCGCCCCCCTGGGGGTGCGCGTACTGTTGGATAGGGAGGCGCAGCCTCACGTGATACTTAAGTCAACGCCGCGTTAGAGTGATGGAACGCAGTCAACTGTTTAAAACCAGCAGCGTTTGAGTTTTTGTGTCAGTCAGCTCAGGCTGACATTGGACTGACAACTTCTGAGAGAGAACAACTCATAGATTTATCAAGTGATGGTTTGCTAAGACAAGCATTTGATCCAAGAAATCTGGCTATGTTTTGGTTGAATATACAGTAAAAAAAGAATACCCAGTCTTGTCAGACAATGCTATGAACACTCTTCTCCCTTTTGTTATATCCTACTTATGTGAAACGGGATTTTCTGCTGTTGCTGTCATGAAAACAAAGTACCACTCTTGGTAAATTATTGAAAAAGAACTAAGAATCGCTATTCCATCAATAACTCCGCGATTCTGGAAATCGTCTGCGGAGAAACAAGCTCACACATCACATTGATGAAAGTAAGTGTTTTGTTTAACAATATTATGTTCATTTGCTTTACACATGTGCTTTTTTTGATTGCCTCCAAAAATCTGATTAATAATACAAGTACGAATAATTGTACATGCCATTTTAGATAATTGAATCATTGATAACACTGGTCAACACTCATTTTATTGCCAATCATATTAGAGTGATTTTGGGGTAACTTTGTGGTGCTGATTCCGAATATGACATCGGTTTTGCTAGATTGGCTCTAATTTATGAGATAATTGGTACCCCATTGAAACACGTAAAAATGCAAAAAATTTAATGTTCAGGCGGAGCCTACTTACTGGTTGGGTGGCCGATGACTTATATACGGAGGGGGAATATTCTAGAATGATCGCGGAGTAAACACTAAGAATATTCGGGTGTCTCACCATCTAGAATGTTCCGGTAGTTTCCCATATGCACGCGTTATGGTTACGTTTCCTATTAATTGAGGGTATTCATTATCTCAAGAACTAGAGCCAAATCGGAAAAACTACTTTCATTTTGGAATTCAGCAACCCCAAAATACCCTAAATTCGTACGAATTTCCTTGGCAACGAAACAAAAAATTTTTTTTGTTGACCTGTGTAATTAATGGAGGGGGCGCAACCATAATTTTGGAGAGTAAGGGGGTCGTCGTAACATAAAGTTTGGAAAACACTGCACTAGGAGAAAATCTCTGTTTCTCTTAACAACCTCTCAGGTGTTATATCACGTTTCCTTGTGACATCGGCATATACACGATCATTCTGTTTATTAATTGGTCTACTAACTGTAAATATTTTCTCATCACTAAACCATATCGTACGAATTGTGAGAGATGAAAATCTAACGAGTAATTGTTGCCAACATAGCAAGTGATTTTGCCTATGAATGTCAGTTAAAGCTTGTACTGAAACTTGTTTGTATGCCTTTAAATTGAAGCCAAATTTTGCTATTCGCCGAACACTTCTGTCAGCTATTCCTATTTCCATAGCTATTTCATTTGGCGTTAAATGCGTCCCAGGTTCTTCTTCACTCAATATTCTTGTCCCAACGAGATCGATATTTGCTTGCGTTCGAGCTCTTCTAGGCCTCCAATAACCTTTATACCTTTATACGATCTATATCACCAGTTTCCTTTACTTTCTCTATGATATAATTCAAACCAGCCCTAATCCATAGCTTATTCGGAAACTCTGTAAGTAATTTTCGTGTTCTCCAACCTTGTTCTAACCAACAAATTTTTATTAATAACTCGTTTTCACAAATACTTCGGCATTATTTCGCAAGTTATCATAAATCAGAAATATGGCGTAGCCCATGTTTAAGCAGCTATTCAAATTTGGGACTAGCCTATTCTTGTCCTATAGCCTCGATTTCGCGCTTTTTCGAGCGTTAGTAGGTCTGTTTTGCTTGCAAAAAATATGCATTTAAAATATGCATTTAAAATAGTGGCCTATATAGCCTGTATATATATATATATATATATATATATATATATATATATATATATATACACACAGAGTATATATATTATTATTTTTTTTAACTGCAAACGACACACAGTGTATATAATGTAAAGAACGACGCTTTTTAGAAGAGTGTCCGCACAAAAGGAAAGGAGGAAACGAGCAATGAAAAATGAGGCACCTTCCTGGTGTCATTTGCAGTTGAAATGTATATATATACGGCATGAGAAGGTGCCCCTCAAAAGGCATTTGATTCCGCTCAAGATACCTGAGGAATTACGAGCTTTGAGAGCGTGGAGGCTCCTCGTGTAGTGGTTAGCATATCTTACCGGCAATCGGATGATCCCGGGTTCGATTCCTGGGAGGTGCCTCATTTTTCATTGCTCGTTTTCTCCTCTCCTCTTATGCGGACACTCTTCTAAAAAACGTGGTTCTTTACATTATATATACACTGTGTGTCGTTTACAGTTAAAATATGTAGATATATACGGCATGAGAAGGTGCCCCTCAAAAGGCATTTGATTCCACTCGAGGTACGTGGGGAATTACGAGCTTTGAGAGCGTTGAGGCTCTTGGTGTAGTGGTTAGCATATCTGACCGGCAATCGGATGAACCCTATTCGATTCCTGGGAGGTGCCTCATTTTTCATTGTTCGTTTTCTCCTCTCCTCTTGTGCGAACACACTTGTAAAAAGCGTCGTTCTTTACATTATATATATATATATATATATATATCAGGGTTGGCAAAAACACACCCCAATTGGGTTTTTGCTGGGTTTTTGGATTTTTTGTTTTTTGATGGGTTGACAATTTTTTTAGAAAGGTTCGATAGTTATGTAGTGCCTAATATATCTATTATTTTATTAATTTATTTATCTAATCTACAATATATATTAAAAAGACATCTTTATTTCACAGAAAGTTCAGATATGAGAGATAATAATGACAGAATTTTCTCCATTTTAATTTTAGATCTTTCCTTTATTTCTTAACAGCAGATTTCAGCTTTATTTAGACCTAACTCAAATTTAAATTTTTAAGATGCCAAACTCAAAGAGTTATAGAGATGGAAGAAGCTAGCGAATGGGACGAGGTGACTTTATTAAGTGATCAGCCTACTAGAGTACTATGCAATTATTGCAAAGAAAGTATCACTCGAAAAATTGAGAGAGTGAAACATCATCTAGAGAAATGCAGTAAAAGTGAAGTGGAATGTTTTGAAAATGAGGCAAGAGGTATGCCGAGACTCGAATTTGGAGCATCACTTGAAACTGAATCACCTCCTCCAACTTTGGCTTCTGGCAAAGATGATCCAAAGATTATAAGTGAAAATGTGCCTGAAATGAGTGACACCGGTGCAGGTTCTTCATCATCCACATTCTGTCATTCAACACCAATAAAGCATAAAAGGCAAAGATCAATTACATCATTTGTGGTAAGAACGACTGTGGACCAAAAGGAAGAATTAGATTTACAAGTTGCAAGGTTCTTTTTTTCAGCTAACATACCCTTCAACGTTTTACAAAATAAAGAATTTATAAAATTAATCAAAGGTCTAAGATCAGGATATGAACCACCAAAGAGGAAAAGGTTGGCATCTGATCTGTTAATAAAAGTTAATGATGAAGTATTCCATGAAATGAAGAATGACCTTAATCTTGATGATTGTACCATTACCCTTATACAAGATGGCTGGAGTTCAGTAGGTAATGATCCTATTATTGCGCACAGTATTCATAATGGAAAAAAGCCATATCTGATTTCAGCAGTAGATACTGGAAGTACAAAAAAGACAGCAGAATATTGTGCTGGGTTTTTGGTGTGGTTTTGGGTGGGTTTTTGAGTTTGAGTTTTTGGGTACCAACCCTGATATATACATATACCGTATATTGGAACGTATAAGTCGGGATTTTAAGCTTAAAATTATACCCTTAAAGTAGGGAGTCGACTTATAGGCCCAGTCTAAAAAATTAAACTTCCACTTTCCATTTTAGCTTCTATTCAAAGACAGGTCTACCTGTCATAGGTCCTCAGTCCTGCATTAGCTCGCTTTTGGTCAACATCTGAATTGGATCCATTTGACGAAGCACTTGCAAATGTATCTTAGGATGTATATAATGAACTTATGATATCAGATGATGATTATAATGATGATTATGAATGATTTGATAACTAATTTTTACAAGGTTTTTACAAAGTTTTACTTTTTTATGTTGCAAGGCTAAAATCTAAATCTGGAATTGAAAGTTAGGGGATCGACTAATTTGGACCGTAGACTTATACGCCCCAATATATGGTATATATTGTATATTAAGAGGAAAATTTATGAATTAAAATTAATATAAAAATATTTTCACTAATAATCTTTTCATGGAGGAAAATGCCTGGAAAACATTACTTAATGAGTCTGGAACTTCGGAATTTGTATACGAGAAATAAAGTCTTTAGACTTAAAATTCAGAGCAAGTGCTTCCAGCATCTTACCAGAACCCAATATAATAAATATATGCAAAATTATGCTCTAAGAAATTTAGAGTCAAGGATACGCTACTCATATATATATGGTTTAAATATGTAATTCATATATCTATATAACGAATATAATTCCAGCAAGGAAAAGTCCAGTCGTGAATACTAAAAATTTAAAATGGAGATAAAATATTGAATTAGATTTGGGTGTGCGATTTCTGCATATCAGAGCTGAGCTGCATTCCACCGATGAAACATTATAAAAATTCGTGCAAAGAGTATTTGCGATTTATTTCCATAATTTTCGTTTATTTTCCATTTTATCTCTTTTGATCTTCCCGTGTGTATATATATATATATATATCGTAAAGAGCGACGCTTCTATAGAAGAATATTCCGCGCCAGATGAGGAGGGAGAACGAACAAATGAAAAATGAGGTAACCACCCGGGAATCGAACCCGGGATCTTCCGATTGCCGGTCAGATATGATAACCACTACACCATGGTCCTCACTCGATCAGAAGTCATAATTCTCCTACATACGCGCAGAAACCAATGCCCCGAGCGGGGCACCTCCCGCATGCCGCACATATATATATACATTTCAACTGCAAAGAACACGCAGTGTAATTAACGTAAAGAGCGACGCTTGTATAGAAGAATATTCCGCGCAAGATGAGGAGGGAGAACGAACAAATGAAAAAATGAGGTAACCACCCGGGAATCGAACCCGGGATCTTCCGGGGCATTGGTTTCTGCGCGTATGTAGGAGAATTACGACTTCCGATCGAGTGAGGACCATGGTGTAGTGGTTATCATATCTGACCGGCAATCGGAAGATCCCGGGTTCGATTCCCTGGTGGTTACCTCATTTTTTCATTTGTTCGTTCTCCCTCCTCATCTTGCGCGGGATATTCTTCTATACAAGCGTCGCTCTTTACGTTAATTATACTGCTTGTTCTTTGCAGTTGAAATGTGTATATATATATATAATTATATATATATATATATATGTATATATAAAACATGGGCAACATAATTACTTGGTTAATGTAAATAATTACAATTACATTTACATTTACAAAGACCTGCAGTTTTTCGATAAATACACTTTATTTGATTTATATCATGCTTTTCTATCTACGTATTTCAATTCCATTTTCAGTTTTGACCATCATCTTCAATGAAAACTAAATAATATTACGTAAAAAAGTACTTTTTTTTTTAACATTGCACGAAACTATTTTCCATCAAGCAGTGCTTGCTATGGACAATTGGACATTGGGCATATGTACTGTATGTGATATGGTCTAACGAAACCAAAGATAAGATTATTTTTTTGAAATAAATGGCACATTATATTTCAAATAAAAAGAATAACATTTTATTTCAAAAGAAATCTCCCTGAGGTATGATAAACAAGAACAATGTAATTGAAAGTAATTGACCGTAATTGTATTGCTTACCTTGGTTTGGTAATGTAATTAATTACAATTACAATTACTTACCAATTACATAAAAAAATGTAATGTGAAGAGCACCAGAATCACCTGAAGATCCGTCACCCCAGCCTTTTTTAGTTAGCTTTATAAGGCTAACTAACGAAAATATCACGACTTAACCTAACCAATCGTTAAGTCAACTGTATGCCCTTGACGATTGGTTAGGTTAGGTCGTGATATTTTCGTTAGTTAGCCTTATAAAGCTAACTAAAAAAGGCTTGGGGTGACGGATCTTCAGGTGATTCGAACACCGATATATATAAATATATATACAGGGTGTTTGAAAACTTTCTGTACAAATTGTAATGGGGGGTAGGCAACACCAAGACAAACCCTTTTCGTCTATAAGTGTATGTCCGCTGACGTCACCATTCGGCGCGAGAGGGCGCCGCTGCAATTGGTTAAAGGTGAAGTGGGCTAGACTCGAGCTTGCCGCGGGCATTCTTAAATCGGACGTAGTACGCGTAACATGGAGCGCTTCACGACTGCTGAGATGGCTGACATGCATATGGTGTATGGGGCTGCCAATGGAAACGGAAGAGCTGCTGTGAGGTTGTACCGACAGCGCTTCCCAAACAGACGTGTGCCAAACCACCAAACGTTTGCGCATTTGCATCGGCGACTGCGAGAAACTGGAACATTCCATGCAAGACACTGGTCGGGAGAGAAACGTGCGCACTCCTGACGTCGAGTCGGGCAGGCAGCAGGTACGGCCCAATCAACTTGCCATGGACGATACCCGCCCAAACATTGACGGCGAACCGTTCTTGATGAGCATGCACCCGTGTAGCATGTGGATTTGCGTGCGCCCACACATGAGAATTGTGCATGTTAAACACACCCTCACGTGTGAAACAGGCCTCATCTGAGAAGAGCACATAAGCCGGAAAATTAGGCTGCACCTCTGTCTGCTGCAGAAACCAGCGTGCGAATTCCACACGAAGAGGGTAATCCCGAGGTTGTAATGCCTGGACTCTCTGACGATGAAACGGATGTAACTGCTGCTCGTGCAACACTCTCCAGACCAGGTCGTGGTTCACACCGAGGATACGTGCAACACCTCGCGTGCTTGCGCTTGGATTGTCCTCAAATCGGCGTAGGATTTCTTCTTCCATGTCAGGAGTGCGCACGTTTCTCTCCCGACCAGTGTCATGCATGTTTGCATGGAATGTTCCAGTTTCTCGCAGTCGCCGATGCAAATGCGCAAACGTTTGGTGGTTTGGCACACGTCTGTTTGGGAAGCGCTGTCGGTGCAACCTCAAAGCAGCTCTTCCGTTTCCATTGGCAGCCCCATACACCATATGCATGTCAGCCATCTCAGCAGTCGTGAAGCGCTCCATGTTACGCGTACTACGTCCGATTTAAGAATGCCCGCGGCAAGCGCGAGTCTAGCCCACTTCACCTTTTAGCCAATTGCAGCGGCGCCCTCTCGCGCCGAATGGTGACGTCAGCGGACATACACTTATAGACGAAAAGGGTTTGTCTTGGTGTTGCCTATCCCCCATTACAATTTGTACAGAAAGTTTTCAAACACCCTGTATATATATCAGGCATGGAGTAATTATACTGTAATTGATTGTACTGTAGTTAAATCAATTATAATTACCCCATGCCTGATATATATATATATATAATATATAATATATATATATATATAGGTGCTCTTCACATTTCTTAAGTGCGTATCGAATAGCATCACCAAGGGTTACCCTTACAAAGATTTTTCCTGCCGGTAGAGCGTTGTCAGAAAAGTCCGCAGCTGGAGTTTCTACCCAGTGTAAGAGGTTCCTTGTTTCTGGGGATCTGAAATTCATTCGCGCAATTTTATAATTCGATAAATATTTAATAATTTATTTCATTTCTATTTATATATTGGGCTTAGCTTTTATCTTTCACTGTAATTAACATTAATTCTAATAATTCAGTCACTATACTGCTGCACGTTCAATTTAAGGAATTGTAATGTTATTCACTGTGAACATTTATTTGTTTTGTTAATTAACAGAAAAGTCGTGTAGGTTATCCTTTCGTTCTTGCTGGTTGAAAAATCAGGTGAAAACCTTAAATATTATTGAACTACACCCTATTTCCAAAATCTGTAACCTACAAAAGTGGTTCCTGTAACCAGGGTACTACACACTCACACACACACACACACACACATATATATATATATATATATATATAATGGGTGTCCCAGAAGTCTTGGAGGGGTTTTAATACTTGAAAATATATTTATTGCGATTTTAATTACAAATTTAATATCTAGTGAAAATCTTCATTTTCATTACGTAAATCTAAAATCGCATTAGCGTACGTTATCCGACTCTGATGATCTTGTGGTTTGATTTCTTGAGGAATTTGAATTTTGTACGGGTAAAGACTGATATCTTCTCTTAAAATTCAATGTAAGGAACTTCTTGAAATGTTTAATTGCTGGCTGCGTCGTCGGACTGATATGGATTTTCCTCAAAGCTTTCACAAACCATTTCAACCCGAGTTGGAATTCTGCTTGTCCGAGGACACCCAGTCCGTGGTTCGTCTCCCTGACCCTTTCCCATACGAAATTTAGTGACGTACCGTCGAATAGCTCGATCAGAAGGAGCAGAACGTGTGTTGAATTTTAATTTAAACGTTCGTTGAGCGGCAACAATGGAAGAGTTGTTTGTCAAATAAAAATCCACAATAGCCACTCTTTGTTGCACTGTCCAGGATTCCATTTTCATTAATTGCAGCAAGGGTACTTTAATTGAAAAATAAAACTAAATAAATTAATGAAAAAAGTTATAGTCAAATAAAACCCGTCCAAGACTTCTGGGACACCCTAGTAGCAACGGCGCAAAATGGAAGAGCGCAATGCAATGATGCAAATGTCGATCATTGTTGCAAAGGGGGAGGGGATGTTGAAAGAGGTTATGCAACACAGGGGGAGGGGGTCTTGCAACAAGTCAATGCTGCAAACGAAGGAGGGGGTTATGCAACACGGGGGAGGGTTATCCCCCAAGCTGCAATGAAGGGGGGATCTTTGGGGGGAGAAGGGAGGATGGCCTCCCCCAAAGGGTAACCTTAACCTAAGAGAGGGAGAGAAAGGAGAAGGAGGAGGGTCTTTGGGAGAGAAGGTGGAATGTCCTCACCCCCAAAGGGAAACCCTAACCTAACCCTTAACCTAAGAAGGAGAGAGGAGAGAGTTCTTTATTCCACCGGTGACCGTCGCATAATGAGCGTCCAGGGGATCCGCAGCTGTTATATAGAGGGTCGTGAGTTGCCACATACCCCTATATATTTTAATTATGCTCAGGTGCACCTTATTAGGGTGAGTTGCCAGATTGCACCATTTTTTAAAATTTTTATTTAGATGAATTGCCAGATACCCCTATATAATTTAATTATGTTCAGGTGTACCTTATTAGGGTGAGTTGTCAGAAAGCACTATTTATTTATTTATAGATGAGATTTCCAGAGGCCAAAATTTAATTATTTATATATGCAGCGTTACCAGATAGCACAATTTAATTTAATTACTTATTTATTAAAGGAAAGAGATGTTCTCCTTAAATGCTCGAATTAATTCAATACATTTAAATGAACCCCACAAGAAATATACTAGACTCTTTAAATTGTGCATTAATATTTAAAAGAAAATCTTACAGTAACTCGGAAACTTTTTAAAATAATTGAACTTTCTTTCAGATGCAAATAATTTTTTTTAGTAATATAATAAATAATAAATTACCGAAAGTGTCTATTTACTTTTGTCACTCCTCCCTGTCTACTGAATATAGTTAACTAAGCGAAAGCTTTACACTGCCCACAAGAGAAAGGAAAACGTTCTCCATAATTGCTCGAATTATTACAATATATTTAGACACAATCCCAATATTTAAAAGAAATACACTTGACAATTAATCCATGGCTTAAAAAATTAAATAAAACACCAATATTAATAATAAAAGAAATACACAGTATTCATTATATATTACATTATTCCAATAACATAATCTATAAGAATAGTATTTAATTTACCTATACCTATAATTTACCTGAATCGCTTTCATTTACTCTAAAGCCAAACCGAAAGTGTCTATTTACTTTTGACAATCCTTTCTATATACCTTCTATAATTTTTATAAAGAAAATTCCGCGAAATCAAGAAGAGGAATCCTTTATTCATTTATTTTCAATTAAAATTATTTCGTACTTTCATGCTAGTATATTAAATTAACAATAAAAGAAAAATGCACACAAAATAACAATACAAACTTTAAACGCTGTGTGTATATGTATATATATATATATATTAAATTCCCAACTGTGGTGGATTCCGTACCATGTTTCGGTTTCTATGTTATACTGTAGGTCTAAGGTGGAGAGAAAAACATAGATTTTTATTTTAACCCCAAATTAATCATGTTATTTTTTATAAAGAAAATTCCGCGAAATCAAAGAAGTAGAATCCTTTATTCATTTATTTTCAAACTAATTTTAATTAAAATTAATTCATACTTTCATGCTAATATTTTTAATTAACAATAAACATTATAAATATAGCAGTACACACTTTATATATATATATATATACCATCTAAATTTGTTCAAAAAGATACGTGTACTCTTTTCCAACACGAATAAAATAAAAATTTTAGTGACGTATTCTGTACTATATTTGGGATTCAATGTTATACTGTGGGTCTAAAGTGGAGTGAAAAACATAGATTACATTCAAACATAAGCCCCCCCCCCGTGTGCCTATTGGTATACTGTGGTTCTAATGTGGAGTAAAAAACATAGGTTATTGATTTTTATTTTAACGCCAAATTAATTATATTACTTTTTTATAAAGAAAATTCCATAAAATCAAAGTTAATTCTCCTTAAATTTTCTCGAGCTAATGAAAACACATTTAAACGAATACGAATATTAACAATAAAAGAAATACAATTAATCCGAAATGAATGAAAAAAAAAAAGACAGAAAATACAAGCAAAAATTATCAATACACACTTTTTATATATATATATATATATATATATTAGGGTGTCCCAAACTCATATGGGGCCAAATGTTTTTTCGGGATACAAATCCGCTCGTGTTGCGTTCTTTTGATGTTCCCCATTAGAAGTCTTCCTGTAAAATTTCAGAGAGATCGAAGGAAATTTAAAGGTCCCGAACTTTGAACACTTTATTTCTCCTCTTAACTGAAAGGCAAATTAACTGAAATATTTCTCTCAAAAGTTCCATCACAAAGATGATTATACAAAATAAACATGTATTTTAATCTTAACACACAAACAACAATTTCAAAGCATCACATTTATGCATTTTAACTAAACACGTGTTTCATGAGATCCGTTTTTGTTCCCTTCCGGCTCACATTCCGTCGGTGTGAGTGGACAGTTCGAAGGAGGAACTGGAGGTCTTCTTCATCACGGCACAGAAGTTTGCTTGTGTATTTCTCAATGAGGGTGATGCCTCGCTCTGCTGCATCATTGACCACCATCAGTTCTGCAGCTCGGCTCTTTGCCAGACGGTAGTTTTCGTCAGTAGGCCATGTTTCAGGGTCTTTGGTGAGGAACGTGGGCTCAACTTGGAGAAACTGGAAGAGTGTGGTGGATCGACTCGTCACCCACGGACTTAAACGGCCATCCACTTGCAGTCCCTTGCCTTGGACCCGTTTGAGTCCTTTCCCAGGGCGCTTTTTCAGGTTAGCCGTCATGTTACGCTTTTCATTGTCGTCAACTCTGTCATCAAACAGTGCAAGACAGATTAAGTCCTCCGAGATATACCACAGCTGACGGAGCACAGCCCGGTAAGCTGTGTTTCCAACGTCCTTGTCAGGGTAACCTACAAGAAGATTGCACAGCCTAACGTCATTTTTGGGAGATTTGATGGCGATGGGAGCCTCGTGCCAGTGACGCACGTATACAAGGCTCACGAAGAGAGCCATACGGCGAACCCCTTGCAGTTCTTGGAGACGAAGTTCGGAGAACTGGGACTGCAGTAATGCTATTTTCAGGCAGTAAATACCTTTGGCCATCCATCTGGCCTGATGGTAAGCCCCTGGAGGCCGAAGCTTGTAACGTCCTACGTCGTCTCCGAGGTACAAGAGGCTCAGTCGAAGAAGTTCTTCATAATCCTCTCGAGGATGATTACCACTTCTTAGGGCATCGCGGAGATAGTCTATTACCTCAAGTCGCATTTGTGAAAGGCAAGCATTGTCATTTATGAAGGCTTTAGCCACCTCGTCCTTGTCAAATGCATCCAACTGACAGTGGTTCATTGATGGCCAGGCCTCCTTGAATCTCCTGAAAAGTGGGATTTGAGGACTTGGTGGTGTTCCTAGGCACACGACGAAGACATCCTTGAGAATCACTTCGTGAACGTGATGACGGCAAGCAAACCATAAAAGAGATCTTCTCAATGCCGCTTCCAAACGCGCACACGCACCTTGCACTATCCCTGTGTTTGATGCCGTCGTGTCAAACACCATGCCTATGATCTTGTCCTCAATTCCGACTAGGGTGAGCGCTTGATGGACTGCGCTTGCCATTTGCTGTCCTGTGCCGTCTATTATTTTCGGTGCTCCTAATAGCTCTTCCACACCATCCCCAGTCACCACAACAGCAATCCGATCGACTGACTTACCCTCCTGTTCGATGTCAGTGAGTATCTTTGTGTCCCAGTGGATCTGCAGTCGAGGTGGAAGCTGCTCGAGGTGGCCAATAACATTGGTCCCTATCATTGTACGGGCCTTTTGTCGGAAGCGGTGAACCGTGCTCTTTGATGGAACACTGTCAGGACCGAGAGCTAGGGATTTTGCAGTCGCAGCAAACGCTGATGTTGCCTGTCGAACAGAAAGGCCCTCGCGATCCCAAGTTGCTGCCAGGTCAAGATCACTCAGACTTTCTTTTAGTCTGTCATGTTTGGGAGCTTTCGAAAGTTTAAGTCCACAAGTGACGGCTTCGTTTCCACTGTCAGCTGACGATGTGCTAGAACTGCTGTCGGTAGCCTCTTCTGTGACTCCTACAGCTAGAGCCTCCTCCGTTTGACGCCGGTGGTGTACCCGCTCAAGAGCTCTTTCCCTTTCCTGTCTTTTCGTTGTGGCTGCATTATATTTTCTATCTTCACCTCCCATGTAACTCGTATGTCGATCTGCCCTTTGGGAAATGAGAAATTCCTTTTCTTCAAGAGGGATATCTCCCCGATCCAGAACGTCTGAGCGGGCGACATCAAAAATATCCTCCATATCAGCCAAGAATACATCCCGCTGCATATTGTAAGTCATTCCAGTCTTGTTCTTGTTTTTATGCAAATTTCGATACCTCTGAACCAAAGCTTTCAGTTTAGTCGAGGCATGAACGGAGGTTGTTGCCAGATTCGAGTTGGCTCTAGCCCAGATTTCTAATACAGCCGATATTACAGCCTTGACACTGTTGGAATCTGTCTTCTTTTGGTCGCGGTGATGGTAGAAGAAAAGGAGCAACACGTCCATATTACTTGGTAATCGAGATTTAGCCAGCTCTGCTATCGGAGACCTCTCAAGAAGCCACAACTTGATGTTTGATCTTGTCAACGCCATTATGATCAATTCTGAAAACCAAAAAAAAGTCATCAAACGTCGGGACCTCTAAATATCATCTGATCGAGTTGAAAATCACACAGCTAATGCTTTAGCCCAAACCACATTCCGGCATGACACGAGTGGTCAGGTCGTGTTAAGAAACAAAATTGGGACACCCTAATATATATATATATATGAAAATTATTTCACGAAAGTGACACGTGAAAAATATTTATGATGAATAAAACCACGAAGGGAAAAAGAAACACAAAGTGGTGCTCAAGCACCACTTTGTGTTTCTTTTTCCCTGTATATATATGTGTGTGTGTATATATATATATGTGTGTGTATATATATGTGTGTGTGTGTATATATATGTATATATATATATGTGTGTGTATATATATATATATATATATATATACATTCTTAAATCTTTTATATCATCATTCTCTATTTTTTATAAAGAAAATTCCACGAAATCAAAGTTAAGTAACTGATAGATATTGTAGAAAACAAAGAAAATGCATTTACATTAAAACGACTTCGCTGGGAGAAGCGCGTCACTCGACCATACAAAAGAAACACCTGTTTCCCCGAGGCCACTCCAAACCGCAAATCGGCTAAAATGGAGACTGTGACCTACATTAGTGCTAGACCACCTACGAAGAACCACCGCTCGCTCCTTCAATTTTGTTTCCCTCCGAGTACAGTATATATAAATCTATTTTATATTTTATTTTTCTTTGCATTGATGAAAAGGTTTATTATTATTATTATTATTATTATTGTTATTATTATTATTATTATCATTATTGTTATTATTATTATTATTATTATTATTATAATTTTATTAATATAAACGCCTTTTTTATATAAATTTCTTTCGATAAGATCGTAAAGGGAAAATTTGAAAAAACAGACTCAACAATTCATTTTATTAAATTGAAAAACATAAATGATTCCTTGTGCAGACTTTGGCTGTGAGGCTCTGGTTCGTCCCAGCATGCTGGCTCCTGAACTTAACCTGACCTATGGTTCAGACCATAGATTCTCCTTGTACTGTAACGACTTGCCGCCGTTCAAATTATACGGCCATTTCCCTATACAAAATGTGGAAAGTTGAGGATCAATCTGAGAATAGTATGACCGCAAAGAATAATGCAAAATATTGTCGTGGTAGAGATTGCAAGCAACAATTCACCTCGAGATGTGAACACTAATCTACGGAGAGAAGATAAAGACACCATTATTCGGCCAATCAGGGCGTCATGAGTGTGGACCCGTTATATCGGTGTTACCATTGGTAAACAAATTTAACATAGCCCCGCCCAGTTACATTGACAAACAACCAGCAAACTTACGAACCGCCTATTAGTCTTTTGGGGATCATATATATTAAAGTGAATATTTTCAGTTAGAATTCACAACAGTTATTTTCACCAGTGAATAAACATTCCCTCCGTCATGAATCATTCACAAGAACTTTAGAGTTACCAGATTTATATCAAGATGGAGACACTGCAGTGGTGTCTACGATTAATCTTTTCAACGCAGCCGACAGGGAGAGATTATTTCCAACGGAGGACGTTGATGATATTTTCAATGACGCTCTTTAAGATCCGACGCAAGGGACTGCCTTAGAAATGTAAGTAAATATATGCCTGTAATTTTATTTTTTGTAGCCAATTATTCGCGAACTTTTTATTTATTTAGCGTGCTTGTCATTAGGAGAAAGAGCACTGTTCTGGATTATTTCATCATATGTATGGAGGGTTGTAGTAATTCATCTCATCACATTTAAAATGCTTCATTTAAATAGTAGGTATCCGCAATTAGATTAATTTGCAATTAATATTATGCTAAAGTCCTCTTTTGATTCGTTAAATTTTTTTATAGCAATCCTTTGCAAGTTTTAAATAATTTTATAATTTCCATAATAAATGAAATGTTATTCGGCATTTTCTCTTAGCGGTTCGAAGATACCTTCATATTGTAATAGTCTGCATATGTTTTAAACAATTGGGTTTTTAATAAAAAAGTTTCAGTATGAACTAATTAACTATTCTTTCTCCTTTAAGGTCCGATGAAGATTTGACTCGTGTTATACTATCTTTTCGTTTTGAAGAAACGCATGTCGTGGACCTGAATACGGAGATAGAAGATTCACCGCTGTCAACCCAGCGATTGCCACATTATTAATTAAATAATGAGTTCTTTTCTTTTTCTTATGTTTCGAACTTTTTTTTTCGGGTAAGAAGAAGACGCAAAGTATTTTCGTCAATTTTTTAAATGAAAGAAATCATGTTTTTAGTAAAATAACCATCTTAAATAAGCTCAGAGTACACAAACTAATATTATTGGATGCAATTATATATATATATATATATATATATATACCTATATACGAAAAAAACATCATACTATACAACGAGTGCGTACAAACAGAAAACGGCTTTTTTTTCTCTGCATACCATTTCGTCGTTCGTTTGAGTGACACATCTAATAATTTTTTAAAAATTATAAATTCCTTACCACGTGATATATGCGTGAGAAATAAAAGGCAGTACATCACGCAAGTATTACTAAAATATCCTTGTAGCCGGAAGGGATCCCATACAACTTCTGGGATATGCATCTGCTCGAGAAATTTTACACTAACATGGTCACTCCAGGGCTGGGTACCGAGTGAATCAAAATAGTACATGCGGTCCCTATTTTTAAAATGGACTGTAAACGAATGAATCCCTTCACTACCAATAATATCTCTGTTCCCAATAAGAGTACCGCAATCTCTCGTAGTTGGCAATTTCAATGTTTCATTCTTCGCAAACACACCGATAAATTTGGAAGGTGTGATTCGTTCACTATTCAATACTCTCAGAAGTGTATTCGCGTCCATTTTAAAAGTCAGTGACGACGCTCCTAAATCTGTCTACTTCTATTAGGGCTTGTGACTCTAGGTATAATAGTACACTAATATGAATAGGTGCGTCTATCGGCTTGGCGAATTCCAATCTGACTGAGATGTTTCCACTCTGTTGTGGACTTAATTGTGTATTTACACTGGCAGATAAGTCAGGTGTGATGTCAAATGGATAAAGGTTAAATTAATCTAAGAATTCTTTCTGCGTTACCCCAATCCCGAGCAGTCCGTTCCATCAGAATGGGCTAAACGTAGTTTAGCGTATATGTGCACACAACTTTTGTCAAAATAGTAAGGGCCTGATCTGGGTATCATGAATTCTATTGGAGCAATCGGGGAACCAATTGTGTTTAAGGGGATAATTGTATTAAAGTCACTGTGCTCAATAGAAACTTGAGTTGGGGGTATGTCAAAGAGGGACAGCTCCGATTTACAACATTGTGAACTACACGGATGGATGAAGCATGCCATGACGAGTTAGAAATAGTGCCTCCTCTCTCGACAAGTAGTAAACAAACTATGATTCATGAGATTAATTTCCTTAGCTTATATTAGTCAAAAAAATGGTCAACCATAGGCATTCGCTTAGAACACTTCTTTTTTATATCCCTTCTACTGGACAGCCATCTTCCCACCACCACACATTTTTCTCTTGGCATCTTTGACGATTTCGTCCCGTGACGCTTTAATTGTTTTTTTAAGAGCTTCTTTAGGTTTAGCCCCAGCCAAAATGCCTTCTGCCATGTTAAGACCTGATTGTAGCGCTTTCCTCCCGAGGTATCTGGCACCCCTCTTCAGCAAAGGGACAGCCGTATGTAGTATGGTCGAAAAAATGGATCCAAGTCCACTACCACTGTTAAGCTCCCATCACCGAATGGGAAATTTTTTCCCTCAATCGTTCTTATATATATATTGAGATATTAGTTATTAGATTCGTCGCGACATTCACATAATGGACCCTGTCATATGTAATAATCAAGCTCTTCCCTCTATGGTTGGGAATACGAGCAATGCGTAGCAGGCGTGCCTGGGTATCCACAACAAGCTGGTGCTCCACTATATTGCTGTAAATATAGCATATGTCTAAGGGTGTATAGCCAGCAACCAATTTCTCCAATTTCATCTGATACATTAGGCTGGACAAGTCATGTTGTACCTCGTGAGGGGTATCTCTTTGGAAGGCTGATCGATATCGCCCCTAGGTTATAATTTTGAACAGCCCTTTGTCTTTAATATATCTTCTAGCCTGTGATTTTAGGATTAGAGTACGTGCAGGGTTTTCTTTGTTTAAGATTTCGTATACTAAATCAGTCGAAAGATTTGAGTTTTGTAAAATTACGTTTAAGTCTCTCACAACATCCTCAGCCGCACCTTAACAGCCCGGACCTAATGTTAGTACTGTACTGTAATACCGTGCATCCCCAGTCCGGGCGATACGTATAGTTTCATCCCGAGTTACCCCGGCTTTTTCACACTTATCAAGGTCTCTAAGAATCGTAAAAAAGGGAACTTTATAATCAATATTTAAAAAGAGTGTCCAGCTGAATTTCGCATATCCCCACCTCATACGAATCACGATCCAATTCAATGGGTCCATGGAGTTCGGTTACAAAGTTGGCTACTGTGTTGTTAGGATGTACAGACAAGGACGAGGAGGACGGTAGTGTGACGTAGAAAGGTTAGGCACCATGTTACATACTATTTAAGCTTCATTATTGCATCAGCTTTTACATAGGTGTTGAAGCTTTCTGGGTACCCTAGCCATTTCATCATGTACATCTTTCTCTTTCCTGAACCTTTGCTTCCTAAAATTTTTTAAATTTTAAACACATTTTTTCCTAAATTAAATGTCACTTTCTGCAACTCCTCTCATTAAAATCCTCCTCCGATTTCTTTCCCATTCAAAACTTCAACGTAATACAATATTATCTCGCCTTTAGGTCTGATACCCCTAACTTTAAAAATCTCACGTGTCCAGCCTTGCTAAAATCCCTTCGCGAATTTATTTCCCGAAAGCGACAGCCTAACATAATCATTGATTTTGCAACGCACAGAGTGTGGTGGTAGTGTGCCATCTCTTCTCACATCAGGCTCTGTGCGCGTACTCAGTGCATTTTTTAGTGGATTTTAACTGGGTGGGAACAATTTATAATGCGTTTACCCAGGCACTCATGGGACCACCTACAATAAAAAAATTGTATGTACAATAAAAAAATTGGATGTATGTATGTATGTACAATCAAAAATTGTTTGAGGTATTCTGATCTTAGGTATTCTGATCACATATCTATCCATAATTAAACTATTTTCCAAATCCAATCACCTGAAATTCATTGAACAAATCATAAAAATCTGTTGAGAAATGGGAAATAATATTGAACATACAAGCAGCCAGAAGTAAAAATAAAATGAATTTACATTCTCCAACCAATTGTGTTATTTATATATATATTTATATATATATATATATACGTATATATAAATGTATGTATATATTCCTATGCCCTTATTTGGGACAAAATTTAACCTGGAGCCTACCAAGCACAAATAATATGCTCGCACTCAGAGACAATTTCATAAACCACAATACTGAGTCAATAGGCTATAATACAAGGTGTTTTATATAAGATATTACCCTAAGAAGACATTTATTTACAATCCTTATATGCAATTATTATAAATTCATAATGTTCTGTCAATAGGTTTAGGCTATCAACCTAATTTCTAGCTACTATTTGGACAAGCAGGCTACCATCCTTAGCCTACTTTAGGATAGGAGTCAACACTATGGCATATATTTACAATTTATAGCCTACATTTTATAATAAAAACATTAAACTAAACTTATTGTATATCTAACACATACTACATAACAATCTCCGTAAGTAGAAATACTATGAAAATAAACTTGAAAATTCGTACTCCAAAAACGCCAGCAAGTAACCCACCATGAAACAGTATAAGTTAGGTCTCTTGTTTGTTTACTAGTGAGGCAGGGATACCAACCTGTCCCATGCAGAAATAACATAAAACGTTTTAGCTATGACGTCACAACTTTGAGAAATTGAAAGCATTAATTTTTTATCAAATCTCAACTGATTTTGACTGGGTTTTCGGCTTTGTAGATTAAAATTTTCGTTTTCCGTTCATTTTTCACTCTTCAGATAATCGGATCACTTTCGGACTTTTGGATCAGTGTGTGGGAAAACGAAATTACTGGGTGGGAATTTCCAAACCACTTTCTATGGTAAAAAATGCCCTGCCGGCGTACTTCTTTCTAAAATCTCGTTAGGTGTTTTCCCAATCGTGCGATGGTGTGAGCGGTTGGATGATGAGGCCAATGATTCCAGAATGTCTATATATCTATATGTGTTTTTATGTGTGAAATAGCAGTGCATGCGTTCCTTTATGGTACGTTGAACTCTTTCAGCTAAAGAGGCCTTTTGTATAGAATTGGTAGTGTAGTACCTGATATTAAACTCTGTCAGCATTCTCTGAAAAGCTCGGGCTATAAATTATTTCCCTATATCCGTAAAAAATAGCAAGGAACCCTGTTTTCTTTCAACATGAACGTTTTGGTGGCTTTAGCAACTGTTTCAGGTGATTTATTTTTCAGAGGAATTAGCCACAGATATCTAGAGAATACATCTATAGGTATATAGTCAGGGTTGATCCTAGATCCATGAATAGCAATGGTGTTGAACACGGACTGCTACGCACAGTTGGACGTATTGTAGAGTTTGCTCTTCAGAACAGCGACGAACGTGAAGTCAGAACGAGGCTGTCCTCCGGGTTCGGGTCAGATGACGGAGATGTAGTTGATTTTTGGGTAGTAATACCATTCAGACGCTTGGCAGCTGTAGATAGAGAGTATATATTAGGCCGGATAATGCAAGCCTCTCAAAGTAGTATAGCCTTCAATATGGACAACTTCATGGTAAATACTGACCGTGTATCCCGTGTTGCGAGTCATAGTCCCACACCTTAGCTCGTATGTTAACTGTACTAAATAAACGGAACCAAAAAAATTTTTCACACTCATCAAGGTCTCTAAGAATCGTAAAAACGGGATGTTTATAATCTAGCTGTAGACTGTAAGCTTGAGTTTGACTGTAATATGGGGCCTGAAGAGCTGAGAAGGGTAGAACAGGAAATGAATGTTCGTATAGTTGTATTTGGAATGGATGATCGTCGTAGGACTGTGTATGTTTTTAAAAGCTGTGTGAGAGATCGTACAAGACCCTTACTTTTTTTAGGACTGTCAGGAACAACGTATCTCCCCATCCGTAATATAAGGGGCCTTTACGCGAGTTACGATAAAAGTCGAAAATATGGACGACATCATGATTTGTGTAAGGGGTGTATCGAGTTTGCGGATAATACAGTGAAACATTGTAAAGAGTGACACATGATATGTGAGCAGTGTAAAAGCTCCAAATGTGAGAGCCGTGTAGTTGAAGCTGAGAAGAAGGATTGTGATGTGTGTAGACGCACATTTTTCAATAATAACTGTTTTGAGTTCCATAAGTTAACTGGCATGTGTAGGAAATTGAGAATCTGTGAATGTGGTATGTTTCATATGATGGATAATTGGGGGAATTTCAAGCATAAATGTGAAGAAATTCACTGTTCTACATTACATGCCATGAGAAATATAAGGCGGTTGGAGTAAAGCATGTATGTTATATGAAAAACGCTAAGCCTAAAAATAACCCTTTTATAAATGTGTACTACGATATAGAAACATACACGAACGCTGAAACCAAAGAGGTTATTCCACATTTACTTCTAAGCCAGACTGTCTGTGATGAGTGTATGGACATCGAGTGTGATGAATGTGACAAATGTGGTAAAGGGACAAACGTTTTTAAAACGATTGCCCACGATAGCCCTGTGAAACTCTTTGTGTCCTATATTGTCAAGTTAGCGGACAAGTTCAAAAAATGAACTGTGTATATTCTTGCCGATAACGGGGCAAAATTTGAGACACAGTTCCGTTATAAAGAATTGCTTGAGCACGAGTCATCTGAGATATTTACAGGTGATCTCTTGAAAAGAGGAAACAAACTTATACAGATGCAAATAAGAGGTAATGTACAGTTTAAAGACACTTTATTATTCACACCTTGTAAATTAGCAAAGCTACCCAAGGTCATGGGCGTAGCCGCTGAAGTTTCAAAACGATATTTCCCTTACACATTCCTCACTAGCGAAACTTTAAATTACTTAGGACTTCCTCCACCCAAACATAACTTTAACTATGAATGTATGAGTACAGATGAACGTGAAGATTTTGACCGCTAATACAACAGTTTTAATGAATCTAATCCTTATAATATAGCTGATGAATGTGAGCGTTATTGCGTGAATGATGTGTGCGTGCTTAGAGTTTATTTCCAGGCCTTTAGAATGATGTACATAGAGCGTTTCAATGCGATCCGTTGCAAGTCGCAACCACGATCGCCTCATTATGTTTTACGGTTTTCAAGAATAACTCCATGCCTAAAGGCACATTAGCCGTCACTCACAGAAACAATCCCCGCAGTTTGGACACAAGGCTATTTACTGGCTCATACACATACAGCAGCAGACAGGTGTGTACATAAAGCATGCCCGCAACACGGGGGAAGTACCTATTAATGTTAATATTCGTGTTTTTTGGGTTGATGGTCTAAGCAAAAACCGTGCCACTGGTGAGAAGACTGTGTACTCCTTTAACGGTTGCTGGTGGCACGGATGCCCCCGTCCTGAGTGCGGAATCGTAGGAGATATCCACATTAGATCTCCTGCAGACAGTCTTGCATGGACCCGCACCCGCGAGTAACTTATAGGCTCCCAGTTCACCTACAAGGTCGTGTGGGAGCATGAGTATGATGCACGGATGGAAACAGATGGACAGTACCGTGAAGAAATAAACACGATCAAGAGTTCAATGGTGCTCGATCCTCTCAAATTCGGTGATAGCTTGTTCGAAGGGCGTACAAATCCCTTGAAGCTATACTTTGAGCGTACGGAGGGAGTGAAACTCCATTACTACGACTTTTGTTATTTATATCCCTACGTTATGAAGAAAAATCCGTACCCGTAGGTGCACCTGAAAAAATGGTGGGACCTGACCTGCCCCCCCATCGAGGTGCCCTCCACAAATTTGAATGGCTAATATTTCGGCCTTTCTTTCGTAGATGTGCTGCCCCCACGCGATTTATGGATGCCGACTTTACCCTTCGCTATAGATCACAAGCTCATGTTTCCCCTGTGCGTGAAGTGCGCAGAGGAGAACAATGGGGATTGAAATCATACAACCAACCAGCGTAAGATCAGAGGTGTATATACAAGCCCTGAGATGGACCTAGCCGTTCACCATGGCTACAGAATATTGAAGATACATGAGGTGTCGGCGTTTCAGAAGCTACCCAACCTTTTCACGCCATATATAAACGGCTTTTTTGAAGGATAAGGTAGAAGCATCAGGGTATATGTAGGAGTTGATACCGAAGATGAAAAATCGGCTTATATTCAACGTTACCGGGACCGTGAAGGTATACAGCTTCACCGTTCCCAAATTGTAAAGAACTCAGGCAAGCACTTTAGTGAAAAGTTGTCTAAATAGTCCTTGGGGAAAATTTGCACAGAATACTGGCAACGGGAACGTTCATTTGGCACATAGTTATAGTGAAGTCTGGGATTATGCCAATGCTCCCGATAAAGCGGTCATGGAGATCGTGAATGTAGGTAATATTTACATAATAAAGTACATCACCGAATTGGCCACAGATACCTCACGGGTTACAAACATACGTGTAGCCTGAACTTTGGAGCCTATTGCATTCTCTTGGTCGTAGGGTTCTGTACGCCGATACAGACAGTGTGATATTCACAGCGAGGGAGGACGAATACATGCCTCCTATTGATGAATTCTTCGGGTAATTGACTGATGAGATCAAGGATGAGAATGGAGACATCGCATACGCTTCCTCTTTTGTCTCAACAGGACCGAAAACTTAAGGGGAACGGGTGAGGGTGGGGGAGGATATGAAATATATCTTGAAGGCTAAGGGTATCAAGCTCAACCAGGCGAATCGGCGGGTCGTTCACTTTGATTCGTTGAAGGATCTAGTGTGTTTCAATGATGATGAGGTCGACCAGGCATCCCAACTAACTGTAGGGACTCACAATTTTCGGGCGCAGAAGCTAGGAGGAGTGAAGGAACTTAGTGGTACGAATGTGTGCCGTAAAACCTATAGGAAACGTTGCCAGATGCCTGGTATCTATGATACCGTACCCTTTGGATACCATAATCCTTGATTGTTATTATATATATATTATATATATATATATATATATATATATATTTATATACGTATGTCATTGGTTAAAGATATGTTTATTTTATTTATTACATGTATTTGTATATATATACACACACCTTGAATATTTCGCTTATTAAATAAATCTTGTTTCAATTAGCATTTCACTTTCTCCATGGTGTGTGTTTATGTGTGTGCATATGTGCAGCAGAAAGTTCCAAGCTCCGCCCTCTGTATGATCGGTCACGTTAATCGTGCTACTACCTGGGCATATCTCTTCCCTGCTTGTTTAGTTGACGACTGCAAGCCTTGCGTCTCAGACGGTCATTTGTCCACGAAGACAAAAAAATAGTAATGGCTACCTTTAATACTGCGTGTTCGACGTTTATGAAAAGGTATTCAGCAAAGTGTGAAGATATGGTGGATACTGACGTCTCCCGATTCCACCCTCCTTTGGTACTTTTAAGGCTACATTGAACCGTGCGAAGCTTGAAGAAGAAGAGGTACAAATACTCTAAGGTGTTCTGGCGAGAGCATCGCGGGATTTCGTTGTACAAGCGATGTATTGAAGTATGTTGTAGGACTAAACTTTATAAAAGCTTACATATACCGTGAAGTGGAAGCAATAACACGTACAGAAGGGAAGCAACGGTCATGGTTAGTGAGTCTTGTTGATGAGTGGTGTGACAAGCGATATTATATCATGTTGTATCAAACTAGTTACTCGTACCCTGCGGCTCAGAATGTAAATCTTGTCATAATGGAGAATCTTAAGTATTTGTACCACTACATTAATTTATATCATGACGAGGTTTGCAGTGAGGTTGTGGCTAAATGTCTGCGTGAGTTTTTAACAGAATTCAAAGACGAGTATCGTCTGCTAAGGAAAAATGAAAAATATGGGCATATGTTTCTGTCAAATAGTGCGCCGATGTTTGAATAAAATGTGTTTAGTTCGTGTAAATGAACGAAAATATCTGGTGCGCATTCTGGGGAGTTGGAGTGATAAAATATTAAAACCGGTATTGGTTCATGTATCGGAAAATTTCTCAAAACGCCTACCCAGTATAATGGGCTACAAGTATTCACGTTGCAACACCGTACACGATTCATCAGCTAATGGTGTGACTCACTACCCCGTCGAGCCGATCCGTTCGCCTGTGGTTGATATTCATGTCAGAGCTTGAACCTGGTGGACGTGCACTCCTCGATTACGATGGAACTTCCTTTGAGCCGCATTCGGAATGCTGTGTACAGTGTGTCCTTGACGAAGTCATTGCGCGTGTTCAGGCGTAAAACCGGTGCCATTAACTATGTACTGGAAACGACTTGCAGACAAGCAAACTCCGGTAAACGGAATGTGGTTTATTTAAGTGTTGAGATGAATAGAATCTTCGTGGTAGTTGAGAAGTGGAGTGAGGATCGTTATAAAATTCCTGCAGGTGAAGGTACAAGAATAGAGCAGATTAGTGATACCCCCTCATATGCCATGTTTTACGTTGTGTATAAATAACGATCAGCCATGCATTGATATACTACTGATGTGGAAGAATGCTTCTGATAATAACGTTCTTGTCCCTACGCGAAACCGTTTCATCTACGACAGAATGTTTGGAATCGTCGGTTTCCGCAAGCTGAAGCCTATATTAAACGCGCGTATTACGGATATGCTTTATTTTGATACGGTTCTTGAATACGAATACACCGCTCTGCTCGACGGGTTTACCGAGTGTAGCACTGAACAAGGCAAGAATGATCTAGAGCTGCATGCTTATTTTAAAGGTTTAGACTTTTCGAAATATCATGAACTTTGGTACAAAGCGCTTGAGCGGTACAGGGCTGAGCTCACCTACACCGTTCACTTTGAAGAACTATTTCTTTATTTTATGAGTAGTTGTCGTTACGACTTAGAAGATTATTTCAACTGCCGCTATGCATTGTGGAGATGAGTTCACGATTGAAAAGCTCGGATGAGTAAGAATAAACCCTCGATTGGAAAGGAGTGTTTATAAACTTGTATTTAATAATGATGTCGTGGCTAACGTTGACCTCTTTGTGCATGCTTTTGAATGTATTCGTTTAAACATAACTTGTCATCCGAACGTAAAGTGGGCACAGAAATAGTATTGAACGATATGAAGGTCATTTACATCAAGTATAGGTATCCCTATAACTTGAGCGGTGAAATAATGTTAAATCGTATTTACTGCGTAGTGCAAACCAATAATGATGTGACAGTAGACTCGATTACGTGCAAGTTTATTGTTTTAGTTAAGCGCAGCAGGACAAAAAGTATGTTTTTTTATGTATATTTATTTTTAATATATTTAATTGTTTAATATAACTGTATATATATATATATATATATATATATATATACATGTATATTTCTCCTGTACTGTTATATTGATGGTTATACTTCATCGTTTTGTATTTCTTATATTATTTTTTATTTTATTTTTTTATTTTATATATATTCCTCGTTTGTATTGTTTATACTATTATTATTTTTTTATCATATATATTCCATCGTTTGTATAGGATTGTATATTTATTTTCTATATATTTCGTGAAATTTATTCCAATAATTCGTCTAAATAAAGAGTATGATGTAATGGTGTTTTACTTAATTCTTTTGGTTGTATATGGAAACGCTATTATTTAACTATATGTATACCAAATGGCTGTTTACGCCTTCTAAACCGACTGGTGGATTTCTAAGTCAACTGTCAAGAATATATGCTTTAATTAAATAAATAGCGCAATCTGGCAACTCAACCCTAATAATGTACACCTGAACAAGCCATTTGCGCCTTCTATCCAACTGGCTGCTTAAGCCAACTGGCTGATTTACACCCTATAAGACAACAGGCGCTCGGATGAACTCTCATTATACGTCTGGCTGGAGGCAGACGAGCAGCACACTCTCTTTCTTAGGTTAAGGCTTAGGTTAGAGTTTCCCTTTGGGGGTGAGGACACCCCACCTCCTCCAAATACCCTCCTCCTTCTCCTTTCTCTCCCTCTCTTAGGTTAAGGTTACCCCTTTGTGGGAGGTCATCTTCCTTCATAACCCAAACCCCCCTCACCCCCTTCGTTGCAGCTTGGGGGATAACGCCTTCCCCCTTTTTGCATAACCCCTTCCCCTTTTTGCATAACCCCCTCCCCTTTGCAGCATTGACTTGTTGCAAGACCCCTCCCACTTTGTTGCATGAAATCTTGCAACATTGATCAACATTTGCAACATTGCAATCCACTCTCCCATTTTTCACCCATACTACTAATATATATATATATATATATATGTGTGTGTGTGTGTGTAATTTTGTTGCAAGTAGTTAGGTATAAATTTAAATTAACCAATTATGAGTTTGCGAAAGCATATTTGCCAATCACAAAACAATCAAGCTATCGAAAATCGTTATTGTTTTTTTGCAATGAAAAGGTATTACATGAGATCTTCATAAAATAATGAAAGTAGGATAAATTCATAAACTTATAGAAGAATGAGATTAAGTAGGATAAATTCGTAAACTTATAAAAGAATGAAATTAAGTAGGATAAATTCGTAAACTTATAAAAGAATGAAATTAAGTAGGATAAATTCATAAATTCATAAAATATTAAAACAAGCCTTACTTAATTAATAAGCATAAACATACTTAAAAAATGTACTGAAATTTATAGGGAAACATTAGGTAACTGTAAGAATATCTGATGATCTTGCAAATTTAGTACAAAAGTAAAAGGACAATATATATATCCTCCGTATTCGATTTCAAATAATGTACATATAATGTGCACATATTCTGTACGTAAATACAAATATGTTTCAAAATTATAACCTATTACTGAACTGGTTACACGATAGGCGAAGATTAGAGTATGTATAATACCACTGAGGATGAGGAACACTGCATATTTGCACTCGGTTTTAGAATTCAGGAATGTCTGCTGATGATATAGTGCTAAGATTAACAAAATGGCTTTTAAAGCGAGAATTTAAAATGGAATTAGATGATACTTGTTTCATTAGAGTAAGAAGGTTATTCCGGACTGACTTTGTATTTCTCCCAGCATGAGATCGTCTCATGCTTGATTAAAAGTAGTCATTATTTTTAAGATCAATGTCAGGATGACCCTTATATTTGACAGAAAGAGGAACATGCAATGAAAAGGTAGTTGTGCGTACTTTTGTACATAAAATGTACAGTAGGTGGATCATATTTTGGAAAAGTTTGAAATCTTAATGTCCAGCATCTTACTATCGTGAAAATCATTGATTCAAACCTATTTACCAATTTTGGGATTTATTAAAGAAAATCAGAACCCCCCCGCAAATCGAAAATATAATTTTATTGGATTTGCATAAAATTTTCTTAATAATCTTACTTTTTCGCTCATAACTTAATTTGTTACACAAAAAACGACTATTAAATGTGATATCATTCGATTGCGAATTAAAAGACTCGTCTTTTGATACATAATGTGTAGAGAGTATTACCTTGAAAAAAAAATTAGAGACCAACATTGGATTGCACATGCTAAACCATAAATTTTGTTGTTATGGACTACAGTAACGCTTACATAATAATGTAGGGTAAGTATATATAACAACCAGTCTCGTTCCCAGCAAAATACTCTCTCCCCTCCCATCAATGGGTGGTTAACATTTGGGGACAGATGAGGTATTACAACACTCCTTGTAGCACGAAATCTTTAGGTGATAGAGTAAAACCTAATTAAAGCAGAATTAAATAGCTCCTAGCTCTTGGAGAAGCATATTGCTTGTTTATGAGAGAATAAAAAAATAACTGAAAGAAACAAAATATATTTACCCTCTTTACTTGCAAACATTTCAGGACTTATTCACGATTTCTGTACCAAGCGAAGTATGTATCGGATGCCAATAAATTGTTCTTCTGCAATCTAGACCCCAAACGTTCTGCAGAGTCCTTAGGCAGATTCAAATCCCTGACTAAGTCATTTAGTTTGGCTTGGATTAATGGTTTAGGAGGATCTCGGTCAGCTGTTGGCTGTTCATAAACATCATCATTGTCTGGATTTGGAGCTGAATCAGAATCTGAATTGTATTGATCCAGACTCTCGGGTGGGCGGGAAATAGGAACTTCTGGACCATGGGGTACCGGCCTTATTGCAGATGGAAGACTTGGGTATTGAAGGCTCTCTTTATTCTTTGCATTATAACTTTTAACTTTGCAAGAACAGAAGTAGCAGTCGTCGGTATGGTTTCTAGGCTCGCGCCATACCATAGGGATCCCAAATGGCAAACTTTTCGTTTTACCTTTGCTCCAATTCCTTAGTGCCGCAACACACGTAAGACAAACCTTGTGTGGAGCCCAACTTTTGTCTTGATCTCCTAATTTAATTCCAAAATAAGCATGATAAGCTCTCTTAATGAAGGTCGTTACATTTGTCCTTTGTTTTACAACATACCGACCACAAATATAACAAAATATGTCTGGACTATGGGTACATCCTCTAGAAGCCATTATTAAAATTTTAAAGACGTAATGTTAGAATTATCTATCTGAAAAATATGAAAAAAACGAAATTAATTGAAGATAAAAAAAAGGTAAAAAATTACAAGACGCCCCAAAATTGTTTTGCTAATAACTTTAAAACTGTGTGTGATAGAAAAAAACTGGTAGCATTTTTTAATTCAGCGCAGCGAACTGCTTCAGAATCACAACTCAAAAATAAAGAAATCGATTTTCATGCAGACCGGTGTTATTTAGTAAAAGAAGCAATTTCTGAAACTTTAAGGTAAAATTGATGTAGGTAAGGGTTATTTTATTTCATTTTGGTTGGCCAATTTCAAGGTTTGACATGAAAAGACTATATTTTCACTACCAAAATTGATTTGAAAAAAGTTGAAAAAATAGACACCCTACTAGGGCATATGCTCTGGTCGAATATTGAAAAACTTGGAATTTCAATATTAGCAGTATGTATTCCTATGTAAAATTGAATTTTAAGAGGGGTTCGTCTTTTGCAACTTTTGCGAAAAATCGCATTTAAGCGTTCAAAATCGCACTTTTTTGTCGAAAAATGGAATTTTTGGCCAATTTCAAAGACTTGGTAGACTCAAATGACCTCCATATGTTCCATATTGTTCACATATATCCTTAAGCATTTCTAGGGGCAGGCTTGGACCCATTTAAGATTAGCCAAAGTGGTTCATAACCCCTAAAATAACCAAAATCACCCAAAATGGCCCAAAACAAAGGAATTGTATGATTTTTAGTCTCCTACACACCACATTTCGCGGCTGTTCTCTTCATCAGGCAGAATCTTTTTCGTCTTCTTTCGTGGTCTTGCATTTTCTTTTTTTAAGAAACGCCACCAATTTTTATTTATTTTCTTTTCGGCATCACTGAGTGTGATGGCAGCTGCCCCTACCTTTTTGCAAGCTGCTGTGACGTTCAATCTTTTTTTTGCAATTGCAATTCTTCTTGAATATTTGTATAAATTCCAATTAATCAGAGTAATTGGAGAGTGGCATCAAAATTCAGTTTAGGGTTTCTATGAGTTCTCAGACTCATGTCTCCATACTCAGACTTACCTCTAATCTTCTTGAACATCTCAACACCCGATGCCCTCTCCTCCTCATCCTCACTGCACAGGAGAGAGGCAATGAGGTTCTCACTGTGAACATGATATGCTCCACGAACTATCACATAAGTGATTATGTTCCTGACTTCAGAGGTCCGGCTTCTCAGCAGTCCCAGAGCGGTCACAATATGATGATGTCCATACCTCATGTGGTGCTTCACCTTGATCTCAAAATACATCTTGAAGTAGAAGTCCAGGTAGAACTTCAACAGCACCTCCAGATTCTTCAACACCTTCCCCTTCAGACCATGCTGCCTCATCCACAGCATCAACAGAGCCTCACCTGTAGTCAGCCAGCGTGACTGATTCAGTGGGCAACACTTCAGACCAGCAACTTCCTTGCTCAAATCTCCTCTCTTGATAGCTTTGATTAGTAGATAGCAGTTCTTCTGGTCAGTTTCAAGGTTCTGTACAATATCTTCTGGCAGTTCAATTCTTCTTCTCCTGGCAGAGCCTTGAAGCTAAAGTTGACAGGCTGAGGCTGAGTTCATTAATATGCAACTGGCATATCAGCCAGTGACACTTGTGACTTAGCAGTCTCTCCAAGTGAGTGATGGCTCCTCCATCAGGTCCAGTGTTTGTGTTGGTGGAGTCACCACTAAGGACCACAATAGTATCTTTAGCAGCATGAGCACTAATCCACTCAAACAGAGCCTGAGCTATCTTCAGTGCAGGTTTCTCATTTCCTTCAGGTTCTTCTGGTGTACAATGGAAGAGATACTTCCCCTCAGTTGTAACATCAGGATGGAAGCGGCCAGTTTCTTCACTGTACCTCATGATCTTTGTCTTCATATTTTGTTTTCCATCAAAGAAAATTCCCTTCATCTCCTCTCCCTCTGTCCTTTTCTCCAAGGCCTCCACCGAGGCACTTATTACAGACTCCTTGCCCCTCCACATCTTCATCCTGTCAACAGCTAGATATGCCTTATCAGCAGAGAGATGGCCAGCTTTGATGAGATCTTGCAAGAAACCATTTGCAATGGCTGCTGCAGGAGTGTTTGCCACCTTGAACCTGACTGCAGTCGCACCAGTCTGGCAGAGTTGGCAGAGTTGGAGACTTTGCCAGTGTTGACACTGGAGCTTGTGCCTGGTGCAGTACTGGAAAAATCTGTGTCAGCAGTAGGAGCTGCTCTGCCTGGAGACTCTTGCAAGGAAGTCACCTCATCTTCATCATCATCATCACCATCATCAGCTCTAAGCAGTAGCTCCTTTTCTTCTTCCTCTTTTCTGTTTCTCTTCTCAGCTGCCTTCTGTTCTTCCTCCTTCCTCTTAGCAGCCTTCACCTGTTTCACTGTTTCCTTCACATCAACAGATGCCATCCAGAAGCCAGAAACTTCTGAGGTTTTGATCCTCTGGTGATGGAGCCACTCTAGCTCTAGCTTTGGAATCTTCTGAGGCAGAGGACAGTCACAGTTGACATGAACTCTAGCAGCACAGCCAGATGCTTCAGTTCCACAGAGAGTGATATCATATCTGCAGGTTATGTCAAACAATGTATCAAGTTCAGATATTCTCTTCTCTCTCTTTGCAGCCTTCACTCTGCCATTCACTAGGTCAATCATTTCATTCCACCTGACAAGAATCTTCCTGGCAATGGATCTCTCTTGAATGTTCACAGGAGGAGTGAACTTGGCATTGCTTTTGCGCCACTGTGCCAGTACCAGTGATGCCAAGTCCTTAGCCAAATCTTGCAGAGGGTACTGAGCTCTCTTCATATCATCCAGAAGCAGCTTCTCTTCTTGGAGGAGGATTCCTCTCTGAAACACAGCTCTCCAGGTTGGAACTTCTGTGGGAAATAACTGCTTGCCTGGATCCACCAGATCACTCAGCTTTGAACCAGAGCTTTTACTGGTCTTTCGTCCTTGCTTAGTCATGGTGGCTACACAATCTTCACCAAGCTTTGTATCTGAAACATAGAAAATTATCACAGTGAAACTCTAGTAGCCTATAACAGCTGTTACAATGGTTTTCTTTGGTAAGAAACCGGTCTGTTACATTTGTACTACAGTGTATGCCCTGCACAGATGTTCTGTACATAACCAGAAAACGAAAAAGTGGAAATTTGAACACTTAAACCAGAATTTTAGCAAAAGTTCAAGAAAACAAACCCCTCCTAAAATTTAATTTTACATAGGAATACGTACTACCAATCTTGAAATTAGCTCTTCAATGAGCATGATACACCCTAATGTATACACATCAAAAATAATACCGATAGCGGAGAATTCTATATGCAATACATGTTTAATATATATATATATATATATACACATCAAAAATACACACTTTAATATCTCCCACCGTTAAATAGAATACTAAACTCACATGTAATCGAGTCCACAGCTACATCCTCATTGCTTTATACTACACAATAAATGAGATTTAACATTATTCCACCACTCGAGGTATGCGGATGACTATATTCAATATAAAGGGCTTTCAACTCGTTTAACACTATTTTTGTACTCACTTTACAATTGGGAGTCAAACTATCACGATCTTTAAACGCGGATAAAATATAATCAAAAGAACGCACAAAGATGACATCGTTTGCTACATCACCATTAAATTCAAGTTTATAAACTCCTTTCCAAACGGGGGTTTATTCTGTCCGCGCCGGTTTTCAACCGTAAATTCTTCTTCACAACTTATATCGGCAATTGAAGTATGCTTCTAAATCGTGCCGACAACTGCGCCTTATATAAAGAAATAATTTTTCAGGGTGAACAGTGAAGGTGAGTTCGGCCCTCTACCGCTCAAGTCCTTTGTACCAAAGTTCAAGATATTTCGAGGAGTCTGTACCTTCTAAATACGCGTTCAGTTCCAAAGCATTCTCACCTTGTTCGGCCGTACACTCAGTAAAATCAATGAGCTGAGCGATGTACGCGTATTCAAACACCGTCTCAAAATAACGCATATCAGCAACATGTACGTCTAATATAGGTTTTAGTTTGCTGAAGCCGACGACTTCAAATATTCTGTCGAGAATGAAACGGTTTCGCTTGGGGATAAGGGCGTTATTGTAGGCAGCATTCTTCCACATCAACTGTATATCAACGTATGGTTTTTTTCATCACGATTTATGCACAGCGTACAAATAATCGCGTATCAGGGTGCATCACTAATCTGTTCTCTTTTTGTGCCTACACCTACAGGTATTTTATAACTGTCCTCGCCCCACTCCTCAACCACCACGAAGATTCTGTTAATCTCCTCAACACTTAAATAAATAACATTAAGTTTATTAATAGCACCGGTATTATACCTGAACACACGCACAGACTTCGACACGGACACGTTGTATACCGCATTGAGGATACTGCTCAACGGGAGCTCCATCTTTTATTAGTTTTCTATTGTGAGGAGAGCACGTCCAGTCAGGTCAAGCTCTGAGGTGACTATCAGCCGTCGGCGTGCTGTTTGACTCGGCGAGAGTTGTGGGGGAATGAGTCATACCAAGCGTTAGTGATTCGCGTGCGGGGTTGTTCCAACATGAAAGAATCATTGCGCGTTAGTGAATCAGACGAATATTTGTAACTCATTATGCCGGGCAGGCGTTTAGAGAATTTTTCCATCTGCAATACTGTACATGAAGTAATATCGGCTTTAATGTTTTATCACTCACACTTCCCGGAATGCGCACCATCCATCTTCGTTCAGGGTTATTCCACATTGTACTTTCTCGAGCTATGCAAATTTTATTAACACTCCGGCGATCTATTTGAGAGACACATGTGTCCATACTTACCCTTTTTGTTTAACAAACGATACTCATCCCTAAACTCTACTAAAACTCGCACAAGCCTTTAGCTACAACTTCGCTACGAACCTCATCATGATATATATGGATGTAGTTGTAGAACTATTTTAAACTGTCCATAATTACAAGATTTACATTCTCCATCGCAGTGTACGCTTACTCGGTATGATGTAACATGATAAAAATACCTTTTGTCAAACAATCATCAACAAGGTTCAGAACCCACACCCGCTGTTTCTCTTCTGCATGTGTTGATTCTTTCACTTCACGGTTTAGGTGTTCCTTTACACAGTTTAACCCTACAACATATTCCATTACATCGTTTGATCCACGAAAGCCCGCAACGCTCTCACCAGAATATCCATAGAGTGTTTGGACGTGTTGCTACCTATACTTCGCACGATTTAATGTTACCTTAAAGGATTCAAAGGAGGGATGACTAGGGATTCTTTGAATGTTTACCATATCGGTAGACTTTATCAAGTACCACTTCGGGAATGTATAGCAGGCAATATCAGAGGTAGTAAAGTACACGTCTGTGAACTAGGGCTTGCTGAGGTCAACTGAAAACGCAGGGCGGCTATATGTCCCGATTAGTAGCAGGAGTCACGTGACCCTTAGATTGGATGCACCATACAGCGGGTGGTGATTAGATTTTTTCCTGTATACACACACACGCACACAAACACAAAGGAGACAATGAAACGCTAACTGACATGATTTATTTTAAATAGAAAAATAAATAGACTGTAAATTATCGTAAACAAGTAAATAGACTTTAATACAGGATATATATATATATATATAACAAATATTCATGCAGCATGGTACCCAAAGGGAAAGGTGTTGTAGGTGCCAGGCACCTGGTATCGTTTTCTGTAAGTGTTACGACAAACCTTCGTACCCTTAAGTTCCTTCACACCTCCCAATTTCTGTGGCCGGAAGTTATTAGTTCCTACAACCAGGTGGAGTAGTTCGTCACCCTCATCTCCATCATCTTCTAAGCTCACTAGATCTTTGAGCGAATCAAAGTTGACGATCTGGCGATTGGCATGGTTAAGCGTGATGCCTTTAGCCTTCACGATGTACTTGTACTCCTCCCACACCTTCACTCGTACCCCGTACGTTTTTGGTCCTGTTGAGACAAAAGAATCGGCGTAGGCGATGCCTCCATACTCATCCTTGATCTCGTCAGTCAACTCTACAAGGAATTCCCCAATAGGAGGCATATATTCACCTTCCCTCTCCGTGAATATCACACTCTCTGTATCTGCATACAAAACCCGTCGCCCGAGAGAATGCAACAGATGTCATAGCTTGATACGTGCGTATGCTGTTGTGAAACTGGCTACAGGTATGTTTGTGACACATGATGTATCTGTAGCCAATTCGGTCCTGTTGTACCGTATCATGTACGTATTACCCACATTCACGATTTCCGTGACTTTATCGTTGGCGTTTGCATAATCCCAAACTTCACAAAACTTTGCGCTAGGTAGACGATCCCCCTGTCTGTATTCTGAGCAAACATCCCCTAAAGACTATTAGGCACAACTTTGCACTAAAGCGCTTGCCAGGGTTCCTCACAATTTGTCCACGTTCATGTTGTATCCGTTCACGGTCACGGTAGCGTTGAATCGTGACCCGACAATTCAGCGCAGGACAATTCAGCGCCGACAATTCAGCGCAAAGACAATTCAGCGCAAGACAATTCAGCGCGAAAATACCAACAAAGAAGAAGAAAGAACAAATCCAGAGGGAAGAGAGGCTTGCAACTGTTAGGTTAGGTTAGGTTAGGTTAGGTTTCTAGTTTTTGAAATAAAATCTTAATTTTAACAATTCTAACAAATTTTGTTTTTTTAAATAAAATTTTAATAATTATACTCCTTTGAATTTTATCTCCGATTTGTCACTCCTTCGTTATGTCACTCCTTCGTTACGGTATTTATGTCACTCCTTTGTTATGTCACTCCTTTGAAATGTCACTCCTTCGATACAGACCCAATTTAGCATATATATAAATATACAAATTTTTCTCTTTTTTATTTATTGCGATTTATTTTTATTATTTTTAACTAAACTTTTAACTGTACTGACTTGCGCTGAATTGTCGGCGCTGAATTGTCTTGACTTGCGCTGAATTATCTTTGCGCTGAATTGTCGGCGCTGAATTGTCGGCGCTGAATTGTCCTTCGCTGAATTGTCGGTGCTCCGCGTTGAATATACGCCGACTTTTCATCTTCGGTCTCAACACCTCGTGGGTATCCTGATGCTTCTACTTTATCCTTCAAAAAAGTATTTATATATGGCGTGAAAAGACTGGGGAGCTTCTGAATCCTCCACACCTCATATATCTTGAGGATTCTGTACCCGTGGCGAAGGGCTAGGGACAACTCAGGACTTGTATAAACGCCTCTGATCATCCTCTGGTTGATTGTGTGATTACAGTCCCCACAGTTCTCCTCTGTGCACTTCACACACAGAGGGAACATGAGTTTGTGGTCTATAATAACTGGCAAGATTGGCATCCATAAATCTCGAGAGGGGAGCACATCTACGAAAGAAAGACTAAAGTAGCTCCAACTCAAATTAGCTGAGAACTCTTCGATGGTAAACATAACTGGGTCACGAGATTTTCAGGCGCACCTAAGAAGTACGGATTGTTCTTCATCACGTAAGGGTATAATGAGCAGAAATCTTAGTAATGAATCTTCACCCCGTCCGTTGGCGGAAAGTATAGTTTCAAGTGGTTTGTACGGCCTCCAAACAAGCTATCACCGCATTTGAGGGGTTCCACCACCATTGTTCGTTTGATAGCCCTTATTTCTTCGCGATACTGCTCATCGGACTCTATCCAGGCATCATATTCGTGCTCCCACAAAACCTTGTGATGAAATGGTAACTTATAAGCGGGTCGCGGGTACGGGTCCATGCTAGACTATCGGAGGAAGATCTCCCATGGGCATTCCCTGTGACGCCGCACTCAGGACGCGGGTATCCATGCCACCAGCAGCCGTTAAAGGAGAGTAGTATAGCCGAAAAAGTTTAGAGCGCAAGAATGTTGCAAGTGATTACGTAATGTTGCAAAGGGGGGTTGATGCAAAGGGGGGTGGGGGTTGTTGCAAAGGGGGTGTTGCAAAAAAAAATTAAAAAGGGAAAAAAAAATTTCCCCCCAAAGGGCCCTTTGTTGCAACCGGGGTTGCAAGGGGCATGCAACTTGGAGGCGGAGTTCTCCCCCAAGCTATTCCCCCCAAAGGGCCAGAAAGGAGAGAAAGGAGGAGAGAAAGGAGGAGACGTGTTCACCTGGCAGGAGCCAAGTGCATATTAAGACTTCAGCCGAGTAGGCATTGTTTTATAGGCTCCTAATCAGCCAGTTGGCTGAATCAGTCAGTTGGCTGAGCCAAGGGGGGGAGGGGTACACCTGCAGGAGAGAGAGAAAGAGAGAGTAGGTGCCTTTGATTGCAAGGCATGCAACTTGGAGGCGGAGTTCTCCCCCAAGCTATTTTCGTTTACCTAACCTAAGAGACCTCTAAGGGGTTTTCCCAAAGGGCCAGAAAGAAAAGGACCAGAGGTCCTTGCTCGGCTGGGAGCCGAGCTTGTAATGACTCCGTCAGTCGTCTCTCGGTCTTTTATAAACCTCTATTCTGGCTGAGTTGCCAGATAGCGCCATGTATTCAGTTGCCAGATAGCGCGATGTATTCCAGATAGCAAAAACCATATATTAATCATCCATTTAAATAGTGTACCACAATATATATTTATATGACGGTGGATGAATCCAATTAAATTCTGTTTATTAAATAAATAATTTTTACACACTTAATTTTTATTATAAATATTTAAGTCACGAATAACGAAACGAAATGAAAATTTACGAAACACACGAGCCTCATTCCCCCAATCCCCTGTGAAGAAAATTGAAAAAAAACGAAATCTAAAGCAATTAATCAATTGAAATTAACCAAAACACAATCCGCTATAACGGGGTCGGACGACTAATGACATCTTTATATTTTCGACGAACACCTGCTGGTTGAGAGACCTTCCCCCCAATCCCTGATAAGTCTCATTTCACTCCAAATGAAAAGAAAATTTACGGAAAAATCAAAACACACGATTGTCATTCCCCAAACCCGTATATATATATATATATATTATATATAATAAACGAATAAACAACTCGTGCGCGCGCACACACACACACACACACACACACACACGAGGAAAGGCAGAAACTAGGTCATTTCGAATCGTCCCCCTAGAGACCTTTTTCTGACCGAGAGTCAACCTTTCTTCGTCTAATTGAACAAAAACCACCTTTCACAACAATTCTTATTATTATCATTATTATTATTATTATTTCTACAATGAAAATATTTTATATTTACGCGTAATTTGTATGGTGTCATATTCTTATAACTACATCTTAACTGCTTAAATCTTTGATTTTTAATATTGTGTTAGAAGTGAAAATTTAGCACAATTCATACTAGACCTCGATTGCTCACTATTTCATCGAGATAATTAAAGCGCATATACAGGACCTGCATTGTCTATAAGATCTGCGGGAAACTCTGAGTAAATGGAAATATTATTTTCTCGATAACTATGGGTGATAGAAAAATTCTGAAACCATATTTGGAATCAGTATCAAAAGTTCTATAAGAAACACCAAATAATTTTCAAGAAATGTTGTCCCCTAGTGTAATTTCTCGCCGAATTGGTAAGGTTCCCACTCCGGCTTAGACCCACAGTTTAACGTGGATTCAGAAATACATCTCGTCGATTGCTCACTATTTCATCGAGATAATTAAAGCTCATATACAGGACTGCATTGTCTTTGAGATCTGCGGGAAACTCTGAGTAAATGGAAATATTATTTTCTCGAAAACTATGGGTGATAGAAAAATTCTGAAACCATATTTGGAATCAGTATCAAAAGTTCTATAAGAAACAACAAATAATTTTCAAGAAATGTTGTTCCCTAGTGTAATTTCTCGCCGAATTGGAAAGGCTTTCACTCCACCTTAGACCCACAGTTTAACGCGGAAACCGAACGCTCTTTTAAAAATATAATTAGGATATATTTCTTTGAGAAAATATAAAGATGTCATTACTCGTCCGGCTCCGTTATAGCGGATTGGTGCACATCATAGCTCCACCCAGCTACACAGGCAGCCAATCACTACGAACATCTGGTCTTTTGGGGCGGAGCTTTGCGATTGTGCATATAAAAGGGGATATTTTTCAGTTGGGAGTAACAGTAGCTATTTTCGCGTCAGTGAATAATCATTCCCTCCACCATGGACCTGTACGTCTCCCCGGATTTGTATGAAGAAAGTGACACTGCAGCATTAACGGCAATTAGTCTTTTTAATGCGATTGACCGTGATGAATTATTTCCAACGCAAACCGTTGAAGATATTTGCAGTGACGCTCCTTACAATCCGACGCAAGGGACTACCATAGAAATGTAAGTGTCTATAAATCAATTTATATATATGGAGAGTTGTAGTATCTCGTCAAATACTTCATTTAGATACTCGCCAAAAATCGAATTTTTTTTATGGCAATCAATGTTATTTGGTTTTACTTCTTATCCCCATTATGCTAAAATCGAAATTTTTTATGGTAATCAATGTTTTTCCTCTTAAATGAACCAAAGATATCTTCACATAATGGGGATCTGTCTGCATACTCTGTATATGTTTTAAAAGAATGAACATTATTCCTTTAAGGTCCGATGAGGATTTGACACGTGTTATACAATCTTTTGAAGAATCTCGTGTCATGAATACGGAGGATATACTGATCAGTCAGCAATGTCACACCGAAATAATGTAAGTGTTTTTCGAGATTTTTGGAGTAAGAAGACAATATATTTTCATAAATTTATTAAATGAAAGAAATCAGTACAATAACCAACTACAGAATATACCGTTACAAATATACGAACAAAAACATTATACTATACAACGAGTACGTACAATTGGAAAACGGATTTTTATCTGTCTGCATACCATTTCATCGTTTCGGCGATTGTGACACGGGTCAAATAAATTTAAAAAATTTATAAATTCTTTATCACATAACATATGCGTGAGAAATGAGACGCAGTACATTCCGCAAACATTACTAAAATATCCTTGTACACGAAATGGATTCCATACAACTTCGGGAATATGTAACTGAGCGAGAAATTTTACAATAATAGGGTCACTCCAGGGTTGAGTACCGAGTGAATCAAAATAGGACAGGCGCTGTCTATTTATAAAATAGACAGCGATCCAATGAATCCCTTCATTACCGATGACATCTGTGTTCACAATAAGACTACCACATTCTCGCGTACTTGGCAAACTCAATGTTTCATTCTTCGCAAATACGCCGATAAATTTGGAACGTGTGACTCGTTCCATTACTTTCTGAAGTGTATTAGCATCCATTTTAAAAGTCAGTGATAACGCTCCTAAATCTATCTACTTCTATTAGGGCTTGCGATTCAAGATATACTAGTACACTAATAGGAGCGTCTATAGGCTTGGCGAATTCCAGCCGCACTGAGATGTTTCCGCTCTGCTGTGGGGTTAAATGAGTATTTACGCTAGCAGATAAGTCAGGTGTAATGTCAAACGGATAAAGGTTAAATTGATCAATGAATTCTTCCTGCGTTACCCCATTACCAAGCTCATCACAATCACCTGCAATATGGGTCAGATTACTATAGGCTCTGGCACAAAGAGGTAACACAGCGTCTGATGAATAATCCGTACCCATTGTTCCACCCAAAGCAGTGCCATTAACGTATAGAGTTATATTTTTAAGTCCGAAATTCTCGAATTTAAAGGCACTCTTTTTATATTTTCCATTCACCGAAGCATGGTCCTGCATGCCGATTAATATCCTTTTAGGAAGATTTCCCAGGGCAATGTTTTCTATCTGCTTCAATGCCAACCCTGCAGGAACCGTATATAGTTTGATTTGCACTCTGTTAATAGGATATTTCACTGTAGCGTTTAGTAAATTTTTCTCAATTTCTAGTTGTTTTGGTGAACTTAATTTCACACGCCGTACGCGGAGGTATGTGTCCATAATGTGAACCACAACGGGCTTTGCACCCTCCTCTTGAGCAGCATCCAGATTTAAGCAGATCTCAGGACTCGTGCGGGTGAGCTTTATTTTCATATCCACCCCGTTGACAAGCAACTTCTCCTGGAAAGTGAAATCTGTGTGCAACCGTCCAAAACACTCGTATATTTTCTTTTAAGAATTTTTAAATTTGTCCTTTATAATATTTTCATCTTTAGTTTGATAATATCCCTCGGCACTTAAAAAGGTAGCCTTCGCTTCTTTGGAAAAGTTGAGGACATTTTCCAGATAGGCTCGTAGATGATAGTACCCCGTGCCTGCCGATATGTTGGTCTGATTTAAATATACGTCACACTGGTTGAATATGGAGTGCAGAAAGTTTGTTTCAGGGTATACAGCATATTTGTCATCGCAGACCGTTCCATCAGAATGGGCTATACGTAGCTTAGCTTACATGTGCACACAGCTTGGGTCAAAAAATTAAGGGCCTGAGCTGGGTATCACGAATTCTATAGGTGCACTCGGGGAACTAATTGTGTTTAAAGGGTTAATTGTAATAAAGTCACTGTGCTCAATAGAAACTTGGGTTGGAGGCAGCTCAAAAAGGGACAGCTCCGATTTACAGCATTGTGAACTACATGGGTGGATGAAGCGTGCCATGGCGAAATAGTGACTCCTCTCTCGAAAAGTGTTAAACAAACTATGATTCATGAGATCAATGTCCTTAGCTTATATCAGTCAAAAAAGTGGTCAACCATAGGTTTCATTCGCTTACAGCACTTCTTTTTTGATAGCCTTTTACGTTTAATACCACGTGACCCCTTCTTCTTCCTGGGAGCCCTCTTCTTCTTCCCGCCACCACGCATTTTTCTCTTTGCATCTTTGTTGATTTCGTCCCGTGTACGCTTCAAATGTTTTTTTAGAGCTTCTTTAGGTTTAGCCCCGGCCAATATGTCTTCTGCAGTGTTAAGGCTTGATTGTAGCGCTTTTCTTCCAAGGTATCTGGCCCCCCTCTTCAGCAAAGGAACAGCCGTACGTAGTATGGATGAAAAAATGGATCCAAGTCCACTACCGCGCTGGTATCTCACCCCTCGATAGACGGTGAAAGGCTTTCTATCCATTATAACTCAGTGCGTCGAAAGTGTAGCTTCACTGTTAAGCTCCCGTTACCGAATGGGAAGTTTTCACCCTCAATCGTTCTTATATATATTGAGATATTGGTTATTAAATTAGTTGCAACATTCACATAATGGGGTCTGTCATATGTAATACACAAACTCCTTCCTCTATGGTTGGGGATGTGAGCATTGCTCACTGAGCAATGCGCAGCAGGCGCGCCTGGGTATCCCCAACAAACTGGTGCTCCGCTATATTACTGTAAATATAGCACATGTCTGGGGACATTTCAGCCAATTTCTCCATCTTCAATTGATACATTAATCTGGACAAGTCATGCTGTGTCTCGTGAAATGTGTCTCTTTGGAAGACTGCGCTATATCGGCCATTGGCTAGAATTTGGAACTTTCTATGGTCTTTAATACGTCTGTTAGTCTTTGATTTTAGGATTAGTGTACAGTATGTGCAGGGTTGTTTACGATTTCGTATACTAAATCATTCGTAAGGTTTGAGTTTCTTAAACTTACGTTTAAGCCTCTCACAACATCCTCGGCCGAACCATATTGACCCGGTCCTAGTCTTACTTCTGTACTGTAATACCGTGCAACCTTAGTCCGAGCGATACGCATAGTTTCATCCATTGCTACCCCAGCTTTTTCACACTCGTCAATGTCTCTAAGAATCGTAAAAACGGTTTCTTTATGTTCAATATTTAAAAAGATGGTTTTCCAGCTGAATTTCTCATATCCCCACCTCATACGAATCACGACCCAATTCGATGTTCTTGTGGAGCTCTGTCACAAAGTTGGCTAGTGTGATGTTAGGGTGTACAGACAGGGACGAGGAGGACGGGAGTGTGACGTAGAAATGGTTAGGAGCCATGTTGCATACTATTTAAGCTTCATTATTGCATCAGCTTTTATATAGGTGTTGAAGCTTTCTGGGTACCCTAGCCATTTCACCAGGTACATTTTTCTCTTTCCTGAACCTTTGCTTCCTAAAATTTTCTCAATTTTAAACACATTTTTTCCTAAATTAAACGCAACTTTCTTCAATTCTGGCGGTGAAAACCTCCTGAGATTTCTTCCCCATTCAAATCTTCAATGTAATACATCATTATCTCACCTTTAGGTCTCATAGCCCTAACTTTAAAAATTTCGCGTGTCCATCCTTGCTCAAAACCCTTTGCGAATTTGTTCCCCGAACGCGACGGCCTTACATAATCATTGATTTTGAAGCGCGCAGAGTGTGGTGGTGGTGGTGATCCATCTCTTCTCGGGAGCGTACCTCTTTCTAAAACTTCGTTAGGTGTTGTCCCAATCGTGCGATGGTGTGAGCGGTTGTAGGATGATGCCAATGATTCCAGAATGTCTAGAAATCTGTATGTGTTTTTATGTGTAAAATAACGGTGCATGCGTTCCTTTATGGTGCGCTGAACTCTTTCAGCTAAAGAAGCCTTATGTATAGAATTGGTTGTGTAATAGCTGATATTAAACTCTGTCAACATGTTCTGAAAAGCACGGCCTATAAATTCCTTCCCCATATCCGTACAAAAATAGCCAGGAACCCTGTTTTCTTTTAACATTAGCGTTTTGGTGGCTTCAGCTACTGTTTCAGGTGATTTATTTTTCAGAGGAACTAGCCACAGATATCTAGAGAATACGTCTATTATGAATAGAATGTAGCGGTAACCATCGTTATACACAGAATATCTTTGCATGTCTGTTAAATCTGCTTGCCAAACAGAATCAATCGAGGAAGCCGTTGTCTTGGCTGTTTTAAACCTTTTTCTCTCAGGCTTATGAAGCGTATAAGCGTCCTGCTCCCTCAAAAATCTTTCAACATCTTTTTTTCCTACTCCGTAAACACTTATGTACACTCTATCTACGCCGCCGTAAGAGGATGGGTTAGAAATGTCATAATAGCGTTTAGTTAATACGTTAGCCATTTGCGTATTTTAGAGGCACGTGGGTAGGGCTGGTTTAACCTCTTCTTGCTCCTCTTCAAAGGTGTTACCGCCGGGGGTGACGGCTCCTTCAACTGTCACATGCGTTGTATGTTCCAAGTCTGTTAACCTGTTCAGATTTCCTATCAACGTTTTAGGGACATTTATTTGTTGTTGTCTTGCTTTAATATGCTTCCATCCTGATGGTGATGGCCTATCCCACTTTCTCACCAGATCATGGACAATGTCTACGATATTCGATCCCTGTACCTTTGATCCTTCCACAATGAGCTCGCCTGTATCGGTCCATTGTATGGTTGGATCCTCATTCAATAGATTATAAAGACTTAAGCCTTTACTCATCAATGTATGTGGGAGGGTGCTTTTTAATACATGTTCGATATGTTGTGTGGCTAATCTTTTTGGTTGGTCAGGTGTATCGTCGGTCTCAGATCCTATGTCGCCATGTCCATCGTCCCCCGTGCTGTGCCTAATAACCACAGGAATCTCTGTAGGGCTCTTATAATTTTCGTACTAGTGAAGAAATTTCTGCAGAGCTTCTTGGTATAAGATTCTTTTCTCATCAGGTGTTTTTTCACTGTTTAATAGGGCCAGCAATTCGCTTTCCATTCTTTTAAGTCTGCTTTTACGGGGATCTAGATCCGTGTCTGGATTCCTTTGCAGTGAAGCGTACACCTCGTGGGGAATCACTACCACTTTCTTCATTATATTAATCTAGTCAGTAAAGGACCCAAAACTGAAAATAAGATGGGGAGAAATGACCCTCCTGTTTGTACAATAATTCGTTTTTTCTTCGCTACAGTTTGACTTTTACGAGCGAGTGCACGTATTATGTTCTTGTAGCGGCGTAGGCGAGCCTTCTGATGGGTTTTCATTGATACATTGCAATTTATAACGTTAAGACAGATTTCACAGATGCATTTTAAAAAGTCGGCGTCGATATTTTTAATAAACATCTGCTGCATTGCCCGGGCAGTCGATGATAGATTTTATTAATTCACGGTATTTCTTTAGTCTCTTTGTCATTCTGGAATATACACCGTTTCAGGCTCGTTTGGAAATATATTCGTTCGTAGAAGCACTCTGAACGTGTTTCGCGGATGAAGGTCGCAAAGCAAATATCCGTAACGCGTGCTTGTAGCTTCTTTGTAAACTTCCAAAAACTCCTTACGCTGATTCGGGAACATTTGATTGGCTAATACCCCAATTTGTGATACATCTCTACGTTGCGCGAATAAGACTAGATATTGCGTATTTAACGACACATCGCGCATGTATCTATTTTTGAAAAATAGATTCTGATTGATGAAGAACACGCTTATGTTAAGATGGTGGGAGAATACTGTAAATGTCTCGGCAAACGTTTTATCCATCTCCAACATGAGATCGTCAATTACAATGATTGTATGTTCATTTCCCTTTAACGAATTAACGTCATATACGCCTTTGTCGAACAAAATATCATCTTGGTACTCGTTGAACACTGATTGATACGTCGAATAGCACCATATAACTTTATGCACAAATTTCGAGAACATCTCTCCCTTTTATTTAATGATTTTAAGCATAAACACAGTTTTACCACATCCTGTAGGTCCAGATATAATACATGTGGATGGGCTCGTGAATCTGAATTTTTACAGAGTCCATTTCTAACACGTCACACTCCTAAGTGGGTCATTTACAAAATATTACAAATTTTGAGTGCTGTTCCTTATATTTTGCTTTCTTCTCCCACAGAACCGTGAATGACGATGAGGTAGAGCACCCCATCATTGACATTACGGACGACCTCGACGAGAGTGTAGTTGTGATCTCCCCTGCCAACGAACCCTCACCAGCGATACCGGTAGCACGTCCAAAGCGGAGGTGTGAGAACCCCACGTCAGATATAAAGCGACCGAAATACGCGCCTGTTGCAGCAGTAATAGAGCCCCAACCCTCAACCTCTTACGCAACAATTCCCCCAGCAGCACCTCTCGCTAATATATCCCCTTATTCATCCGCCACAGTTGCCCCCCGTTCTGTTAAGTCTACAATAATAGATCCCCAACCCTCAACCTCCTACGCAACAGGCCCCCATCAGCACCTTCCGCTAATATACCCCCTAATTCATAAGTCACAGTTGCCCCCCGTTCTGTTGAGGATGCTATAACGATCGAATTGGTGCGATCCGCAGCCCCCACCCCAGCCTTCACTAGAAATCGGTATAGAGACAAGGTCGACCCTAGAGCCATGTATAGCAATGGAATTGAGCAAGGGCTACGCCGGGTTGTACAGCGTATTGTAAAGTTTGCTCTGCAGAATCGCGACGAGCGTGAAGTCAGGACGAGCCTGTCCTTTGGATTCGGGTCAGATGACGGTGATGTAGACGATTATTGGGTGATAGTGCAATTTAGACGTTTGGCGGCTGAAGATGTAGAATATATATTAGGCCGTATAATGCAAGCCGCCCAAAGTAGTATAGCCTTTAATATGGACATCTTCACGGTAAATATTGACCGTGTATTCCGTGTTGCGGGTCATAGTGCCATACCGTATACTCTTAACTTCAATTCTCCGACTATTTACCGAAAGCATATAAACGTCGATCGTGGTTGCGGCTTTATAGCAGTACTCTTAGCACGTATGTTTACTGTACAAAATACACAGGCCCCAAAAATTTGGTTGCCTACGGTCGTGGAGCGTGCCCGTAAACTAGCTGTAGACTGTGAACTTGAATTTGACTGTAATATGGGTCCTGAAGAGCTGAGAAGGGTAGAACAGGAAATGAATGTCCGTATAATTGTATTTGGGCTGGATGATCGTCGTAGGACTGCGTATGTTTTTAAAAGCTGTGTGAGAGATCGTACAAGGCCCCTACTTATTTTAGGATTGTCAGGGACAACGTATCTCCCCATCCGTAATATAAGGTGGCTTTACGCGAGTTATAACAAAAGTCGAAAATATGGGAGACATCATGATTTGTGTAAGGGGTGCCTCGAGTTTGCGGATGATATTGTGAGACATTGTAAAGAATGTCACATGGTATGTGAGCAGTGTAAAAGCACCAAATGTGAAAGCCGTGTAGTTGATGCTGAGAAGAGAGACTGTGATGTGTGTAGACGCACATTTTTCAATAATAGCTGTTTTGATTTCCATAAATCAATTGGCACGTGCAGGAAAATGAGAATCTGTGAATGTGGTATGTTTCACACAATGGATAATTGGGGAAAATTTAAGCACAAGTGTGACGTAATTCACTGTCCTACATGCCAGGAGGAATATAAGGCGGATGGAGTAAAGCATGTATGTTATATGAAAGATGCTAAGCCTAAAAATAACCCTTGTATAACTGTATACTACGATATAGAAACATATACGAACGCTGAAACCAAAGAGGTAATTCCACATTTACTTGTGAGCCAGACCATCTGTGATGAGTGTATGGGTATCGAATGTGACGAGTGCCCCAAATGAGGTAAACGGACAAACGTTTTTAAAACGAATGTCCGCGATAGTCCTGTGAAACTATTTGTGTCCTATATTGTCAAGTTAGCCGACAAGTTCAAAAAAATGACTGTGTATATTCTCGCCCATAACGGGGCAAAGTTTGACACGCAGTTCCTTTATAAGGAGTAGCTTGGACACGAATCCTCTGAGATATTTGCAGGTGATCCATTGAAAAGAGGACACAAATTAATACAGATGCAGATAAGAGGCAATGTACAATTTAAAGATACTTTATTATTCACACCTTGTAAATTAGCAAAGCTACCCAAGGTGATGGGAGTAGCAGCTGAAGTTTCCAAAGGATACTTCCCTTACACTTTCCTCACCAGCGAGACTTTAAACTACGTAGGCCCACCACCGCCCAAACATTATTTTGACTGTATGGATGAATGTGAAGACTTTGATCGATACTACAACAGTTTTAATGAAAGTAACCCATATAATATAGTATTAGATTTATTTTCTTATTTCTCATTATCGTGAATCATATCCATTAAAATAACAAAGGTTGGTTCGACTTCTGTACGGATATATATTCCGTATTTTCAAACCACTACAACCATAAACCGTTCCGGCTGCCTCGTTAAAATCTGCTGGTTTAGTTGGTTTAAAAGCACTGAATAGTGAGGTTATAGAAGAATTCTGTTTGAAATTTGTTCAGCTAACTGTGTTGCTGTTTTTTTTTTCTTCAGGTTTGATCGGTGTATCATAGTAAAGTGTATTAAATTGCATTTATGTTTAAATTCAATCATCTATTTCAAATTAGGCTGTTATAAGGCTGTTCGGTATAACATTTCCCTTTCAGAAAACAGGCAATCAATCTTCTTTATATTCAAGTATTATCAAGGTAAAGTGTTTACAATTAAAACTACTAAGGTAATGGTTTATTTTGTTTTCATAGAATAAGACAATTACTACCAACTAAAGAGGGTGTTAAACTATAAACAAGTTTAACCCTCTGATAGCATAAAATTTCTATCAGCGGGAATCAATTATTATTCAGGATTTAATTTATGATTCGGTAAGTAATTCATAAGCTTAATTTAGTGTTAATAAATAATAGTTTAGTATTCAAATACTGTTGGGTTAAAACAAAATTTTAATTCTAACATAACTGATAGAAATTTTTCATTTAATTTTATTTAAATTTTGCAATTCTTAAGTTAAATTTTCTGAGTTTAAACTAATTAAAGTTTGAGTTTTTCAGTTCATATTTATGTAACATTCCTGCTGATAGATAATTAAATCCTGTTCTTTAATTTAGTAATTTCAGTGAAATTAGTAAGAATTATCAATTAAAAACTTATTCAGATTATAAATCTGTGCAGTTATTTTTCTAGAATTTATTTAGGCTTAAAAATTATAAATTGTTGGAATTGCTAAATTGATAGTGAAATCTCAAAAAACGAAAGCTGTGTCACTATCCTCTTGCTCAAAATTTGGTACTCAGGTGTGGGAAGTACAGCCTAACCTTTAACCTGACCATTAATTTGTTTGACAGTTTTCCCTTTGACCTTACAATTTATTTTCAAGAAAGTTATTTGTTTGTAATTAAGTCAAGATTCTACTGCTGTGAATTAGTTTGATCACCGAGTGGGTTTGGTATTGCCAGGATTCAAGTTTGGCATACCTTTTGGGGGGCCTTTTCGGCCTACCATTGAGCCTCAATTTTTGTGAATACCTTTTTGTCCTATTCAAATTAAATTTAAAATTTTGATTCAAGAATTCCCTCTTATTATTCTAGAATTAAGTAAAATTCGATTAAGTATTTTTTAGTTCCAAGTTCAAGAAATTTTAACATAAACATGTCTGAACTTAAAGAATTTATTAAAAGGCGTGGAGGTCATAGAGCTATGGTTTCTAGACTCCTTTCGAGTTTGGACGAGCTTTTAAACGAGAAGGAAATTCTCGTTGAAGATCTAGAGAGTAGACTAGAACAACTTTGTAACCATCAATGTAAACTTTCGGAACTTAATGATAAAATTCAGTGTAGTTTAGAGGATCAAGAATATTTAGATGATTTAAAAGAATCGGAGGAAAGGGATTTAGAAATTCGAAAATGCATTTTTAAAGTGAAAAATGTATTAGCTCAAATAAAGGATGCAAAGGAAAAAATTAATAGTTCTGGAAATGCAGCAAATAACCTAGAAAATAGCTTTTCAAACGCCGAGAAATTTCAAAGTGACTTCATGAATGGGTTAAGTGCTATTTTGAAGCGTAATGCTGCACCACCTAACCTTCAGTGCAGAAATTTCAGTGGTTCTACTGACAAGCACGAGTTTAAAGACTTTCTTAGTCAGTTCGAGAATTTGATAGGTGTTCGTACTGATCTGACAAATTCTGCCAAATTATCATACTTGAAGGGGTACTTGAGGGACATAGCTTATCAATCAATTAAACATTTGTCAAATGTTGATGACAATTATGAGATAGCTCTAGACATTTTAAAAGATCTCTTTCTAGACATCCCTTATATAATTGATGAGTCACTCAAGAAATTAGTTACGGCTAATGAAATTGATGACTTTCAATATGATAAATTAAATAACTGGCTTAGTGAAATTCGAGCTATGGTTCTTGATCTCAAAAATTATGAGGTGGATTTAATGGATGAAACCTCGTCTGGTAGTTTGTTGTTGGGTCACATCTTAATGAGTAAATTACCTATTTCATTCAAGAAGGAAATTGTTCGCAAATGCGAATCCAATTACCCTTCTCCAAATCAAATTTTTAAGAATTATGGTGAGATTATTAAAACTTTGTCCAGATTAAAGTCTAGTAAAGCCAAGTCTAATCAAAATCTCAAAACGTTCTATAAACCCAATAATGTGGTAAAAAACATTAAAAGTGAAGAACCTAAAGCCACTCTTCAAACTTTTCAGACTGCAGCCTCAAATATGCCTCAACCTAAAAAGGCCGGTCCTAATTTTAAAAAGTGTAAATTTTGTGATGGCGACCACTCTTTAATTCGCTGTTCTAAATATGACACGCTTCAAAAAAGACTTAAAAGATGTCAAGAAATCGATTTATGCTCTCATTGTTCGAGCATCAGACATTTGGGAAATAATTGTCCTGGTAAAGCTAACAAGCTCTCATTTTCTTGCGCAACCTGCGGTTTGAACTCTCATATTTCAGCATTATGTCCCAAGTTGGGTTCAAATAAAATAACTAATGGTGTCGAGACTCAGGTAAACAGTGTATCGGTGCATGCATTGTCTTCGGAGAATCATATATTTCGAAGTCGCGGCGTCTTGTTACCTACCGTGACTCTAGAATTTGTAAATCAAAATAATGTCAAATCAGTTAGGTGTTTGCTAGATTTAGCTTCACAAAGATCATATATCAGACCCTCAGTTCTAGATGGTTGGGACTGTCAATTAAAGCAAAAACCTAAATTCGAATGTCTAATAAGAACCTTTATTGGATCTCAAGTTAGAGAAATTCAAGAAGTGGAGTTGGGTGTAAGGCTGAATCCATCTAAAGCAACTCTCAAGAACTTCATCGTAGATGAAAAGATGGATTTAGATTATACCGTTCCAGAATTAAAAAACGTGATTTCTCAACTTCAAGAAGAAGGAATTACGTTCGGGGACAAGTCCTTCTATAACCTTCAGAATGATTTCGTCTCAAACATTGAAGGATTAATTGGAATTGATGTGCTTCAAGATTTTATGCCATTCTCCTTCGTAAAACTCAAGAATGGTACTGCCATATCAGTTTCTCAAGGACTTATACCTATTGGAGAGTTGGATACTTTTAAGAGTCCAATTCAACATTCCAGCAACAGTCGTAGATCTGTCAAGGAAACTCGTCAGTTTTCTTCAAGAACTCCTGTTAAGAAATTATGACTAGAAAGATCTGAAATTGATCAACAAAATTCCCTTCCTCTGACTGAGACTGAGGATCAAGTTTCAATTCAAGTTTTGATTCGAGTTTCACGGCAGCGGAGCAATCTGCTGTTCGAGTTTTAAAACCTACTAATTCAGGGCTTTCGGGGTGTAAAAACCCTTGGCATTGTTCCCTTTTTAAACTTAAATCAGGGCTTTCGGGGTGTAAAAACCCTTGGCATTGTTCCCTTTTTAAACTTACTAACCCCTCAAGTGAAACACCGAATCGAAGCTTAGCTTCAAATATTCAAATACCCTGTTTAAATCAGGACTCAAATGATTTACAGATTCACGAGTCTGGAGATGGGAAGAGTTCGCTTGCGGTCTTCAACGATGATGAACCGGGTCTGCATTCTATCGTGAACTGTGTCGTGAATCCGACCCCAAGTTATTTCAATCCTTTGTGTCACTGTAAATCCGACTCCGATCTAGACTTAGGTTTGGAAAATTTATATAAATTGGAGTCTATAGGTATAGATGAGAGTTCAAATGGTAGTTTGGATGAGATCAAGGTTAAACAATTTAATGACTCTATACATCTGTCTGGTGGCCAATATTATGTGGAGTTACCGTGGCATGAAGAGCTAATTAACCGTATTCCATCTAATCATAAAATAGCATTGGCAACTCTAAAAAGGGTAATTGGATTTCTCAATAAGAAAAACTTGCACTCTAAATATGCTGATGTATTTAAACAGCAACTAGATGATGGGATAATTGAAAGGTTTGATGTGACTCCAGACCAATATCAGAACTACATCTGGATACCTCATAGGCCGGTCATTAGGGTAGGAGATCAAGTTACAACTAAAATAAGGCCAGTTTTCAATTGTAGTTTGAAAACAGGTGAAGCTCCTTCTCTTAATGAAGCTGCATATCCTGGTGTAGACCTCATGAATTCACTGTTTACCTTATTATGCTCATTCAGAACCAATCAATACGTAATCCTTTCAGATATAAAGCAGGCATTTCTTCAAATCAAGCTCAAGCTTGATGTTGATAAAAATAGGTTTTGTTTTTTCTGGGAAGAGGACGGTCAATTATTAACTTATCGGTATACTACCATAGTATTTGGTCTGGCCAGTTCACCTTTCATACTCAACTATGTCATTAAATATCACGCCAATCAGTATCTAGATGATTTATGCTCTGAAGTTCTCAAGAAACATTTTTATGTGGATAATTTAATTTTCACGAATTCAGATCCAGAATTACTTCTGGAATTATACTCCACTTTAAATCAGAGAATGTCTGAGGGAGGTTTCAACCTTAGATCATGGAACACTAATCTAGACTGTCTCAAAAACATAATGGTTCAAGATCAAAATGTTGTTCAACATGAATGCTTGGAAAAGGTGCTGGGTTATCACTTTGATGTAAGTCGGGACTTAATCTTGCTGTCAGAATATGATCTAGACCCTGAAGCTTGTACCAAGCGCCAAATCCTTTCCCAAATTTCTAAAATTTTTGATCCATTATCCCTTTACCTCCCAGTTACCATTCGGGGTAGGCTTCTCGTGAGAAAATTGTGGAAGCTTAAGTTGTCTTGGGATGAGAAAGTCGGTCAAGATGAATTGAAGGTTTGGACTAAGATTTACAAAGATCTTAAAGAACTTTCAAATCTTTCTTTCAAACGTTCAGCTTTCGATTCTAGTGACTCTGCTTCATTAGTCATTTTTTGTGACGCTAGTGCCAGTTGTTACGGATTTGCAGTCTATGCAGTTGGCCCTTCAGGATCAAACTTAGTTTTTTCCAAGGCTAAAGTGGCTCCTATTCAAGCACGTACTTTACCTACTTTGGAATTACTTTCAGTTTATCTAGCGTTCAAATGTCTTCCTCAATTTCTCTCATCCATTAAAGCTCAGTTCTCAAATATCAAGATTTTTGTTGATGCTCAAATTGTGCTGTCTTGGGTCATTTCGTCAGACCTCAATGTCAAAATAAAAAACATGTTTGTTCGAAATCGAATTCAGGATATTAGACATATGCATCAAGAAATTCAAACTAAATTCAATATTTCAATATCATTTAATTATGTCTCAACTAAAGAAAACCCCGCAGATCTCATTACTCGGGGAATATCATTTAAAGAATTTGAGAACAATCTAGAACTCTGGATGCATGGACCTGAATGGTTAGTTCTAGATTCATCCTTTTGGCCTAAATATGATCTTCAGTGCCTATCTAACCCAAACAAATTAAAGACACAATCAGCTACAATTACATCTGTCACTTTAAATGCTGGTAAAACTGAACCCATTCTTGACATCAAACGGTTTTCAAACATTCACAAAGTCTATAGAATCACGTCTTATGTACTAAAGTTTGTTTTCAAATGCAGAAGGAAACCCAATGTAGACCTGGATAGGGGTAGTAGGTTGTATTGGCTATACATCATGCAACTTGAATCCTTTGACAAAGAAAATCAATTTCTTGAAACGGTTCAAGAAAATCCCAATCAGCAAGTTCCCAATCTGGTTAACCGTCTGGATCTCTTTCTAGACGAAGTCAGATTGATTCGAACCAAGGGCAGACTTTCAAGAACAAACGTGTATGATTATGACATCATAAATCCCATATTACTTGGTAAACATCATCACTTCACTGAATTAATAGTTCGAGATTGTCACTCTAGATGCAAGCATTTAGGTATTCAATCCACCTTAACAATGCTGCGCTTGCAGGGGTTTTGGATCACTAGTGCAAGACAAACCATCAAGCGTATCATTTCAAGTTGCATTACTTGCAGAAAATACAATCAATTTTCTTACAAGTATCCCAAATTCACCAATTTCCCTAAGCATCAGATGCGTTTGTTCACTCCCTATAAACATGTTGGGGTTGACTTCACAGGTCACGTTTGGGTCAAAGACCCTGACTCAGGAAAAACTGTCAAACGATTTATTTTGCTCTATACTTGTCTTCACATAAGAGCCATACATTTAGATCTGCTTCCTGATATGAGTACCAAATCTTTCTTGCTCTCATTCCAGAGATTCACTAATCTATATGGTGTTTGCGACAGAGTTTACAGCGACAATGCTAAAAGTTTCATTCAAGGTGGTAAGGCATTAGAAGACTCTTTAAATTCTAACGAATTTCAAGAGCACATGCGAGCCAGTGGTATCAAACACATCCGGCTTCCAGTTTATTCAGCCTGGATGGGATCTGCTTGGGAGCGTCTCATTCGAGTAGTGAAAAGCTGCCTTTTCAAAACCATTGGGCGTTCTGTTCTAGATCATTTCGATCTACTGACCTTGCTAACTAGCATTCAAAACGCTGTGAACTCTCGTCCGCTAACATACGTCTCGTCAGAGACTGAATTATCAAGCTTAACGCCTAATTCATTCCTTAAACACCAAAAGGAATCTTTGGTATTCAAGTTTGAAACTGATGATGACCCTTTATGGTCACAAAATCCCCCTACTCATAACGAACTCAACAAATCGTTTGAATTATTGAACAAAAAGTATTCTCAATTTAGACAGTGGTGGTATGAGGAGTACCTGTTGAGTCTTCGAGAACATAGTCGAGATTTATACGAATCAGACTGGGTTAATCGCATCAAAGTTGGCGATGTGGTCTTGATTAAATCAACTACTAAAACCAGACCCTTTTGGCGGATGGGACGCATCCTGCATTTGTTTGTAGGCGATGATAAAGTCAGAAGTGTTCAACTCAAGAGATCAGATAACGAAGTTTTAAATTATCCTATTTGTCACCTGTATCCATTAGAAATCTCGATTACTCATAATGGTGCTCGTCAAGACCTTCCAAATTCGAAAGATGTTCAAAAAGAAAAACCTAATTTAAGACCCACTAGGAAAGCTGCAATTCATTGCAAACAGAGGCTCAAGGACCTACTAAATAGGGAAACGATTAGGATTAACATTAGATTTAAGATGGTTATGGGTTGAAAAAAGTTAAAAAAATACAAAAAAAATTATTTGGTGGTGGGTGTCATATCAAAATTTAAGACTTACTGCAATTTTAGATTTTAAATTGCAGTTTCTCCGTCGGGAGGTTATTAGATTTATTTTCTTATTTCTCATTATAGTGAATCATATCCATTAATTTAACAAAGGTTGGTTCGACTTCTGTACGGATATATATTCCGTATTTTCAAACCACTACAACCATAAACCGTTCCGGCTGCCTCGTTAAAATCTGCTGGTTTAATTGGTTTCAAAGCACTGAATAGTGAGGTTATAGAAGAATTCTGTTTCAAATTTGTTCAGCTAACTGTGTTGCTGTTTTTTTTCTTCAGGTTTGATCGGTGTATCATAGTAAAGTGTATTAAATTGCATTTATGTTTAAATTCAATCATCTATTTCAAATTAGGCTGTTATAAGGCTGTTCGGTATAACATTTCCCTTTCAGAAAACAGGCAATCAATCTTCTTTATATTCAAGTATTATCAAGGTAAAGTGTTTACAATTAAAACTACTAAGGTAATGGTTTATTTTGTTTTCATAGAATAAGACAATTACTACCAACTAAAGAGGGTGTTAAACTATAAACAAGTTTAACCCTCTGATAGCATAAAATTTCTATCAGCGGGAATCAATATTATTATTCAGGATTTAATTTATGATTCGGTAAGTAATTCATAAGCTTAATTTAGTGTTAATAAATAATAGTTTAGTATTCAAATACTGTTGGGTTAAAACAAAATTTTAATTCTAACAATAGCTGATGAATGTGAGCGTTATTGCGTGAATGATGTGCGCGTGCTTAGAGTATGTTTCCAGGCCTTTAGAAGGATGTACTGTACATAGCCCGTTTCAAATGCGATCCACTGCAAGTCGCAACCACCACCGCATCATTATGTTTTACGGTGTTCAAGAATAACTTCATGCCTAAAGACACCTTAGCCATTATTCACCGAAACAACCCCCGCAGTTACGGACACAAGGCTATTTACTGGCTCATACACCTACAGCAACAGACAGGTGTATACATAAAGCACGCCCGCAACACGGGTGAAGTACCCATTAAGATTAATGGACGTTTTTTTTGGGTTGATGGGTTAAGTGAAAACCGTGTCACTGGTGTGAAGACTGTGTACTCCTTTAACGGTTGCTGGTGGCATGGATGCCACCGTCCTGAGTGCGGAATCGCCGGAGATATCCACGGTAAATCTCCTGCCGACTGTCTTGCATGGACCCGCACCCGCGATCAACTTATAGGATCACAGTTCACTCACAAAGTCTTGTGGGAGCATGAATATGATGCACGGATGGAGACAGACGAGGTGTACCGTGAGGAAATAAACACGATCAAGCGCTCAATGGTGCTGGATCCTCTCAAATGTGGTGATAGCTTGTTTGAAGGACGTACAAATCCATTCAGACTATACTTTCCACCTACGGAGGGCGTGAAGCTCCATTACTACGATTTCTGTTCTTTATTCCCATACGTGATGAAGAACAATCCGTACCCCGTGGGCGCTCCTGAGAAACTGGTGGGACCTAACCTGCCATCCATCAATGAATTTTCAAGAAATTTGAATGATCGTTACTTTGGGCTCTCTTTCGCAGACGTACTTCCCCCACGCAATTTATGGCTGCCAATCTTACCTGTCGTTATCGACGACAAGCTCATGTTTCCCTGTGCGTGAAGTGCGCGGAAGAGGATAACGGCGATTGTAACCATATACCCCACCAGCGTAAGATCAGAGGCGTATACAAGTCCTGAGCTGGCCCTAGCCGTACGCCATGGTTATAGAATACTGAAGATACGTGAGGTGTGGAGGTTTCAGAAGCTACCCAACCTTTTCACACCATATATAAACGCCTTTTTGAAGGATAAGGTTGAGGCAACAGGGTATCCGCGAGGAGTTGATACCGAAGATGAAAAGTCTGCCTATATTCAACGTTACCGCGACCGCGAAGGTATACAACTTGATCGTGCCCAAATTGTAAAGAATACTGGCAAGCGCTTTAGTGCAAAGTTGTCTAAACAGTCTATGGGGAAAATTTGCGCAGAATACCGGCAAAGGGAACATTCATTTGGCACAAAGTTATAGTGATGTCTGGGATTATGCCAATGCTCCCGATAGAGAGGTCATGGAGATCGTGAATGTAGGTAATACTTACATAATAAAGTACAACAACACTGAATTGGCCACAGATACCTCAAGGGTTACAAACATACCTGTGGCCAGCTTCGCAACAGCCTACGACCGTATAAATCTTTGGGGTCTATTGCATTCTCTTGGGCGGAGAGTATTGTATGCCGATACAGATAGCGTGATATTCACAGAGAGGGAGGGTGAATACATGCCCGCTATTGGGGAGTTCCTCGGCGAACTCACTGATGAGATCAAGGATGAGTATGGGGACAACGCATACGACGACTCTTTTGTCTCAACAGGACCTAAAACTTATGGGTTACGGGTCAGGGTGGGGGAGGAAATGAAATATATCGTGAAGGCAAAGGGTATTACGCTCAACCATGCGAATCGGCGGGTTGTTAACTTTGAATCGTTGAAGGATCTAGTGTGTTTGGACGATGATGAGGGCGAACAAACTCCCCAACTAATTGTAGGCACCCACAATTTTCGGGCGCAGAAGCTGGGGGGCGTGAAGGAACTTAGGGGTACGAAGGTGTGCCGTAACACCTATAGGAAACGTTACCAGTTACCAGTTACCTGGTACCTATGATACCGTACCCTTTGGATACAATAACGTTAGATGCTTCTATTGTTAACTGACACGTATTTGTCTTGTATATAATCGTATCTATTGATTTATTACACGTATTTGTAAATATATATATATATATATATATAACTTGAATATCTCGTTTTATTAAATCGTATTTGTAAATATATATATATATATATATATATAACTTGAATATCTCGTTTATTAAATAAATCGTTTCAATTAGCGTTTCACTTTCTCCTTTGTGTGTGTGTGCGCAGGTGAAAGTTCTAAGCTCCGCCCACTGTAAGACCGTGAGTCATGCTACTATCTGGGAGTCCCTGCGTGGTCAGTCGACTGCAGTAAGCCCGAGAGATCAGACGTGTATTCAGAAGAAAAGCTCAGGCGGGTATTCAAATGGCTACCTTTAATATTGCTTGTACAAAGTTTATGAAATGGTATTCAGCAAAGTGCCAGGATGTGGTGGATACCGAAAAACTTCCTATTCCTCCCTCCTATGTCTCTTTTAAAAACACATTGGATTGTGCGAAGTTGCAAGATGTGCAAATACTCTACGGATGTTCTGGTGAGACCGTTGAAGGCTTTCGTTGCACAGACGATGTGCTGAAGTATGCTGTAGAGCTAAACTTTATAAAGTCTCACATATACCGTGAAGTAAAAGAAACAACGCGTGCAGAAGAGAAGCAGCAGGTATGGATAATCAGTCTTGCGGATGGGTGGTGTGACAAGCGGTATTACGTCATGCTACACCATGTCGATTACTCATACCCTACGACTGAAAATGTGAATCTCGTGATCATGGACAATCTTAAGTATTTTTATCACTATATTAAAGTATATCATGATGAGGTTCGTAGTGAGGTTGTGGCTAGTTCCCTGCGTGAGTTTTTAACAGACTTTAGAGACGAGTATCGTTTGATGGGCAGAAAGGAAAAATATGAGCATATGTTCCTCTCAAATAGTGCGCCGGAGTGTGAAGATGTTTAGTAAAACATAAAATGTGCCTAGTTTTTACCCTGAGGTAAACTGTCTGGTGCGTAGGCTGGTAGTCATGAAATTAATTCTTGTACCGGAAAAACAAATATGTACAACAATTCGGTACGACTAGCGGATCATACGAACAAGCCCATTCACGTATCATCGAGTCAGCCGCCCGTCGAACCGTTCCTGCCTACCTGCGTGCCTCACACGGCTCATAGTTATCTCAGAGCTTGAGCCGAGTGGACGTGCGCTCCTCGAATACGATGGAACTTCCTTTGAGTAGCATTCTCAACGCCTCGTACGATGTGTCCGTGACGAAATCGTTGCGCGTGTTCAGGCGTAAATCCGGTACAGTTAGCTATGTACTGGAAACGGAATGTAGACAAACAAACAAACGGGTTTATTTAAGTGTCGAGGAGATGAATAGAATCTTCGTGATAGTTGAGAAGTGGAGTGAAGATCGTTATAAAATACCTGCTAACGTAGGTACCAGAAGAGAGCAGATTAGTGACGCACCCTCATACGCCGTTGTATGTACTTGTGTTTAAATAACGATCGGCCGTGCATTGATATACGGCTGATGTGGAAGAATGCTTCTGATAATAACGCTCTTGTTCCTACGCGAAACCGTTTCATCCTCGACAGAATGTTTGAAATCGTCGGATTCCGCAAGCTGAAACCTATATTAGACGCGCGTGTTACGGATATGCTTTATTTTGATACAGTACTTGAATACGCATACACCGCTCTGCTCGATGGGTTTACCGAGTGTAGGGCTGGTGAGAATGGTCTAGTGCTGGACGTTTATTTAAAAAGTTTAGACTCTTTGAAATACCATGAACTTTGGTACAAAGCAATTGATCGGTACAAGGCTGAGCTCACCTACACCGTTCACCCTGAAGAACTATTTCTTTATATAACGCGCAGTTGTCGTAACGATTTAGAAGATTATTTCAATTGCCGCTATGTTCAGTGAGTTCACGATTGAAAAGCTCGAGTCGGTAGAAATAAACCCTCGATTGGAAAAGCGTGTTTATATACTTGTGTTTAATAATGTAGCTAACGATGAACTCTTTGTGCGTGCTTTTGATTGTATTCTAGACGTATTTAAAGATGATTTACCAACCGGTTGTAAAGTGGGAACAAAAATAGTACTGAACGATATGAAAGCCTTTCATATCGAATACAGGTTTCCCTATACTTTAAGCGGTGAAATATTATTAAGCCGCATATACTGCGTAATGCAGAGCAATAATGATGTAATTGTAAACTCGATGAAGTGCGAGTTTAGTATTTTGAAAAAAAAGTGAAATGTATTTATATATTTTGCGTGATATTTCAACTGTACTGTTATGAATATATGCATATTTCTATTATTATTGAAATGTATTTATATATTTTGCGTGATATTTCTCCTGTACTGTTATGATAAATATACATTTCAATAATAATAGAAATATGCATATAATTTCTATTTGAAATGTATATTTATTTTATATATATCTCCATAATTGTGTGTGTATATTTCCTGTACTGTTATGATTATATGCATATTCCTCAATTATTATTGAAATGTATATTTATTTTCTATATATTTATAATAAAAAGAATGATGCAATGTTGTTTTACTTAATTCTAATTGTTACACTTTCTAAACCTACTACCGGTATTCTAAATGTATACAATGGTATCGCTAAAAAGTGGTATCTGGCAACTGAATACATGGCACGAAATCTTTTAATTGGAGACAACTCACCATAATAATGCTAAAAAGTGGTATCTGGCAACTCAAGCCAATTACGTCTTCTAAGCCAACTGGATGATTAGGAGTCTATAATAATGTATACAATGGTATCGCTAAAAAGTGGTATCTGGCAACTCTAGCCATTTACGCCTTCTAAGCCAACTGGCTGATTAGTCGTATATAATAATGTATACAATGGTATCTGGCAACTCAGTCTTCGATTAGAATTAAATATATAGCACAAACTGAATACATGGCGCTATCTGGCAACTCAAGCCATTTACGCCTTGTAAGCCAACTGGCTGATTAGGAGCCTATAAAACAACGCCTACTCGGCTGAAGTCTTAATATGCACTTGGCTCCTGCCAGGTGAACACCTCTCCTCCTTTCTCTCTTCCTTTCTCTCCCTTCTGGCCCTTTGGGGGGAATAGCTTGGGGGAGAACTCCGCCTCCAAGTTGCATGCCCCTTGCAACCCCGGTTGGCAACAAAGGGCAGTACTCTTTTTTTTTTTTCTTTTTCCTTTTTTTTCCTTTTTTTATAATTTTTTTAATTTTTTTTTCAACCCCCCCACCCCCCTTTGCAACATTACGTAATCACTTGCAACATTCTTGCACTCTAACCTTTTGCGGCTATACTACTAAGGAGTACAATGATTTCTCACCAGTGGTGGGGTCCTCACTTAAGCTTTACACACACACACACACACACACACACACCTGTCTGCTGCTGTATGCGAGTGAGCCAGTAAACAGCCTTATACCCATAACTGCGCGGGACGTTTCGGGGGGTGATTACAAGTGTGTTTTTAGGCATGAAATTATTCTTGAATACTGTAAAACACAATGATGCGATCGTAGTTGCTGCTTGTAACGGATCAGAGTTGAAGAGCATTATGTACATCCTTCTAAAGGCTTGGAAGCATACTCTAAGTACGCGTACGTCATTCACACAATAACGTTCACATTCATACGCTATATTGTAAGGATTATCTTCATTAAACCTCAAAATCCCCACATTCACTTGTACTCATACATTCATAGTTAAAGTAATGTTTAGTGGGGGTCCTACATAATTTAAAGGGTCGTGAATGAGGAATGTGTAAGGGAAGTACCCTTTTGAAACTTCAGCGTCTTCGGCCATCACCTTGTGTAGTTTGGCTAATTTACAAGGTGTGGATAACAGGGTGCCTTTAAACTGAACATTTCCTCTTATCTACATCTGTATAAGTTTGTTCCCTCTTTTCAATGGATCACCCGTGAATATCTCTGAGGACTCATGCTCAAGCAATTCTTTATTCAGGAACTGAGTGTCAAATTTTGCAGCGTCATGGGCAAGAATATACAGTCATTTTTTTAATTGGTCCGCTAGCTTGACAATACAGTTCACAACCAGCTTCATCGGGGAATCTCTTGCGGACACCTTAAAAATGTTTGTCCGCTTACCACATTTGCGGCATTCATAACACTCAATGTTCATACATTCATCACATATAGTCTGACTTACGAGTAAATGCGGATAACCTCTTTTGTTTCGGGATTTGTGTAAGTTTCTATGTCATAATACACGGTTATTTTTAGGTTTGGCATCTTTCATATAACATACGTGCCTTACACAATCCGCCTTATATTCTTCATGGCATGTAGATCAGTGATTTTCATTGCATTTGTGCTCGAATTTCCCCCAGCTGTCCACTCTATAAAACATACCACACTCGCAATTTCTCATTTTCCTGCATGTGTCATTTGATTTATGGTAGGCAAAACAGACATTATTGAAAAACATTCGCTTACATACATTACAATCACGCTTCTGTTTCATCTACACGACTTTCAAATCTGGGGCTTTTACACTGGTCGCAGACCGTGTGGCACCTCTTACAATGTTTCAACAGGTCATTCGTAAACTCGAGACAACCTTTACACAAATCGTGATGTCTTACATATTTTCGGCTTTTATCATAACTCGCGTAAAGAGCCCTTATATTACGGATGGGTAGATACGTTGCCCCAGACAAACCTAAACTAAATAGAGGCTTTGTTCGTTCTCACGATGCTTTAAAAACATACACAGTCCTACGACTATCATCCAATCCAAACACAATTATACGTACACCCATTTCCTCTTCTACCCTTCGCAGCTATTCAGGCCCCATATCACAGGCAAATTCAAGTCTGCAACCAGTTTACGTGCACGCTCCACTACCGTAGGCATCCAAATTTTTTCGGCAGCTGTATTTACCACAGTAAACATATGAGCCAAGACTAATGCTATAAAGCCGCAACAACGATCAATATCAGTGTCCTTTGCATATCTGGTAACTGTTAAAGTTAAGAGTATAAGACGTCGTGTTGTGACCTACAGGTCGGAAGACATGATCTATATGAATCGTAAAATTCTCCACATTAAGCTCGGTGCCGCTTTGAGAGGCCTGCATTTTACGTCCCAAAATACATTTTGGGACTTAATGTACTTAATGTACTGATGTATTACTACCGAAAAATCGTCTCTATCACTATCATCTGACCCGAACCCGATCTCCAGACGTGTTCTGGCTTCACGTCTCTCACTGCTCTGAAGGGCAAACTCCACAATACGCTCAACTATGCGCCGCAGTCCGCGTTCAAAGCCATTGCTATACAGGTTGCTGCGTTGCTGTCGAGATGGAGGGCACGGACGGTATTGAATATGGGTAAGTGGGTACAGTTTTACTTGTAGATGGTGCTACTGTAGGGGGTGTACCGTAAGACGTGGAGGGCTGCGGCTTTATTACATTTTCCAGACCTACTGTGGGTCTAACGGACGACGATTTTAGGCGCTTTACGCCTGACGTGGAAGGTGTTTCAGCGATGTCATGCACCTGCTTTGTTCTCGAATTGACGAGTAGGGTTGCTACGTTTGTCACAGCTAATGGTTCGCTGGTGGGGGTGGAGCCTGTAAACTCGACTATACTATCGTCGGCATCATCAACTTCATCAGCAATATCTATGATGGGGACATGTTGCTGGTACAGTAACTCATCCTCGTCATCATTCACGGTTCTGAGAAAAAAGAAAAACAAGATTGTAGAATATAAGGAGCAACACTAAAAATTTTGTTATATTTTGTAAATATCCCACTCAGGAGTGTGTCGTGTTAGAGATGGAGTCTATAGAAAAATTCAGGTTCACAAGCCCTTCTACGTGCATTATATCCGGCCCTACAAGCTGTGGCAAAACCGTGTCTATGCTTAAAATCATTAAAGATAAGGACGATCTGTTCTCAAATTTTGTGCACAAAGTCATATGGTACTATTCGACATACCAAGCCGTATTCTACGAATACGATGATGATATTTTGTCCAACAAAGGCGTTTATGATGCTCGTTCTATAAAGGGTGATGAGTAGACAGTTATTGTAATTGACGATCTCATGTTAGAAATGGCCAAAGCGTTTGCCGAGACATTTACAGTATTTTCTCACCGTCTTAACAAAGCGTGTTCTTCATCAATCAAAACCTGTTTTTCAAGATATGCGTGATGTATCGCTAAATACGCAATACCTAGTCTTATTCGCACAACGTAGAGATGTGGCACAAATTGGGGTATCAGCAAGTCAAATGTTCCCGAATCAGCGTAAGGAGCTTTTGGATGTTTATAAAGAAGTTACAAGTCAACGTTACGGATATTTGGTCTGTGACCTTTATCCACGAAACACGTTTAGGGTGCTTCTAAGAATGAATATATTCCCAAACGAGGCAGAAACGCTGTACATCCCAGAATGACGAGGATGTTAAAGAAATATCGTGAACTAATAATAATCTATCAACAACTGCCGCGCACTCTCCAACGCCTGTTTGTTAAAAATATTGATCCAGACTTTTTAAAATGCATCTTTGAAATCTGCCTTAACGATATAAAATACAATGTACCAATGAACGCCACTCAGCAGTCCCACTTACGTCGTTACAAGAGCATAGTACGCGCATTCGCTCGTAAAAAACAAAGTGTAGGAAAGAAAAAGCGAATTATTGTGCAAAGAGGTGGATCGTTCCTCTCCGTCTTGTTTTTGTTTTAGTAACTTTATTTTCTAGTATAATATAATGAAGAAAGTAGTCGTGATTCCATACGAGGTGTATGTTTCGTTACAAAATACAAAGAACCAGGAATCAGTTCTAGACCCTGGTAAAAATAGGCTTAACCTCTTGACGAATAAATTTTTTGTAGGGTTAAGTTATAAATGCGTGTATTGGAAACGGTACATATTCGACCCAGTGGTCCAAAAGAGGTTAAAAGAATGGAGAATGAATTGGTGAAGCTATTAAACAGCGAGAAGCCACCTGACGAGAAAATTTTTTTTTTTAACAAGGAGCTCTACATAAATTTCTTCAAGAGCTCGGAGATTATAAGAAACAGGCCAAGGTCCCCGTAGTTATCAGACATAGCACTGATGATGTTGAGCGTGGCGGCATAGGACCTGGGACCGAGGCTAGAGATGAACAACCAAAGAACGACGGAGTGAGAACACTGGAACAGGTATTAAAAAGTAGTTTACCTAATACATTGAGGAATAAAGGGGTCTTTATAATCTATTGAGTGAGGACCTCATTATACAATGGTACGATACAGGCGAGGTTTTATTGAAAGGTCAAAGGTACAGGGCTCGAGCATCATTCATATCGTACATGACTTGGTGAGAAAGTGGGATAGACCTTCACTAACAGGATGGGGACATATTAAAGCTAGACTACAGCAAATAAACATCCCAAAAACATTGATAGGTAACCAAAACAGGTTAAAAGACTTGGGGGAAGCAGCGCATGTACCACAGCTGAACACACCTTCGCCCCCGGCGGTAACATCTTCGAAGAGGAAGAAGAGGAGGCCAAGCACCAACGCACAACCCAACCTGCGCACCTCTATAATATGCAAATGGCTAACATATAAAGAAAAAGTTACTATGACATTTCTAATCCAGCCTCCTACAGGGGTGTTAATAGAAAAAAGATCTACAGATCTACAGAAGCTAAGGCTAACAAAGACCCTAAGATCCACTCTAAGGTTAGCCCGAGAGAAAGGAAAGAGGAGGGGGCTAAAAGAGGAGAATAAGGGGTTAAGTAAGTAGCAAACCTATCACTCGTGGGTTAAAATTCATTCAGAAAAAGAGAGAGAAAGACTCCCCATCATCATCCGCTGGCCACTGCCGACAAGTCGGAAAAATAGTCCAAGAGAATAAGAAAGGGGTGAAAGATGAAAAGAAGTAAATTAAGAACGCTTACAAATCATGAAAACACAGTCTTAACTCACTGTCATACCATGCAAACTAAAGACATGAAAGTAAGGAGAGGATAAGAAAAAAAAAAGTAGGTAAAGTAAGACAAAAATTGGGTTAGTTTACGCTACGAGCTATATCTACGTTCGTGTTAGTCAAATTTTTTTTTAATAATTATTTCATTGCTGGCATCACACGCTGGCATGTCACAAGCTGGCAGTCGACCACCACCCCAAGAGCTCCTGTTGCTAATTGTTTTTATTTTAAACAACGTAAATATTTTTAAAATGCCTACCTACACGGTTCTTAAACATATTAACGCTGGTAGAGTTCACGACGGGCGCGGGAAGATTATTCCATTTATCAATTACTTTAAACGTAAAGAGGTTTTTAGCGATATTAGTAATGAAACATCTGCCAAGCAACTTTAATCCGTTATTACGAGTATTGCTATATCGAAAGTGAACAGTTTGTCAAAATTTACGTTAGCCATTTTATTAACGATTTTGAAAACTTCAATAAGCTCCCCCTTAATCTCCTAGTTTCAAGTGAATACAAGTATAACTTTAATCTTATCTTCATAAGGCTTGTTGCGCAATGACGGAATTAGTTTCGTGGCATGACGCTGAACCCTTTCTAACCTATCAATATCCTCACGCAAATACGGGCACCAAAACTGAACGGCATATTCTAAATGAGGCATGAATAGGGACTTGTAAAATGGCAATATAATATTCTTCGATTTAAATTCAAAATTAGGCGCTATGAAGCCTAACATCCTATTAGCTTTTGCGCAAGACTCCAGGCATTGGTTCCTAACTTTTAAATCCTTAGATACGCGTACGCCTAAATTACGAGAACCTACATGCAAAACTTTACATTTGTCTACGTTAAATTGCATCTGCCACTTATCCGTCCACTCCATAATCCTATTTACATCGTCTTGGAGCCTATTTCTATCGTCCACGTTAACAACTTTACCGCCTATTTCAGTATCGTCCGCGAATTTTGACACGTTATTGGTCAAGCCTACATCTATGTCGTTAATGTAGATTACGAATAGCAAGGGGCCTAACACTGAACCCTGAGGGACACCGCTACTTACGTCCAACCACCTCGATTCACTACCATTAACAACGACCCTCTGTTTCTTAGCACGAAGCCATTCCTCTAACCCAGTGGTCGGCGAACTTTTTTGGGTATTACCCCAAAATATATTTGAGGACGTAATCAGGACGTAAATTCGTAATATTCTAAAATTTAGAATATCGCCACATTTATGTAAGAAAATAAAATAAAAATATATGAAAAAAATATCAGCACAAAGTGTCTCTCATACCGCACGCATTACCCCCAAAAGTTTTAAATTTACCCCATTTGGGTAATTTACCCCTGTTCCCCGACCACTGCTCTAACCAGTGCGCTTTAACCTTCGCAATTAATCTTCTCTGCGGAACTGTATCGAACGCTTTTTAAAGTCTAAATAAATAACGTCAGCCGCTCTAAGCCTATCGTATTCGCGCATTATTTCGTTATAAAATTCTAACAAATTAGTTAAACAAGATCTATGGCGTCGAAACCCATGCTGACTGCTATTAATCAAATCGCAATTTTCTAAGTGATCGATGATACGATCTAACTACGGATTCCAAAAGTTTACCGACAATTGACGTTAACCTAATGGGACTATAATTGTTAGCTACTGTGCGGTCGCTTTTTTTAAAAATGGGCGTGACGTTAGCTAATTTTAAGTCTTCAGGAATAATCCCCGTTTCGAGTGACTGATTAAAAATCTTCGTTAAGGGGCCTACGATAAAGTCTTTCAAATCTTTCAAATGTCTAGGATAAAACGCGTCAGGGACTGGAGCCTTGGTAACTTTTAGCCTATCGATATTATGCGCAATCTCACCCTCGTAAACAGTTATTTCATCCAAAATAGTCTCGCTGCTAAATGGAACGATATCGTCCACATCAGGGACATTATTGACGTCTTCTACGGTAAAAACTGTCGCAAAAAGTTATTAAAAATATCCGCCATCGCCTGAGCGTCGGAAGCGAAAGCGCCATTAGCGTCCACTAGAGGGCCTATATTATCTTTTATCGACTTACGATTATTCACCTAACCGAAAAACTTTTTTGGGTTATATTTACTCTCCACAGCTATAAGTATCTCTAAATTACGCTTAGCATTCCTAACTGACCTTTTAACCAGACGCTGAAGCTCGAAATATCTATTAACGTCAGCTACCGTGCCATTGCGCTTATTAAGTCTATACGCTCTGTTACGCTCGTTTATGAACTCGCCTATTTCCCTAGTCCACCACTTAGAATAAACTCTATTGATATTCAAGAAACTATCTTTAAACGCCTCCCAATGCAAATTTGCGTCATCACCCATAAATAAGTTATCCCAGTCCACTACTCTCATCCTATCCGTAAAAATATCAAAATTGGCCTTAAGAAAATCAGGGACTTCTATTACCTTACTATCCTTAGTGTTCTGTATCAATAACTTAAACCTAATAATTTGATGATCACTACATCCTAAACTCTCGCCTACTTCTAAACTTTCGACTATATTTTCGCCGTTCGTCATCACCACGTCTAAAATATTGTCACCGAGCGTTGGTTCAGTAGCCATCTGTCGTAAAAAATTATCTTCCTTGAACTCAATCTCAACCCTCATCGTTACCTGTAAAAGTCTCTTAAGTAACGTTAGTGCAGTTAAAGTCCCCGACAACTATACTATCCCTATTATTAATGAAGTTACCAAGAAATGTGTAAAATCTAGTATCAGTATCGAGGGATTGAACGGGAGATCTATAAACAACAGCAAAATTGAAACTAAAACTACACGCCCTAACTTCATCGCATATCGCATTAATTGCTGCCGGAAAATCTATCTTAACCTCGACAGCCCTGAGGGAATTACGAATGTACAGCAAAACGCCGCCACCAATCCTATGTAACCTGTCATTGGTAAAGAGTTTAAAACCCGGTTTAACAAGTTCCTCCAACAAGTCCCGAGTCACGGTATTTAACCAGGTTTCAGTGATAGCAACTATATCGTAGTTCCCGGAATAAATTATCGCCTTAAATTCGTTCAATTTATTTCTAATACTACGCGCTTTATAATAAAAAACGTTTAAATTATTTTTTACCAGGGGTCGGCGTTTTAAACTATTTTTCACGTAAGAAGGCTTCGACCTATACAGCTTTCGAACGTTTTCGTCAATTAACTTACCTAGCCTAGCATTACCTTTTTCATTAAAATGCACCTCATCTTTTATAAAAAGGTTAGGGTCACAGAATTCTGACCACAGCTTCACGAAGGGTACATTTTATTTTCCTCAACATAAATCTCTTCTAATTTAATATTAAAAAATATTGTTTTTGACATAATCCTAAGACCCAAACCGTGCCTAGGGGTAATACCTAGAACTAAAGACCTATCTGACCTCGCCTTCAGGGACCTAATTAACCCCCTATATCTCTCCAAAAGGTCAGGCACTCTCATATCCGGCCTATACGAGTCGTTGCCCCCTACCATCGTCACCAACATCGAGTGACGGGAGGCAACGTCAATCCTATCCACTTCGTCTCTAATTCTGTCAACCCTGACCCCTGGGAGACAGACCCTCCTCCTCTTGGTTGGATTCCGTTCAACGAACTCTGCGTCCATATGGCGCACTAATGAGTCCTCAATTAAAATAGTTTCTCCTCGTTCACGTCCCTATCCAAATGGGCGAAAGGGTTTGAAACCTCGATAGGGGGAGGATTCCTATCACCTAACGTACGCGGCCTAGCTCCACCCTTAACTTCTCTAAATCCCTCCCGATCTACTAATCTCGGACCAACCTTAACCCCTTCCTCAACTCTGTCCAACCTTCCCGATAAGCTACCTACACTAGAAACTAGGTTACGCACCTCACCCTTCAAATTACTAACGTCTTCAACTTTAGTGTTGGTTCGGCTTTCGTAGCCTTACCCCTGCCCTCATCAAGCGTTGCAAGTCTTTTCGTTACCTCCCTTACACTGCGTTTTATGTTAACTATTTCCTCCCTTAAATCTCAAAAGAAACAAACCGATCTCTCGGTAATCGCCATAGGACCGCCGTTATAATCCTTAGAATCCATATACCACCGATTTACCCCATACCTAACACACGACGCTTTCTGCGACGACATCACGCAAGTTAAATTAGTTTATAACCGTCGCAAGTTTAAGTTAAATTAAGATGTTGAGTGTTTTTCCATGAGCATGACGCTTAACACTACATACAGAAAACCGGTGAGAAGGTGGTTTAAAACTGCCAAGACATTAGCAGCCTCGGTTGATTCTATTTAGCAGCCGGATTTAACAGACATGCAGAGGTATTCAGTGTATAATAACGGGTATTGCTATATTTTGTTCATAATAGTCGTATTCTCTAGATATTTGTGGCTAATCCTACTGAAAAATAAATCGCTTGAAACAGTTGCTAAAGCCGCCAAAGCGCTGATGTTGAAAGAAAACAGGATTCCTGGCAAAGAATTTATATGTCTAGCCTTCCAGAACATGTTGACGAAATTTAATATCATTTATTACACATTCATTTCTATACATAAGGCATCTTTGGCCGAAAGAGTTCAGCTTATCATGAAGGAGCGCATGCATCGTTATTTCACACATAAAAACACACAGATATATAGACATTCTGGAGTCGCTGGTTTCATCCTACATCTGGTCACGGCATCGCATGATTGGAACATCCCGCAACGAGCTTTTAAGAATAAGACCTCATATAGAGTCGGAGGCTAGATAAGTTAATCGTAGAGTACCACCACCACGCTCTGTGCGTTTCGTTTCAAAATTATTGAGTATGTAAGTTTGTCACGAGCCGGAAATAAGTTCGCGAAAGGGTTTGAGCAAGGGTGGATTCAGGAGATTTTTAAGGTTAGATCTATGACGATATGCTAAAAACGATGTGCTAATGTATTACGTTGAAAATTTGAATGGTGAAGAAGTTAGGGGCGGGCTTTATGGCGAGGAGATGCAGAAAGTGGCGTTTAATTTAGGTAAAAATGTATTTAAAATTGAACAAATTTTAGGAAGTAAAGGTACAGGGAAGAGAAAGCTGTATCTGGTGAAGTCGTTTGTATACCCTGAAAGCTTCAACTCCTATATAAAAGCTCAAGCAATAATGAAACTTAAGTAGTATACAAAATGATGCCTAACCACTTCTACGTCACACTACCTTCTTCTGCCTCTTTGGGCGCGCATTCGGACAACACCCTGTCCAGCTTGAGAGCAGAACTGCATGGACGTATCGATTTCGGAAGTGAATCATACGAGCTCGGCTTGTGTGAATTTCAAGTGACCACCAAGTTTTTAAGTATTGAGAAGAAAGAGGCCGTTTTTCTGATTCTTAGAAGGCTCGATGAGTATGAAAAATGAAGCTTAACTTTAGATGATATTATACATTCAGTCTCGAGCGGCGAGTTGCAGTACTACAGTACAAAAGTAACACTAGAACTGGGGCATTATGACAGTTGAGGATATTGTGAGAGCTTTAAATGGGATTCTGGAAAGGTCAAATCTCACCCCCAATTTACTTTTTGAAGTCGTAAACAAAGACACACCGCCCCATCTTTTTCCGTGTCTCATCTACCCTGTGAGCAGTCCAGCATGCTCTCAAACACACACTTCTCACACTATTCCTTACTCACATGCATCTTACACACCACATAATCTTTTCAAAATTAAAAAAAAATGGCATCAACTTGAAGAGCTTCGGAGTGTCCTGTGGAGGGGACCATAAATGTCCCCACTTCTGGCTTCCCCCATGCCGATACCGGGAACACACACCCGGACAGCGGGGCTGGATCTGCTACCGTCCGTTCGAGATGTACTGGACCTCTGTCTGATTCACTTTTCAGAAATTTCTGCAACATTCGTGGCCTTTTCTCAAATTTTGAATCTCTTAAACACCACCTCTCCTCCTCTAAACCTCATGTTCTTTTCCTTACTGAAACTCGGGTGTCTGGGACGACTGACAGCAACCCCTTCTCTGTACCATTTAACTTTCTCTGCACTCAATTTCACTCCAAAGGTGGATGTTGCGTATATGTATTCAATGACCTAACTTGTTCTCGCATTTCCGAACTCGAATCTTCCGAATTCTATACCCTCTGGCTACGGCTTACATGCCAATCTCAAACTAAATACATCTGCGCTGTTTACCTTTCTCCTAATTCTACTGACTATCCAAAATTCTTTGACTACCTCACTTCCAAAGTGGAATATATTCTTTCCCGCTCTCCCTTTGCTGAAGTCTCCATTTTAGGAGAGTTCAATGTTCACCACCACCACCTTTGGCTTTCTTCCCATTTCACTGACATCCCTGGTGAACTATCTTACAACTTTTCTATCCTAAATGACATAGAGAAGATTGTACAGCACCCTACTCGTATCCTCGATCGCCTTGGAGATAGACCCAACATTCTGGATTTATTTCTTACCTATCATCCTTCTTCTAACTCTGTGAAACTTTTCTCTCTGTTTGGCTTCTCCGATCACAATCTTATATCTGTTTGTTGTCCTATCACTCCAATTCGGCCTTTGGATCCTCCCAAGAGGAGACGCCTTTGGCACTTCGGCGATGCTGATTGGGAGGCCCTTAGGCAGTACTTACGCGATTTCCCATGAAATAATTACTGCTTCCGTGGCCGGGGGCCTTCTGGGTGTGCAGAGCGCATCACAGAGGTGATTCTCTCGAGCATAGAGGCGTACATTCCATATTCTATTCCTACTACTAATGCAAAAAAAACCTTGGTTTAACTTTACTTTTTCTAATGCTATCCACAACAAAGAGGAGGCTTTGAGAAGGTACCGACGCCATCCAACTACTGACTCTTACTCAACTTATATTTCTGCCCGGAACCGTGCAAAATCTGTTCATCGACTCGCCAAAAATTTCTTTATCAGACAAAAATATGAAAACCTATCCAATTGCAATTCTTCTCGCTCTTTCTGGCGTCTAGCTAAGAACCGTATCATCACCTTTACTTCGTCTTCTTTCCCTCCTCTTTTCCATTCCGAAAGGCTCAGTTGCCGTCTCCTCTCCTGACAAAGCTGAACTCTCCGCTCAAATTTTCGCTTCCAACTCAACGCTGGACGATTCAGTTGCTGTTCCTACTTCTCATCCTCCCTCTGACTTTGTCATGTTTGAAATTAGAATCTCTTCTAAAGACGTTGTTTCTGCCCTATATGGGCTCAACTCTAGGAAGGCGTCCGGTCCTGATGGTGTTCCTCATGTTGTTCTTAAGAACTGTGCTTCTGTGTGACACCATGCCTAGGCAAACTCTTTCGTCTTTGTCTTTCATCTAGTACGTTTCCTTCCTGCTGGAAGTTTGCTTTCATTCAGGCTGTCCCAAAGAAGGGTGGCCACTCTCAACCCTCCAACTATCGTCCAATTGCTTTGATTTCTTGTATTTCTAAAGTTTTTAATTTATCCTTAATAATCTTGGTTAACCTTGGTTCTGCTTCCGCCCGAATTGTTCATTCATTCTGACGAAGATACAGCTTGTCATCCACCTTAGATCTACAGTTTAACGTGGAATCCGAACCACGCCCCCCCTCCCAGGCAGCCCAGCATCTTAACCACTAGGTTACCCAGTGTACCCATTTATCTACTAACCAATTTTTTTTTATTGTGTGGAAGGATGAACAGATGGGTTTTGCTGCGCGCCGCCTGCCGTCACCGGGTCTCGATCCCGGAGAAAATGGATTCGTAGTCAGCGACGCTAACCACTACCCCACCGAGGCGGTGGAAGATTCTTAAACACTTCTCTTCTCACTATCTTCTTTCAGATCGTCAGTATGGGTTCCGCAAGGGAAGCTCTTCTGGCGATCTTCTTGTATATCTCTCTGACTTGGTCATCCTCCTTTCGGGATTTCGGTAAAACTTTCGCTATTGTGCTTGACATATCAAAAGCTTTTGCTAGAGTCTGACACAAATCTTTAATTTCGAAACTGCCCTCTTTCGGTTTTTATCCTTGAATCTGTTCCTTCATCTCTAATTTCCCTTCTGGACGATCTACAGCTGCAGTTGTAGATGGCTACAGTTCTTCTCGTAAAGCTGTCAACAGTTTTGTCCCTTATGGTTCTGTCCTGTCAACCACTCTTTTCCTTTTATTTATTAATGATCTTTTACTACGCATTTCGTGTTCTATGCTCTCTTTTGTCGATGATTCCACTCTTCACTTATCCACCCGCTTACCAAAGCGTCCCTCACAACAGTCACTCCATAATTCGCGTAGGACGCCTATGGAGCACATGACCTCTGATCTTTGTGCTATCTTTGGTTGGGGCAGAGAAAACTCAGTTCCTCCATCTAGCTACTCGTCACAATCTTCCACACGACTATCCCCTTACCTTCAACAACACACAACTCAATCCTTCCTCTTCTCTTAATATTCTTGGCGTTTCCTTTTTTCATGATCTTTCCTGGAAAGATCACATATATACTCTTCCCAAAACAGCTTCTAAGAAGTTAGGTGTGCTGTACCGCCTACGCAGTTTCTTCACCCCCGCTCATTTGCTGTCTCTGTAGAGGGGTCTTGTCCGCCTCTGTATGGAGTATGCTTCACATGTGTGGGATGGTTCAACCCACACAGCCGTACTTGACCGGGTGGAATCAAAGGCTTTTCGTCTCATCGATTTCTCGCTTCTTACTCACTGTCTTCAATCCCCTCTATTTGCCGCAATGTTGCCTCACTCTCTCTTTACTATCGCTAGTATAACGGTAACTGCTCTTCTGAACTCTCCAACTGCATGCCTCCTCCTTTGAGGACAGCACCCAGCACCAGACTTTGTACATTTTCTCATTCCTTTTCTGTCCAACTCTCTTACGCAAGTGTTAATCGGTATTTCCAGTCTTTCATCTACTGAACCGGTCAACTCTGGAACAATATTCCTCAATCCATGTTTCCCACTGTGTATGACCTTCAATCTTTCAAACGCAGAATGTCTAGGCATCTCGAAAACTCTGGACCTTGAGTTTGGCTCTCTTCTTCATCTCTGGGGGGGACACGTTTGCGGACGTTCGTCCTTGGCCCCTCCTTCCTGCATAAAAAAACCCACTGCAACGGAGTCTTAGATTCAGTGGCTAAGTTATAGCTAAATTACACCTAAAGGGCTCGTGGTTTCCGGGTATTCAACGAAGTCTGTAGTGGTTATCATTCCATCCCACCAGCATCCCTCCAATAAGGGTTAAGGGTTCGGGCATGATTCGGTAAACTGTCCATCGACTCGTCCGTGGGTTGGTGTGTTCAGTGCACGCCCACACTCAAGATGGTAACGTGACCAATGATGTGTTTAGTTCAAATTATCTTTAGGTTTTTGCACTGAACCACAACTAAGTAAATTGTTGTTTTTACCCTTGTAATAATGACTTCAGAATTTAACCTTTTACCATTAATATAAACTGTTTTATTAAGAAACAGCAATATTCCTATACTTTTAATCTTATGTTCACAGATTACTTTAACTTTACACTTACGTTATATAATTCAATAAACACGATTAAGCCTTGACCGAAAATCAAGTTAGCCTTCATAAACGATATCGCCTCACGCGTGACATGAATAAAAAGCCGATGGCTCGGAACGAATTTACTTTTGTCGATAGCCCTAGGGGGTTGTCCAAAATTATTTGTGCAGGTTCGCGAAATGTACCTGTAACATACAGTATATCCGGTGGCCCCCCAAAAAACGTCCCGAGATTTAAAGTGCAATAACTTCCAAAATACATAAAGTACAATCACAAATTTGAAATCCGTATAACTTCACTCTACTGACAAGCTCCCCTAAAATTTTCAGAATTCTGCATGCAATACTTTTTCGAAAAAAAAGGAAACAATAAGGTACGCTCAAATAAACAAATATTATGAAACAAAAAATTTATATAGTAGTAGGTGGCAACTATTCTTATTGCGAAAGTTGGGGAGGAATTAGGCTAAGCTTTGCTAGTTTTTGCAGAAATGTCAAATGTTGTGCTTAGGCTGCTGTTATTCTTGAATACATTTCAACCCCTCTAATTATGGTTTTAAGCAAAGATGACAAGGTGATAATTGAAAGATGTTTTATAGAGAAAGGATGGACTGGGACAAGAATTGTGAGGGAATTTCCTGGAGCAAATTGGAATAAGAGATCGGTGAATAGATTAATAAAGAAACTTAAAGAAACTGAGTCAACTGAAAAGAAATCTGGAAGTGCCAGACTAAAAGTGTTTCCACACAAGAAAATATTGACTATATCCAAACCATCAGTTTGGCTCGAGAAGATCGACCAGGCTTACACTTGTCTCAGCGAAAAATTGCAAGAAATTTGAAGACTAGTCACAGTTTTGTTCAAAGAATGCAGAGAGCTCTAGAACTTAAGTCATAAAAAAGAATCGGTATCTCAAGACGTGAGAGCAATGTTAGACAAAAAAGGAAAACTCGCTGTGGAAAGTTGCTAGACACATTTTCAGCACGTGATGTTCAGAAAATTGTTTTTACACATGAAAAGGATTTTACAATTGAAATTGCGTGAAACCACAAAAACGATGTTGTTTACGGTGAGCGTAAAAGAGATATTCCTCCGTAGAGGCTTTATTGCCCGACATGTCGGTTTTCAAAAAAAAATCATGGTTTTAGCTGGTGTATCATGGAACGGAAAGACTCATTCATTTCATTGATGAAAATAACAAAAAAGTGAACTCAGAAACTTACAGTATATGAATATTTTGGAACAAAATCTTTTGCCATATTGTCGGCGTCTGTATCCTGATAATGATTTCATATTCCAGCAAGATGGAGCTACTGATCATCCTTGAAAAACGTTAATGACGCCTGATCATTATGGCCAAAACGTTCAATTGCCGTAAGGTAGGGCAACTCACACCCTTCGCACATCATACAAAACTGATCTCTTACGTTCGGACTGAAAGACATGTGAACGGCGCTTAGAAAATGACGTCATCACTATTTCCCTGTACAAATAGCACAAAATTATACTCGTCAGACCAAAAATGTGTATATATATATATATATATATATATATATATATATATATATATATATAATATATATATTATTAGTATCATAATTTTCACCATTAATATGCATTTGCACAAAAAATTAGCGACAAATTTGAATAAAGCGACTAAAACTACCTCATAAAAAGTTATTTGGATTTACAGGTCCAGCCCATGTCATTTAAAACGTATTAACCACGTACTGGAATTAAGAGAGATTAGCCTTTGTTGATGGTTTATAGTAATCTACATTGCATTATAAACTAGCATTGCGTTAACTTAATTGCGTTTCAGTACTAGGTTTTTTCTGTATTTGGTGGTAGGGTTCTTGATAGGCTTTCGTTATTACCCGTAGTTGTTGCCGTATTTATTTAAAGCTATTTGCTTATTTTGCTAACTCCTTAAAAGGCAGAAGCCGGTCGGAGTAGGATTTCTGTACAAGCGTATAATTATATTATTATTAAATACTGTACTATATTCGGAAAATCCTGATTTGTTATTAATTGTAAATTTATCATTCCGTCTAATTTATATGATACGGACTACCTTAGGCTAATTCACAGTTCAAAAAACACCCCCTACTTGAGTCGCCCAAGACTGGGGCCTCAATTGGATCGATCGAACCACGATCGGAGGCGTGGGCGGATTACCAATATTTGTTGGGGTGCGCTCCTAAAAGATTGATAATCGGAAATACCCACAGGGGTAATGCATTGAATTTACTGTTCTTAATTCATCTTAGAGGCCCTATTTCCCTCGGGCTTGAATAGAAAAATTGATAAACATTAACAAGTGAGAGCAAAACTATTTTAAGATGAACAAACTGCTTCCGACGACTCTGACTCTTCTTGACTCAACTCTGTAACTTGGTCTCTGTTTGTTACTCTGTCCGTCTCTCGTGCTGCGTTGCCTTTTTCTTCGAGCAGATTTTGCGGTTCCAATCTCACTTGGCATGTTATTTGTTTCTTAATTATTTACGAACCTAAAACTTAAGACAGTAATTAATACATGACTTTGATAATTTTTATAATATCCTTCCTACTGACAGTATTCAACTAACTTCGTTGGCCTATTTTCTGATATTAAATCACTTACTTACATAAATCTAATACTATCTGACAGCCAACCTATCTTGATGGACATGATTGAACAATTCTAGAGGAGGGAAGTAGTATGGGCGCAAAATGTATGAGTGCAATGCAATTGCATATGTTGCATAATGTTGCAAGAGTGCCACCCCCACCCCCTTGTTGCAAGACAACCCCAAAATGGGGGAGGGGGAATGTTGCAAGAGCAACAAGGGTTAGGCGACTTGGAAGCGGAGTTATCCCCCAAGAGAAAGAGAGAAAGAAAGAGGAGAGATGTTCACCCGGCTACTGCCAGATGCATGTGAGGACTTCAGCCGAGCGGCCGCCGTCTTATAGGACCCCTAATCAGCCAGTTGGCCTATCTGGCTGAGTTGCCAGTTTGCGCTATTTATTTAATTAAAACGTATATTGTCTTAATCAGCCAGTTGGCTCAGAAGGCTGAGTTGCCAGATTGCGCTGCTTATTTAATTAAGTATATATTCTGCCTTAATCAGCCAGTTGGCTTAGAAGGCTGAGTTGCCAGATTGCGCTGCTTATTTAATTAAGCATATATTCTGTCTTATTCCGCCAGGTGGCTTAGAAGGCTTCTTAGAAAGCATAAATGGGCTGTATATAACCTTCGAACGAATTAAAAGGTACATACACTCATCGACTGTACGCCCATAAAGCCCCTATTATCACATACACAAACACACACACATACACAAAAAAAAAAGCATCACCAACAATCGTATAGACTTTTAGGAGCTCGTCCCATCAACAGCACATGGTGAAATGAGGGCTACGACTTTTAGGAAGTCACCCATCAACAGGCGATGAGGGCTACGACTTTTTAGGAGCTCACCCCATTAACACCACGTATCCGATATGAGGGCTACAACCAAGCGTCCAAACGATTGGTGGTGAAACCCACCATCAGCCAACTCCTGGTAGACCGTCACTAAATACGACCAATAGACGGACCTATTAAACAAATAGGATTATTTCCTTCTCTCAGTTGGCGTATCTGGTTGGGTTGCCAGTTTGCACTATTTATTTAATTAAAACATATATTCCGACTTTAATGGAAATAAATATACAATGGGGTGTGTGTATATATGGTCAAAAATAATAATAGCGTCATGAACCGAAAATATATAATCAGAAATATACAAAACGTTGTATTATCTAAATATTAGTACAGGAAAAATATACAGTTATATTAAATATATTGAAAATATACGAAACGTATAATCAATTGCATATTAGTACAGGAAATATATATACATACACAAATTAAATATATATCCTTTGTTATACGGTGCAAAACGCTAAACTCACATGTAATAGTCTACATCCACATCGCTATTACTTTCTACGACATGGTAAAACCGTCCAAGCATCACTTCACCGTTTAACTGATACGGAGGTCTATACTCGACATAAATGGCTTTCATATCACTGAACATTATTTTTGTACCCTCTTTACACCCGGCTGGCAAGTTATCTTTAAACACGGCTAGAATACAATCAAAGCACGCACAAAGAGGTCATCTTTAACCACAACATCATTATTAAATACAAGTTTATGAACACGCCTTTCCAATCGGGGGTTTTCTCTTACCGTCCCGAGATTTTCAATCGTGAACTCTTCTTCACTCTGCATAGCGGCAGTTGAAATAATCTTCCAAGTCGTAACGGCAGCTATTCATTATATAGAGGTACAGCTCTTCAGGGTGAACAGTGTAGGTGAGCTCAGCCCTGTACCGCTCAAGTGCTATGCACCAAAGTTCAGGATATTTCGAAGAATCTAAACCTTTTAAATATGCATCCAGCTATAGACCATTCTCGCCCTGTATATATATATATATATATATATATATATATATATATATATATATATGGTGGAGATTTAATAATATCTGCGTTTAATTTCGCGACATTCCTTTTGTTGTAGCTCTTTATTTAACTTTATAGGACCGATGCCGAGCTCGGTAGTGTTATGGATACTTTTGATGAAAGGGGTATAAATGATATGGATACTTCTCCGCACAACCAACCCCGTGATCATCGAGGAGCTAATGTAAGTATTTTTGAGGTTAAGAACAAAACACATTGTATTTTCATTTATTAAATGGCAGAAAACATGTACAAAGCGGAACCAGTGTCCGTTAAATAAGTCTTAATGGATACAGTTACAAATGTATATACAACTTTACACAATATAGATATAGGCCTTTACACATTACAGGGGGTACTAACGTATGGGATCCTTTTTTTATCTGTTTGCATACACTTTTGTCGTTCAGCTCTGGTTCGCACAAATCGAATATTTTTTAAAAATTCATAAATCCCTTCCCACGTGATATGTGCATGAGAAATAAAATGCAGTACAACCCACATCTTTCAGTATAATATCCCTGAAAACGATATGGGCTCCAAACAATCTCAGGCACGTCTAGTTGCGCAATAAATTTCACAACTACAGAATCATTCTAGGGTTGAAAACCGAGTGAGTCAAAATAGTACATTCTTTCCCTATTTTTAAAATAGAATGCAAACCAATGAATCCCATCACCCCTCACAATGTCGGTGTTAACGATAATCCCGTACCAGTCTCTCGTACTTGGCAGATTTAATATTTCATTCTTCGCAAACACACCGATAAATTTTGAACGTGTGAAGCGGTTACTTTTCATAACTCTCTGGAGTGTGTTTGCATCCATTCTAAAAGTCCGTGACGACGTTCCTGAAACGATCAGTCTCTGTTAGTGTCTGTGACTCGAGATACACGAATACACTTATAGGCCTGTCTATAGGCTTGGCAAATTCCAGTCTAACTGAGATATTCCAACTCTTCTGTGGGCTTAAATGCGTATCTGCGCCAGCCGACAAGTCCGGCGTAATATCAAATGAATAAATGTTAAATTCTTCGACAAATTCTTTCTGCGTTACACCAAAACGAAGTTCGACACAGGCTCCTGTATTATGAGCAAGGCTGCTATATGCTCTCGCGCAGAGCGGGAACAGAGCATCTGATGAGTAATCTGTAATCATGACCCCTTCCAGAGCGACGCCATTTACGTATAGAGTAATATTTTTAAGGCCGAAATTCTCGAAATTAAAGGCACTCTTTTTATATTTTTCATTCGTCGAGGCATGGTCCTGCATTCCAATTAATATCCTTTTAGGTAGGACTCCAAGGGCCATGTTTTCTAGTTGCTTCGACGCCAGCCCTGCGGGGACCGTGTACAGTTTGATCTGTACCCTGTTAATTGGGTATTTTACTGTGGCGTGTATTAAGTCTTTCTCAATTTCTATTTGTTTCGGGGAGCTTGATTTCACTCGGCGTATATGTAAATACGTTTCCATGATGTGTATCAAAACGGGTTTCGCGCCTTCTTCTTGATCAGACCCCAGATTTATGCAGATCTCAGGAATCGTGCAGGTAAGCTTCAACTTCATATCCACTCCGTTCATAAGCAACTTCTCCTGGAATATGAAGACTGTATGCAGGCGCCCAAAACATTCATATATTTTTTTTTTAGAATTTTTAAATTTATCCTTTATTCCATTTTCATCTTTAGTGTGGTAATACCCCTCGGCGGTTAAATAGGTGTCCTTCGCTTCTTTTGAAAAGTTAGACATTTTCCAGATAGGCTCGTAGGTGGGAGTACCTCGTATCTGCCGAGATGTTAACCTGATTTAAATACACTTCACACTGGTTGAATATGGAGTGTAAAAAGTTGGTTTCAGGGTAGGCAGAGTAACTATCATCGCAGTCCGTTCCATCAGAATGGGCTATACGCAGTTTAACATACATGTGCATGCAGCTCGGGTCAAAAAAGTAAGGGCCTGAGCTGGGTATCACGAATTCTATAGGGGCACTGGGTGAACTAATTGTGTTTAATGGGTTAATTGTAATAAAGTCACTATGCTCAATAGAGACCTGAGTGGGGGGGATATATCAAAGAGGGACAGTTCCGATTTACAGCATTGTGAACTACACGGATTGATGGAACGTGCCATGACGAGTAAGAAATAGTGCCACCTCCCTCGACAAGTATTAGTGAACCTATGATTCGTGAGAGTAGCGTCCTCAGCTTATGTCAGTTAAAAAAATGATCAGCCATAGGTTTCATACGCTTGGAGAACTTCTTGTTTTACTTCCTTTCACGATTAACGCCAAGTGATGGTAACCCCTTCTTCCTGGCAGATCTCTTCTTTCCGCCACGCGCTGGCAACCCCCTTCTTCCTAACAGATCTTTTCTTTCCGCCACCACGCATTTTCTCTTTTTGCATCTTTGATGATTTCATCCCGTGTACGTTTTAATTGTTTTTTTAGAGCTGCTTTAGGTTTAGTTCCACCCATTATGTCTCCTGCCGCGTTAAAACCTGTTTGTAACGCCTTCCGCCCTAGGTACCTGGCTCCCCTCTTCAACAGTGGGACAGCGGTGCGTAGTATGGATGAAAAAATAGAACCAAGCCCACTTCCACACTGGTACCTCACTCCTCGGTATACTGTGAACGGTCTTCGAGTCATTATAAACGACGAAAATGTAGTTTCACTGTTAAGCTCCCATCACCGAATGGGAAATTTTTTCCCTCGATCGTCCTTATATATATAATATCGAGATGTTGATTAATAGATTAGTCGCAACATTCACATAATGGGGCTTGTCATATGTAATGCTCAAGCTTTTCCCTCTATGGTTGGGGATGTGTGCAATGCAGCAGTCGTGCCTGGGTGTCCCCAACAAATTAGTGTTCTACAATACTGCTGTAAATATAGCACATGTCTCGGGGCGAAGAGCTATATCGGTCCTCAGCCGCAATTGTGAACAGCTCTTTATCTTTAATATTTCTACTAAGCGTTGACTTTAACTTCAATGTGCATGCAGGCGTGTCTATGTTTACGACTTCAAAAAGTAAATCGGTTGTCAAGTACGACTTTTCAAGACTCTTGGTTAAACCCGTCACAATTTCCATGGCTGTGTCATAATGCCAGATTCCTAGCGATACACTTATGCTATAGTACCGTTCCTCACCTCACAGGGTTGAACGAATAGTATTGTCTAAGGTTATGCCTATTTTTTCGCATTCATCGGTTCTTCTAAGAATCAGAAATATGATTTGTTCATTTTCAAGAGTTAAAAATTTGGTGGCTAAGTGAAGTTCACATAACCCCACCTCATACGAATCACTCTCCAATTCAATGGGTCCATGGAGTTCTGTCAGAAAGTTGGCGAGGGTGTTGTTAGGGTGTACAGACAGGGAGAGGAGGACGAGAGTGTGACGTAGAAATGGTCAGGCGCCATGTTGCATACTATTTAAGCTTCATTATTGCATCATCTTTTATATAGGTGTTGAAGCTTTCTGGGTAACCCAGCCATTTCACCAGGTACATTCTTCTCTCTCCTGAGCCTTTGCTTCCTATAATTTTCTCACTTTTAAACACGTTTTTTCCTAAATTAAATGCCACTTTCTGCAACTCCTCGCGGTAAAAGCCTCCTGCGATTTCTTCCCCATTCAAATCTTCAATGTAATACATCATTATCTTACCTTTAGGCCTCATAGCCCTAACTTTAAAAATCTCACATGTCCATCCTTGCTCAAATCCCTTCGCGAATTTATTCCCCGAACGTGATAGCCTTACATAATCATTGATTTTGAAGCGCGCAGAGTGTGGTGGTGGCGCTCCATCTCTTCTCACCTCTGGACGCGTACCTCTTTCTAAAACTTCGTTAGGTGTTTTGCTGATCGTGCGATGATGTGAACGGTTGTATGATGAAGCCAATGACCCGAGAACGTTTATATATCTGTATGTGTTTTATGTGTAAAATAGCGACGCATGCGTTCCTTTATGGTACGTTGAACTGTTTCAGATAAAGAGGCCTTATTTATAGAATTGGTAGTGTAATAGCTGATATTAAACTCTGACAGCATGTTCTGAAAAGCGTGACCTATAAATTCTTTTCCCATATCCGTACAAAAATAGCCAGGAAGCCTGTTTTCTTTCAACATCAACGTTTTGGTCGCTTTAGCAACTGTTTCAGGGGATTTATTTTTTAGGGGAATTAGCCAAAGATATGTAGAGAATACGTCTATTATGAATAGGATGTAGCGGTAACCGTCGTTATACACTGAATATCTTTGCATGTCTATTTGGCAGGCTGATTTAACAGAGTCAATCGAGGCAGCTGTTGCCTTGGCCATTTTAAACCTTTTTCTCACCGGTTTATGAAATGGAATCACAACCACCTTCTTCATTATATTAATCTAGTCGGTAAAGGTCCCAAAACTGAAAATAAGATGGGCAGGAATGAGCCTCCTCTTTGTACAATAATGCTCTTTTTCTTACCCACAGTTTGACTTTTATGAGCGAGCTCTCGTATTATGTTCTTGTAACGACGTAAGCGAGTCTTCTGAGGTTTCATTGGTACATTACATTTTATAACATTAAGAGAGATTTCACGGATGCATTTTAAAAAGTCAGAGTCGATATTTTTAACAAACATCTGCTGCAGTGCCCGAGGCAATCGTTGATAGATTTTTATTAATTCACGGTATTTCTTTAGCCTATTTGTCACACTGGAATATACACCGTTTCAGGTTCGCTTGGGAATATATTCGTTCTTAGAAGCACCTTAAACGTGTTTCGCGGGTGAAGGTCACAAAGCAAATATCCATAACGCTGGTTTGTGGCCTCTTTATAAACCTCCAAAAACTCCTTACGCTGATTCTGTAACATTTGACTGGCTAATACCCCGATTTGTGATACATCTCTACGTTGCGCGAATAAGACTAGATATTGTATATTTAGCGACACATCGCACATGTATCTATTTTTGAAAAATAGATTCTGATTGATGAAGAACACGCTTATGTTAAGATGGTGGGAGAATACTGTAAATGTCTCGGCAAGCGTTTTATCCATCTCTAACATGAAATCGTCAATTACAATTACTGTATGTTCATTTCCCTTTAACGAATTAACGTCATAGAACCCCTTGTGGAACAAAATATCCTCTTGGTACTCGTTGAACACTGAATGATACGTCGGATAGCACCATATAACTTTATGCGCAAATTTTGAGATCTCCCCCTTTTTTTTAATGATTTTAAGCATAAACACAGTTTTACCACAGCCTGTAGGGCCAGATATAATGCATGAGGATGGGCTCGTGAACCTGAATTTTTCTACAGAAGCCATTTCTAATACGTCACACCCCTAAGTGGGCCAATTACAAAATGTTACAAATATTGAGTGCTGCTCCTTATATTTCGGATCCCATGTAAAACTTTAGGATCCCTCCGTCATACTTAGATGTTGCGATTAATAATAAAAAAAAAATAAATAAATAAATAAATAAAAATGTTTAATTAACCCATTAACTGCCAATGCTCCTTTTTTGGGACACCCCTTCTAATTGCACTAAAATTATCATATTAAAAAATTCTTTAAATCTTTTTTCGGAAGTAATATTCCTTCTTCGGAGAAAATGCAGTGTTAAAATATTTGCATTTTGTATATATATTTTGAACCCGGTAGATGGCGCTGAACTCTCAGATTTTTTCAAGTTCGACACTGTACAACTTTAGAGCATTCAGTTACTCCCTATCTATAGTGGTGGGCGGTTGCATCACTGAATGACATTCTTTAGTAATTAAATAAGTGCGTGAATAATGACCCTAATTTTACGATTGACAAAAATGAAATGAAAATATTTTTGGGATTAATCTATTGAGTGGTTATCACAAACTTCCTCATCGGAATATATACTGGGAACAATTGCCAGATGCAGGCGTGGCTTTCGTGTACAATGCTATGTCAAGACAATGATTCAAAGAAATTAAAAGGTATTTCCATTTGAATGACAATGCCACAAGTGATAAAAACGACAAAATGTATAAAATAAGACCTTACTTAGATGCTCTGAAAGATAATTGTCTGAAGTTTGTCATTTTTGACTCACATCTATCATTTGATGAAATGATGATAAGGTACTATGGGTTGCATTCTGCTAAGATGTTTATGAGAGGTAAGCCAATCAAATTTGGTTACAAGTTTTGGTGCCTTTGTGGCTCTAATGGATATTTATACAACTTTTCACCATACCTTGGTAAAGATAATGAAGCTAATGAATGTCCTTTAGGAGTTAGAGTTATAAAGAATCTTACATGGGTGATTTCCGAGAATGAAGCTGTAAACCATGAGATACTTTTTGATAATTTTTACAAGCATTGATACCCTGAAGGTCTTGAAAGACAGAAATCTGAAAGCAACCGGTACAATTCGCGAGAATCGTACTAAGAAATGTCCCCTAATGCCCTCAAAAGTTATGGAAAAACAACAAACAGAGGATTTATTGACTATAGGTTTGATTCAAACAATGAAATTTTGATCACAAAGTGGCATGACAACACTGCTGTATCAGTTGCTACAAATTACGGTCAGGTTTATCCAACTGTTAATGCTAAACGCTATTCCCAGAAGCAGAAAGGTAGGAAAATATCATGTTTTAGTATTTCGTACAACGCAAAATGATCAAATAAAAGAGCTATTTCATTGCTTGACGCATTCTGGCAACTAATCTTGTACCCCGATATATATATAATATATATATATATATATATATATATATATATCCATCGTAAATTCTTGGAGGATTTATCAAAAAGTATACCCAGAGGAGACTGTTTCCTTGCTTGAAGCAAGAAGAAAAATTGTTCTGGCTTATGTTTCAAAAAGCATTGCTTCAGCTCGTAAGCGTCCCGGACCTCAAAGAAATAGAATTTTGGGGGGAAGACATCAGGTTTGATCAAGGAAATCGTCTTGTAACACCAATAGCAACCCAACGACGTTGTGCAGCATGTGGAAAAAAGACAACTAGAATTTGCAATCGCTGTAATGTTCCATTGCATGACCGATGCTTTGGAATTTTCCATACTAAATAACTAGCATACGTTTGATCTTCTTGCAACTTTTTTTCTGGAAAAATTAACGTTTTAATTTGTAGTAAACAGAAACATTCGAACATTTGCAGCTTTGCGCCCTCAAAACGAAAATGTTTGCTTTATACCTAAATATAAGCCTAGCTAATTACATTGATAATATAAGAGTAAGCACTAGTAATAAAAGGAGTAATTTGTTTTCATTACATTTTTAGAAAATAGTATAAAGATCCATTTACTTTTATTCACCTGAATTCACTTTAAAAATAAATTAATTTTCTACTAATTTTCCTTCTTTAACCCTTAACAGAAACCTCTGGATTGAAGCCGTTGTCCCAAATATGAGGTGCCCTTTTTCAATATTAAAAATAAAAAAATATTTTATTTAATGTTTCAAAATGTTTATTAGGTGCTTATAACATACCACATAAAAATAATAAAACAATTGAAAAGTATAATTATGGTCTTTAATGGGTTAAACAAATATTTAAAATGAAACTTTTTGTTATTTGCAAAACAATTCCAGGCTGGAAATTTTATATGCACTAAAGGAAAAAAGCGGATAAGTTAAACCTTAAATTCGATTATTTTTTGTAAAGAAAACGTTATTTACTTAGGGTAAACTCTACTAAGATGAAACAGGTATTTAATAATGTTACGAGAAAGGAGTTTATTACGAAAGATATTTTATTAATACGTATAATATTACGAGAAAGGAGTTGAAAAATATTACGGAAGATATTGAGTTAATACAGTTCTATTAGGAGAAAGGCATTTATTAGGAGGAATGAACGATATTAAGAGAAAAGAAAAAATTGAACGAAATTGAGGAATAAACGATATTAAGAGAAACGAAAAAAATTGAACGATATTGAGGAATGAACGATATTAAAAGAAACGAAACAATTGAACGAAATTGAGGAATAAACGATATTAAGAGAAACGAGAAAAAATTGATCGATATTGAGGAATGAACGATATTAAGAGAAACGAGAAAAAATTGATCGATATTGAGGAATGAACGACATTAAGAGATACGTAAAAAAGCTGAACGATGTTAAAAGAAAGAGATTGAACGACATTAAGAGAAATGAAATGTTTTGGGGACATCTGACTATTAAAACTATGAAAGAGGAAAATATCATGTTTTAGTATTTCGTTCAAAGGGTATCCTTACAACCATTTGAATCATACGTCTTTAAACCTTCTTTATTAGAAATGTGATATTCTGCTTGCTAATGTATCGCCGCAAAGAAAATTTTCGCTCCAGTGAGAACCCCCGAAAGGGTTACTTCGATGTGATAGTGCGGGTCAGATATTAGGGAATATAACACTGGGTCGTTTATACAGGATGGTTTATAGTCGGTTGTGATCAGAGCGTACTAATTTTTTCTCGAAATGTGAAACTTTTCCCCTTTTGTACGGCGATGTCTTTATGTATCGAATTGTCGCAGCTACAGTGTGTCTCAGATTTCGTTCCTTAAATCGATGTCCGTTTGTTTAAGCATACTGGAATAAATAAACATTCAAAAAGATACGGCGAAATAAGTACTTCATATAATTGAAGCAAGGACTTGATGGAAATGTTGTTTATAAGCAAGGACTTGAAATGTTCTTTAGCAAGGACTTGAAGTGCTTTTGGAAATTACATGGAAGCTTGGACTCTGAAAGTGTTTTAAATGCCGTGAAATTATTTTTTAGAAATTTAATTGATGTGAAATTATTAAGCAAGGATATTGAATTAAATGAATTGTTTTTGAATTGAAGTGTTTTGCGGTGAAATTACATGAAGCATGGACTCTGAAAGTGTTTAATCCGTACGATTTTGCTCGAAGCTTTACGCCCGACCTTAGGCACACTTTAAAAAGGGTAAGTGCCCTCACGAATTTTTAGATGAACTTTTTTCCAGAAATTTGCATATATAGACACGTCTTTGCCGAAAACAGATGCTTGCGATTGTATCTTTAAATGTGAAAGATGACAAATATAACGCAAAATATATATATATATATATATATATATATATATATATATATATAAATAATTTCAGATTAGAAGGCCTTTTATCACATGTATTCAAATTGTGGGAAGATGATATTAGCTTTATCCATCAGGGGGTTTGAGAAGAGAGAGAGACAGAGAGAGAGAGAGAGAGATAAGCGAAATGAATGAATGTTGCTATAACGGGGTCTGGCATTTTTTCCAATTTGTTCGAAGCTTTAGCATCCCGTACGAATTGTTCTCTGGCTGGCACCCCGTGCCGGTCTCGAACTCGATTTTTTTCGCGGAGTTATCCCCCAAGAGAAAGAGAGAGGAGAAGGAGAGAGAGAAAGGAGGAGAGGTGGGGAGGGGAGGGGTAAGAGCGAAAGGGACTTCGTGATATCCTGCGCGTATGCTTGAGAAAATGTATGTGGGAGATTTGCTGATAAATAAATAAACAATATATATATATATATATATATATATATATATATATATATATATATATATATATATGGGCCTTTGAAAGTGTATGATAGTCGGGCAGAAGGAATAGATAAAACAATGAGTTGTGAATTACTGTAAACGATGTCGGGCGAACTGAAATGGTGTCAGCATGGGCTGATATTGTGGCAATTTGAGTAGATAGAATAGATAATGACAACTGAGAACATCTGATATGCCGACAGATGCTTGCGATTTTATCTTTAAATGTGAAAGATTACAAATATAACACAATATATATATATATATGTATATAATTTCAGATTAGAAGGCCTTTTATCACATGTATTCAAATTGTGGGAAGATGATATTAGCTTTGTCCATCAGGGGGTTTGAGAGAGAGAGAGAGAGAGAGAGAGACGAATGTTGCTATAACGGGGTCTGGCATCTTTTCCGATTTGTTCGGCGTTTTAACACCCCGTACAAATTTATCTCTGACTGGCACCCCGTGCCGGTCTCGAACCCGATTTTTTATTTTTTCCGTACGAATTGTTCGGTGCTTTACCCCCACCTTAGACCTACTTTTTTTGTATGTGTGTGTGCGTGTGTGTGGTAATAGGGGCTTTATGGGCGTACAGTCAGTGAGTGTATGTACGCTTTTAATTCGTTCGGAGGTTATACATCGCCCATTTATGCCTTCTAAGAAGCCTTCTAAGCCACCTGGCGGAATAAGACAGAATATATGCTTTAATTAAATAAAGAGCGCAAACTGGCAACTCAGCCTTCTAAGATAACTGGCTGATTAAGACAGAATATATACTTAATTAAATAAGCAACGCAAACTGACAACGCAGCCAGATAAGCCAACTGGCTGATTAGGGGTCCTATAAGACGGCGGCTGCTCGGCTGAAGTCCTCATATGCACCTGGCAGTAGCCGGGTGACCATCTCTCCTCTTCCTTTCTCTCCTTCTCCTCTCTCTTTCTCTTGGGGGATAACTCCGCCTCCAAGTTGCCTAACCCTTGTTGCTCTTGCAACATTCCCCCGCCCCCATTTTGGCGGTGCCTTGCAACACGGGGTTGGGTGCATTGCAACAAAGGGGGTAGGGGTTGACAATATGAGGTGTCTTGCAACAAGGAGGGTGGGGCTTGCACCAAGAGGGTGGGGCTGGCACTGTTGCGACATTATGCAACATTTGCAATTGCATTGCACTCATACATTTTGCACCCATACTACTGATGGCATCACGTGATAACAAACCTGTCTGATTGGCTGAACGTGAATAAGAGTATGAACAAAACTAAACCTGCTGTTCTAGCTTCGTGGCTCATGGCACATACTCTTGTTTAAATTCAGAATAGGCCTATTTCCTACCTTTTATAATTCATTTATTAAAACCAACTTACATTTATACATTATGAATTGTTACTTTATATTCATTAATAAATCTCGAGTTTACGATCCCAAAACTCCAAACATCGTGTTGTGCGAGTGTCTTAGCATTTGAACGGTCAATAACTATTATTTTTCTCGTAAAAATTAGTCAGTATTATGTATTTGAAAAGTATTTAAAATACTCAACCTGCATGAAGAATTTGTTTGAGAGAATCTAAGAGTATTTGTAGTTAAATACTTTTTGATGTATTTGACCCAAAGTCTTATTAGAATGACGTATATTTGAAACAAAAAAAATAAAAAATTAAATCGATATTTTGATGCCTCTTATCTCATGCTTTTAGATTATTTATAGTAATTAGGAGACTTAATTACAGTATCACAATGCCATACAAAGGAGTTTTGATTTGCTCTATATAGATTCCGTCAGGTAGTTTAATGTAATATTTTTAAGAAGGTAAAACATTCAAACAACTTAGTTCAAAGGAGAAGCCCTGGTTACGGGCGCCTTTTCAGTTCCAAGATTAAATATTTCTGGTGCTTAATTGTTAAGTTTCAGAGCTGGAGAGACCAGAGCAAGCATGAAAACGAAAAGTATTGAGATCAGCTCAACATAGCATATGTATTACCATCATAAATATTTAAATGTAAAACATTCATTCAAAGAAAATAGAAAATGTTAAAAAGAAATTCTTATTTACCACAGAGAAACGTGGAAATGGTTACAAAAAATGTTAATTAACTTTATTTACAAAACATCGAATTCTTTAGTTTTATAATTATTTCAATTCCTGAAGCGAAAAAGGGAGACTTTCTTTTCTTCCCATCATAATTATTATATTTCAGCGACAGATAAGCTAGTTTTACTTGGATAGCGACACGTTTTGATAGGTTAATGTTTTACTTGGACAGTAACATGCCTTTTAAACTCGTTTGAAGACTTCTGACACATTTTTATTTGTAAACAGATTTCTAGTTAAAATCAGTTCATAATGTTAATTAAAACCATTTACCGCTTCAACGCTCTCATAGAATTTAGTTTTTGTGATGAAAAAGTAGTAAAGTTTTTGTCATGTGCAAAATGAACATTTAGAAAAATGAATTTTCTCATTTTCAAGAAAATCTCTTTTGCTAACATCGATCCTCTTATATATATATATATATATATATATATATATATATATATATATATAACATAAATAGTGAACATTAAAATAATTTAAAAATTGTCTTAATATTTTTATTTAATCTTGCGAATAAGGTCGAAAATAGCATTTAAAAATATCGTTTTCCCGACGTCAGAAGAAGTCGTAACACGATATAAATGATGCTGAGCGAGGGACTATCAGTGACCCACGTTTTCTGTGACTCGTTTTCTATGAAGTAAAACAGTTTTGAAGACAAACTGAAGCATTTTTTTATATTTGCTTTTATGATGCGAATAAGATTATTCGCGTTATCTTAGCTAGAAATTAAATCGACCTGAAAATTAAATAAATTGAAAGGCCTTTATTATTAATTTTTATATATTTAATGGATACTTTTATTTTTTACATTCGTTTATTCCATTCTGCTTTTAAGATACCTATTTTTACCTTTTTCTTCATGTGTCAATGTTCTTTCTTTTTTTGGATTTGCCTCGATCTATATCTATCTAGCCTAATCTATAAAGCATAAGTCTCTCTCTCTCTCTCTCTCTCTCTCTCTCTCTCTCTCTATATATATATATATATATATATATATATATATAGTGGTGTAGTGCTAAATAAAGAAGTGACGGAACGCATTTTGAAAGTGTTACTCAGATGCGGAGGGGACAATGGCGAGCGCAGCGAGCCCATACAGCTGGGGGTCCGGGGGCACTGTAAGCCCCCCGGGAAATCTTTTGAAATCTGACCAATTTCAGGGATATTTTGAGGTCATATGCACTGGATATTAGGATATATTCCAAGGTTGAAGATGCAGTATTTCCAGTGTCATTAGATATATGACATCCAGTACGATCAATAAAAATAGCTAACAACTGGAATGATTAACTAAAAAAAAAGTTAACAACTGGTACGCCGTGGTGACTGTTTCATCAGATCTTTATAGGCTAGCATTGCCTCAGTCGAAGCTAAAAGAAATGAAACAGTTAATGATTCTTTCTCATATTTCTTCTAGGGGTGGGAATTAAAATTTCATGACGTTAGATATTTGTAAGTTCGGATTTATTTGAAATAGTGAGGGAACGCCGTTCCGTCTACCAAAAAAAGTAAGGGAACGCCGTTTCCACGCGTTCCCACAGCACTACACCACTGTGTATATATATATATATGTGTGTGTGTGTGTATATATATATATATATATATATATATATATATATATATAATCTTTCCTGTTTCATTAACTGTTTCCGATTTTTATGAAAACCACGTGATATGTCGAGTTTTTCACACTGATTTCAAAATTATAAACCATTTCATCAAGAAATATATAACCAAAAAGTTATAATGTGCAGAAACTACCAAATGTTTGAAACAGAGTAGGCTATAGAAATTTTAAAATAATACGCTGATTCTAAAAATAAATTTTTTCGAAATGAAAGTAAATTACAGAATACTGTACTACAAAAAGTACTAGAACGGTGTAATCACTGCAAGCATAGGCTGGGCTATTTTTTAAACGGTGGCGTTGCGCATCTATTTTGTCCTTCCGCTGCAAGCATAGACTATCACTGCAAGCATAGGCTAGGCTATTTTTTAAACGGTGGCGTTGCGCATCTATTTTGTTCTTCCGCTGCAAGCATAGACTATAGTTCAACATCTTTTTACTTTCCAATGACTGACAAATTTAATTTTATAGAATTATATAGGAAGACTGAGACAAAAGAAAATGCAGTAAATTTTTCACAAGAATATAACTTAATACCGAAAGAAAAACAGTGTCCTAGAAAACATCAAATGCTAATAAGCCGAACTTAACCTAACCTAATCTAACCTAACCTAAATATTTCTTGATGAAATGGTTTATAATTTTGAAATCAGCGTGAAAAAATTTACATATCACGTTGTTTTCATAAAAATCGGAAACAGTTAATGAAACAGGAAAGACCCGAAAAAAGAGAGAAAGAATGAATGAATGAATGAATTTATCTGAACATCTATCTGCGTGTCTTTCCTGTACAAGCTTACTTATAGCTTCTGCATTGCAAAATTGCCGACAAATAAGAATTTTTAAACGCTCTATTTATATTCATGGAATGACCAGATGAACTTTTCATATAAAAGATGCACTATAAAAGGGGTTTCAAGAGAATCTTCTTTTCTACTTCGAATGCATATATTTGTTTTGTATCTTAACTTTTTATTCTCTTTAATAAATAACTGAATTTTGTTTGACTACTTCTATCTGAGTCAGATAAACAGAGTGATTTTAGTTTTTTCAAGCAATGGGTTCGAAAGTTAGACAAAAGACCGACTTCATTTATTGATAACTTAATGAACCAAATTAAGGATTGTAAGTAGTTTATCAGAGGGAAGACAATTCAGAAATCAATACATCGCCTTGCTTCTTTGAATTTGACTTCAGTGGCAGCAACTCTCGAGTCATTATCATAAAGAAAAGTACATTTAAATGGAGATTTCAGAATATGACCCTACCAAAAATGAAGACTTTAAATCGTTGAAATCTAAAGTCATAAAATGACGTCAAAGTTGAAATACAGACAGTAAATGTGGCATACGTTATCTTGGCTTGTTTGCATACTTGTTGGCTTGTCTAAATAAAAAAGTTATTCTTTAATAAGTAGATTTTTATTTTAAACGAATAATATCTATCACATATGCAAATGAAGAGTAATAAAATAACATATTTTACAATAACTAAGCATCCAAACGGGCTAACTACATTTCGTCGAAGTGACGTTTTATTGACAACTTTTTAGGATCAGGTTAAGTACGTGTAAGGTTGTTATTATAGGTCGATTTAGCTTAGGTTAGGTTAGGTTAGGTTAGGTTATTATGGCTTCGATGAAATTCTCCGACGAAAAAATGGGTGCTGGTTAAGTGTGCGGTCTACCTAGCTTTTAGTTAGCCTTATAAGGCTAACTAATGAAACTATCACGACTTAACCTAACCAATCGTCAAGGGCGTACAGTTGACCTAACGATTGGTTAGGTTAAGTCGTGATATTTTCGTTAGTTAGCCTTATAAGGCTAACTAAAAGCTAGGTAGACCGCACACTTAACCAGCACCAAAAAATGTCTATATACAGTAAGTCCGATCCAAAATGGTGATCATAGTTTTAATAAACGAAGATCTTTAAACAAAATGATGAAGAAGATGTAATGAACGCTTTCTCGTGTGAGAAGCAGATGCGACACACATCAAATACCCAAATTAAATTTACATCAAATACTTCTATTTCCTGAAACTGCAATAAATAAAAAAGTATATATATATGTATGTATGTATGTATGTATGTATGTATGTATGTATGTATGTATGTATATAGAGAGAGCGAGAGAGAGAGTGAGAGTGAGGAATATGAGGACGCGAAGGTGGTACATGTTTATTAAGTTTCCATCACCAGTGAAACATTCAAGAATTGAAGGTCGCATTTGGCTTTCGTCCATTTTCGGTAACTGTTTTTTGAGTCCCTGTACCTCTTCAACGTTACTCCGTCGTATCTTTTTATCATAACTTGATTGAAGGGTTGTTGTCGGGGAACCGCAACTTAGTGAAAATGGACGAAAGCCAACCGCGACCTTCAATTCTTGAGTGTTTCAATGATGATGGAAATTGAATTTCCAAAACGTCTGATTAATAAGCATGTACCACCTTCTCGTCCTCTTATTCCTCGCTAAGTTACGGTTCCCCAAGACAAACCCTTCAATCAAGTGTGTGTGTGTGTGTGTGTGTGTGTGTGTGTGTGTGTGTGTATATATATATATATATATATATATATATATATATATAATATATAATATATATACACTGGTGGTCGAGGTGATAAGGCACTAACGGAGTGTGATGATGACGAGATCTGTGAGGGGGAGGTTGTCGGATGTGAATGTGTTGAGAGGATTGGCAGGTGGAATATCTGACCACTTCTTCTTGGAGGCGAAAGTGAGGAGTTGTGGTGGGCGTGGAGTAAGACGGGTTCGTGTGCCTGTGAGAGAGGTAGTGAAAGTGAGTGAACCGAGGAAAAGGGAATGTGGACGGATGTATCAGGAGAGACTGAATGAGGAATTGTGCAGGGTGGGAGAGAGTGAAAAAAGGGATGTGAAAGAGGAGTGGCAGATATTTAGTGAATCTGTGCTGAAGTGTGCGACTGAAGTGCGTGGTGTACGGAAGATTAGGGTTGGACATAAACGACGAGGTAGTAAATGGTGAAATGTTGGTAAAGAAAAAGAGGGAAGTATATGGTCGGTACTTCCAGAGCAGAAGTGTGGGTGACTGGGAAAAGTATAAGAGGAGTCTGATTATTTGAACAAGATGATTAATATTTTGTCGGATGCTTCAAAATTTCAGAAGTTGGAAGTAGATGTTAATAAGTACATTATTAAGCTAGAGGACAACATTGATAACACCGGTCTGCATGAAAATCGATTTCTTTATTTTGAGTTGTGATTCTGAAGCAGTTCGCTGCGCTGAATTAAAAAATGCTACCAGTTTTTTTCTATCACCCACAGTTTTAGTTATTACCAAAACAATTTTGGGGCGTTTTGAGATTTTTTACCTTTAATTAATTTCGTTTTTTCATATTTTTCAGATAGATAATTCTAACATTGTCTTTAAAATTTTAATAATGGCTTCTAGAGGATGTACCCATAGTCCAGACATATTTTGTTATATTTGTGGTCGGTATGTTGTAAAACAAAGGACAAATGTAACGACCTTCATTAAGAGAGCTTATCATGCTTATTTTGGAATTAAATTAGAAGATCAAGACAAAAGTTGGGCTCCACACAAGGTTTGTCTTACGTGTGTTGCGGCACTAAGGAATTGGAGCAAAGGTAAAAAGAAAAGTTTGCCATTTGGGATCCCAATGGTATGGCGCGAGCCTAGAAACCATACCGACGACTGCTACTTCTGTTCTTGCACTGTTAAAGGTTATAATGCAAAGAATAAAGAGAGCCTTCAATACCCAAGTCTTCCATCTGCAATAAGGCCGGTACCCCATGGTCCAGAAGTTCCTATTCCCCGCCCACCCGAGAGTCTGGATCAATACAATTCAGATTCTGATTCAGCTCCAAATCCAGACAATGATGATGTTTATGAACAGCCAACAGCTGACCGAGATCCTCCTAAACCATTAACCCAAGCCGAACTAAATGACTTAGTCAGGGATTTGAATCTGCCTAAGGACTCTGCAGAACTTTTGTGGTCCAGATTGCAGGAGAACAATTTATTGGCATCCGACACATACTTCGCTTGGTACAGAAATCGTGAGAAAGACTTCGTGCCTTTTTTCGAAGAAGATGGTTCCTTGGTATTTTGCAAGGACATCACAGGATTAGTGTGCAAGTTAGGCATCGAATACCAAACCAGTGACTGGAGGTTGTTTATAGATTCCTCTAAAACCAGTCTAAAAGGAGTGTTACTGCACAACGGTAACAAATATGCATCAATCCCAGTGGCCCATTCTACTCATTTAAAAGAGACCTATGATAACATGAAACTGCTTCTGGAAAAAATTCAGTATCAAAATCACAGATGGATATTGTGTGGGGATCTCAAAGTCCTTTGCATGTTACTTGGGCAGCAATCAGGATACACTAAGATGCCATGTTTCATCTGCGAATGGGATAGTCGGGCACGTGACCAGCACTGGAAGAGGAAAACTTGGCCTCCTAGAGAGAATCTTACCCCATGATCAAAGAACATTTTACATGAACATCTAGTTGAACCAAATAAAATCCTCCTACCACCCTTGCACATTAAGTTAGGCTTGATGAAGCAGTATGTTAAAGCATTGAATAGAGAAGGTGAGTGTTTCAAGTACATTTGTTCAAAATATCCAAAGATTAGCTACGAGAAAATAAAGGAAGGTGTTTTTATAGGTCCTCAGATTAGAAAGTTATTGACAGACGATCATTTCCTGAACTCAATGACCAATAAAGAAAAAGAAGCATGGCTTGGTTTCAAAGATGTTGATGAAAACTTCTTGGGAAACTACAAAAGCCAAAATTATGAAAGACTGGTGGAAAATATGCTTAAAAAATTTTGCGCCTTAGGCTGCAACATGAGCCTGAAAGTTCACTTCTTATTTTCACATCTTGACCGTTTTCCCGAAAATCTCGGAGATGTCAGTGAGGAGCAAGGGGAACGATTTCACCAGGACATCAAAACCATGGAAAGAAGATATCAAGGAAGATGGCATACAAATATGATGGCGGATTACTGCTGGTGTCTGCAACGAGATCAGCCTAACGCACAGCATAAGAAAACATTAAAGAAGCACCGGTTTAGTCGTCATTAGTCAGATCTACCTTCGTAGTCTTAAGTCTTTGGAATAAGTCCTGAAATGTTTGCAAGTAAAGAAGGTAAATATATTTTGTTTCTTTCAGTTATTTTTTTATTCTTTCATAAACAAGCAATATGCTTGTCCAAGAGCTAGGAGCTATTTAATTCTGCTTTAATTAGGTTTTACTCTATCACCTAAAGATTTCGTGCTACAAGGGGTGTTGTAATACCTCATCTGTCCCCAAATGTTAACCACCCATTGATGGGAGGGGAGAGTATTTTGCTGGGAACGGGACTGGTTGTTATATATATTTACCCTACATTATTATGTAAGCGTTAATGTAGTCTACAACAACAAAATTTATTGTTTAGCATGTGCAATCCAATGTTGGTCTCGATAAGATGGTTCACATTTGAAGATAAATGGGGGATTTATGACACACCCTGTAGTAAGAAAACCATACGTGATAGGGAAAACTAACTCTATTTTTTAGATCAGCTCAAATTATATAGAATCACCAACTAGTTTGTAAAAATCGATCGACAAGTTTTCAAATGTGTACTGGTGTAATTGCTTAAGATCTTTTAAATCTAACAATACATTAGTAGACTATTACTTGTATAATGAATTATATTCTTCTGGTACTGCTCCTGGCATTTTATATGGTCTCCCAAAAACATTCAAAATGGGGTTTCCTCTTCCCCCATATTGTCTGCCATTGGTACTCCTAGTTTTAATTTGGTTAAATTTTTAGTTTCTGTTATTGAACCCCATAACACGTAATCAATACACTTCACGAGATTCTTTTATGTTTGTCGATTTTATCAAAACTATTAATAATACTGGTTATCACACGACCAGTTTTGATGCGAACCTCTTTTTTCCAATGTACCTGTTAATGATAATATTGGAATATTATATCTGATAATTTGTTTAGAGAAAATGTTCATACCTTTGGTTTAAATAAGTCTAATTTCTCACGCTTGCTACATCTTGCGGTTGACGATATGGTTTTAAAATTTAATGATGAAATGTATAAACAAGTAGACAGGGTGGTTATGGGTTCTCCACTGGGCCCATCTTTGCTAATAGTTTCTTGTGCCATCATGAACAGATTTGGTTAAATGATTATCCCTTACAATTTCGCCCTGTTGCTTACAAACGTTATGTGGATGATTGTTTTATATTGTTCAAACCCAAAGATGATGATCCTTTGTTTTTGAAACATGAATTCTCATCATCAGAATATAAGATTTACAATGAAAACTGAGACGAATGATAAATTGTCATTTTTGGACGTTTTAGTCACTCGTGATACGTCCTCGTTTATTACTTCAGTTTATCGAAAGAGAACCACTACTCTGCTTGGTCCCAGTTTTCTTTAGCTCAATGCCTTTTAATTTTATAATTGCTAGTTTAAGATGTAGAATTATTCGAACTTTTAGAATCTTTTCCGATTGGTTGTCATTTGATGGGAGATGGAATATCTTAAATATTTTTTTCTTTTTAATCTTTATCCATCGAATTTGATTCATAAATGTATTTACTGTATGATTTTCTGAGTGATGTCTATCAACCAAAGCAATTGACTCCTACAGTCTTTAAGTTTTATGTTAAGTTGCCACTTTTGGGTTCTTCTAAATTAGTTAGTATGCTTAAGAATTCACTTAATAGATCTTTTCTTCATTGTCAGTTTGTTTTTCTTAGTTCGAATAATGTCAGCCTTTTCACATTTTTTAACTATAAAAAGATATTCACCGTTCCTTTGAAATTCTCTGCTGTTTACTTGTTTTCGTGCACGAGTTTCAATACGCGCGTAGGTCACACGTAGGTCAAACGTGCCTACAATTGGAGTAGAGGGTTGATAAGCATAGGAGTGTGTCTCATAAGACTGATCGACCTGTGTCTAGTCCAGAATTCTCAGCTATACGTAATCATTCTGTTAAATGTAATCATCCGTTTAATATTAAAAAAAATTGTTTTATCATCCGCTGTTAATGTTACTGATTTAAGAATACTGGAATCTATGTATATTAAACAACTCCCTCCGTCCCTTAGTAATGTGACTGCTTTCATAAAATTAAATACTGTATAAACAAATCAGTTTATAAATTAAATACTGTATAAACCAACCTAGTTTGTCTACAATATAATGAATTTTTCTATTTTTTGTTTTTTTGTTTCGTGCGTTGAGTTTTGCTCCGTTTGTGCCATTTATTTTATAACTTTGTTCAAATTTGTTTTTATTGCTTTCATATAATTATTTATACTTTCGTTTCTAGAACAGCTTATGACGAATCTAGCTAGATTAGAAACGTCCTACTGGAATAAATGTTTTATACAATCGCCTTGGTCTTCATCTTGTGTAAACTTGGGTTTCCCAGAAACCGATCCATAGCTGATATATATATATGCTGAAACTTCTATACAAGTATTACTTAACTAAATTGAAATTTAATTTATGAGAGTTCAATTCAAGGGTTCTCAGAGTTCTGTTGCATTGTTCCGCAAGATCGATGACGTTGAAAACTGTATAAATATACCTGCATCATTTTCACCTCGGTTTTTACGATAGAAAAAAAAATTTAAACACGAAAATAGATGTTTCATATATATGAATAATAATAATAATAGATGTCTCCCAGTCAAGAAATGCAAGAAATTATGGGTCTTTTCTGTTTGGGGGCTAGCAGTGAATTTTAATGAAAATCGGTATACTAATGTAGTTTTGGTCACTGATTTAAAAAATAACTTTCTTTTTTTGGAGAAATGAAACACAAACATATTAGAGCACTTTAAATAATTAACATGTGTTTTCACTAGCTTAAACTAGTTACAGAGGATTGTGTTAAATTTAGCCAGAGTCACAAACTGCTACTGTTTATGAAATAGTGCTCTAAGTGTGGGAAAGTGCGTTCCTTTGATAAAAATACCCAGTTCTTTCATTGAAAAAAGCGTTGGTCAAACAGAAAAAGTGCAACTTTACGAAGAATACATGTTTTGAACGATCCCGGCAGATCTGTAAAAGTAGCAGAAAAAATCAAGAATTAATACCCGGTTAGGTCAATTGAATGCCCGGTTAGGTCAATTGATTGTCAGGTTAGGTCAACTGAATGCCCGGCTAGGTCAACTATACGCCCTTTTTTTTTTGTTTCGTGCGCTGAGTTTTGCTCTGAGTTTTACGCCGAGTTTTGCTCTAACATGTTTGTTTTTCATTTCTCGAAAAAAAGAGTTATTTTTTAAATCAGTGACTAAAACTACATTAGTATACCGATTTTCATTAAAATTCGCTGCTAGCCCCCAAGCGGAAAAGATCCGAAATTATATTAGTCCAGGCAATCTAGAGCAAAAATAGCTTCAACCTGGGCAAAATTGCTTCAGAAGCTTTCTAAACTGTTTCCAGCTCAGGAACCATTGCAGAATAACATATCCAAAATCCGACAAAATTGGACCCCGGGAACACCCCCAAAAATGAAATTCAAAATGGCGGACTGGCAGTTTCCTACGAAATACAATAAATTTTAATTTCGCTTTGTAGAGAGAGTTATGACGTTTTTCTTGATCAGTAAAATGTTTTAAAAAACATTTTCGTTTCTAAATTAACCTATATGACACCATACATTATATTTTATTTACATTACGTGACGTCATAGTTTAATACTAGCCGCCTAATACAATTTTTAGAGTGTATGTGAGAATGGACATTGCTACATCTTTATAAACTTATATTATATACAACTCTTTAATTCCTACTACCCACTATCAAATCTGCGTATTTGTGCTTGTCATTTTCTTTAAAACTGTTATTATGTACTCCTTTTACTGCAACACAGTTTATTAATTTGTGTTTTCTGTTTCAGACTGACTCGGTGTACGGCTGACTCGGTGTGCGTCCGCCTTCAAGAATGCAGACCCCTGAAGAATTGTGCGTGATTTGTAAGGAGAAATTGGACAGCGGACAGGAAGTGGTTCACATCTCGCAAAAAGGAGCAGATGGTATAAATGCATCCAGCCGCAACCGTGGAAGCGATGTTGTTGCAACAGCTGGAATAAGTGTTCACGGTGTATGTAGGAAAAGGTTTACGGATAAAAAGACCATTGAAATAAAGAAGCGACAGACCGCAGCCGAGGCAATACCAAGGAAAAGTGCTCGTTTTCATGAATACGCATTTTCCAGTGCTTCTCACTGTTTTTGTGATACCTTTGTGAACTTTTTTTCCAAACACAAACCAAAATCAGAGCATGTCAAAATAAGAACTACAGAGTTCTCCGAAACCATAAAAAGGTGCTGTGAAAGCCGCTGCGATGAATGGTCGTTTAATGTAAAAGGCCGTCTGGAGTATTATCTTCGTGATCTTCCTGCTGCAGATTGTCTCTACCATCACACCTGCAGCGTAAATTTTCGAAGTGGAAAAAACATTCGTCGCGCATACTCCTCCGACGATCATGATTCGAAGAAAGGGAGACCAACTAATGAAGAGCAACACCAAGCATTCCTTCAGACCTGTGCTTACCTGGAAGAGAATGATGATGAACAACTGTTGATTGGAGACCTAGTTTCCAAAATGGAGGAATATCTTCAAGGAAGTCAGAGCTCTGTCTACGAACGCAGGCACATGAAGAGAAAGCTTTTAGAACGTTACGGAGACAAGATCATAATATCAGGTGAAAGTGGGAAGGCAGATGTGGTAACACTACGAGAGACAGCTAATGAAATTCTTATAGATTATCACAAAAAGTCGAAAGAATGTGATATAGATATAGAGCTACAGAAGATTTACCTAGTAGAAGCTGCTGCAAAAATAATCAGAAGTGATATCAAGTCTGTCGACTCGCCTAGAAAAGATGTGTATCCATCTCCAAATGACATCACTGCAGAAAGTGCTCTTGATTACATTCCCAACAGTCTGAAATTGCTATTATCAAAAGCATTTGCGGGACAGGATGCTTCAAGAAAAATAGGTGCAATTGGGCAGAGCATTATGCAAGCAACCCGTCCTAGAGGATTACTGTGTCCACTACAGATCGGTTTGTCGGTTCAGCTACACCACAACTTTAGGTCAAGGTACCTTATTGACGTTCTCCATCAGCTGGGGTTACTGTTCGTCTTATGCAGAAGTAACAAGATTCGAAAGAAACGCGGCGCTGGCAAGTGGGTCTGGCTCTTTTACTGTTGATGAAAACACTGCAGTCCTTCTAGCAGCAGATAACGTCGATCATGATGTCTGCACTTTGGATGGGAAGAATACCTTTCATGGAATGGGTATGATTGCCGCAATAACTCCGAAGATCAAGATCCACCCTTCTATTCACAGGCGTAATGTTGGTGACAATGACATTAAGAAGATTGCAACCGTTGACATTAGGGAATATAGACACGCGAGAAGCATGTTGAGGGACATCTCATTCCGCGAACTTCCAGTACCCACTGCCACCATAAGTCGACTTAGTCTTCTCTGGCAGATATCTTCAGCAGAAAGATCAGGTCCAAGTTGGACCGGAACAATGCAGGCAATTCACGGTGGATCAAGTGTCTCACATCCAGGTGTGGCGTCGATCACGTTCCTTCCCATCATAGATATGTCGCCAACTGACATGACCTGCATATTTTCGACATTACTATATTTGAGCAAGATAGCACGCGATCAAAAAGTCCCATGCATTATTACCTTTGATCAGCCTTTGTTCTGGAAAGCTTCCCAAATCATCAATGAAGAGAGACCTGCAGGACATTGTTTTAATGCTGGGATCATTTCACACACTGATGAATCTTTTGGGAGCAGTCGGTACTCTTATGAATGGTTCAGGATTGTCTGAAGTACTTCAAGAAATATACGGACCAAATGCCGTGCAACACATGATGTCTGGAAAAGCTGATTCAAGAGCGATACGTGGTCATATGATAGTAGATGCAGCTCTTAGTACCTTACTAGTCGCAGACGTTTTCCCTCGTAATGAGTGTAAAACCCCATCTAAATAATCTATCCAAATTAATCTAATCTACTTAATAAGACTTAACATAATGCATGATTGTCACATTTGGGGTTTATATCTGTGGAGAGAGTAAAATAGGGGGGATGCTATGGAAGGGGTAAGGGGGTCGCATATGCTCATTTTTTTACAAGATGAGATCATCACTTCCAACTACGTGCATACTGTGGAATTGGAAAAACTCGATTTTTAATGTTTCGACACCCCCTACTGTATAAGTAACAAATTTCCTTAAATTCCAAGAAAAGTGAATCTTTAATCTAAAAAAAATAAGAAAATTACACCCCGTCTATACAAACTAAAAAAACATTAAAAATAATCAATAATTAAAATGATACCCTTGCAATGTAAGGTATTTTTCCTAAAGTTTGCAACAATAACGTAAATCACGACAACATTATTGCAATTATGGTAGCTCAGTTCGACTTTGTTGGGAAAAAGGTAATGGATATTAAAAAGTATATAATGTACCGCTGCCCGCATATGTAATGTTTCTCGCTTCACAGGCGACTCCGTACATGTGACAACGCCGCAGTGATAGTCAAGGTACTCCCAACTGGGGGAAGGTGGGGTGGAAGGGGGATAACCGAGTCCAACAACATATAACATTGGCATACAGGTAAGGCGCCGTTCAAAAATTACGTAACGCTATTTTTGCTAAATCCTGACACCATACCCCTGTAACGTTCCGTAACGTGTGGGGTGGGGGGGAAGTGTTACATAACATCTTAGGGGGTGCCTGGTCTAGCGTTACAGAACGTTCCTGGGGGATCTGGGATGTCAGGTTTTAGCAAAAATAGCGTTACGTAATTTTTGAACGGCCCCTAATTATAATGTAATGTCGGATTGTTACACAAAGAACTTGTTAACAGTTTCGATCTGAATAACAGTAACTGATTATCAAAATCACGTAAGAATAATCCACCGTTATACTAGCATAAACATATTTATATATACTTATAAATTCATACAATATTATAACAATGTTTGTGAAATGACGCTGATGGGCCAAACCGTGGTGTTGACATGATACTTGCTGTCGCCGTTCAGAAGAGACTACATACGGGCGTGTCAGTGGAAACCGTAAGGTGACGGTTGCATGAAGCAAGATATCATCACCGGTTTGTGGCTGATGCCTATTATATTAATAGTGTTTTCCAGATTGTATTTGTATTATCAATGTGGAGAGATAATGATTTCATCACGATGGACAGAAAAACCCATTAATGTTTACCAGATTTCCTTTTGCATTATCAATGTTGAGATATTATTAGATTTTAACAAGGAAAAAAAAAAATATATATATACAGTGTATATATATATTATATATATATATATATATATATATATATATTATATATATATATATAACGGGTGATCCAGATAAATGGGACCCATAAAAAAAAGCCAAATATTCTTAATATTTAATTCCTTTCATAAAAACTATATATCATTCGAAAGAGTAGAGTTACAAGTTTATTATGAAATATTTATTTTTTTAAAATGACTCCTTTCAAATGTGCTCCATTAGTTGCCAAGCATTCCAGTGTTCTCGCTTGTAAGTTCTGCATCACTTTTGCAAGAGTGTGCGGTGGTATGGCCTGTATCTCATTTGTGATGGCGGCCTTCAATTCTTGCAAGGTCGTTGGGTTATTTCTGTAGACCCTACTCTTTAAATATCCCCAGAGATAATAATCTAAGGGAGAAAAATCCGGAGACCTTGCGGGCCATTCAACGTCTCCAAATCTTGAGATTAACTCGCCTGGAAACGTTTGACGCAAAACTGCCATGCAGTTCCTCGTGGTATGGCAGGTAGCTCCGTCTTGTTGGAACCAGTGGTTTTCTAGACAAAGATCTCTTAATTTAGGAATAAGGAAATCGGTCAACATTTTTTCGTAGCGATCACCATTTACAGTGACCGTGTTTCCAGTGGAATCCTCGAAAAAGTACGGCCCTATGATCTGAGATGCAGTGAGACCACACCAAACAGTTACACGCTGACAATGCAACGGGACTTCGGTAATATTCAATGGATTTTCTGTTGCCCAGAAACAACAATTTTCTTTGTTTACAGTTCCATTCAAGTGAAAATGGGCTTCGTCTGACATAATCAAAGTTGCTAGAAAATTGGTGGTCATTTACCTTCTGTTGGACCCATTGACAGAATTGTCGTCTTCGTGCGAAATCTCCATCGTTTAGTTGTTGCACTGTTTGAATTTTATATGGAAAGAGCATTAAATTTTGCTTGAATATACGGTGTGTTGTTCCATATCCAACTCCTAACAGCTGAGAAGCACGTCTGATGCTTATGTTAGGATTATCCTGTGCAATTTCATGAGTTCTGTTAATGATCTCGTCTATCCTTGCTGTGCGCACTCTTCCAGTTGGTTTTCTTTTTCCAATGCTGCCAGTTAGGGAAAAATTTCTGATACACCGACGGATTACTTTCGTAGAAGGTGATTTTGACATCTGAAAATTTGTCTTGAAAGATCTTTGAGCTGAAACTACACTTCTTCCATGCTCATAATATTGCTCAGTTATGAAACGCAGCTGTTCCACAGTCCATGCAGTCATCTTGAAGGGTTAGTTTTAACTAACACTTTTATTTTGTTTTGTATCTTATCTTGTCTTGTATTGTCAAAACCTATACAATCCTGTACAAACTTGTAACTATCCTCTTTCGAATGATGCGTATGATTTTATAAAAGGACTTATGCTTTAAGAGTTACAGGGGTTTCTTTTGGGTCCCATTTCTCTGGATCACCCTATATATATATATATATATATATATATATATATATATATATATACAATAAAACACCAATTCTTTATTACAACAAATATGCAATGGTTGAGAATCTTATACTAAATAGTTTATCGTACAAAATGATAAAGTCATACAAAATGCTCACAGTTTGCCATAGATTAACATAACTGGCACAACTATACCCTGTTCATAGTTAATATTTGGTCCATCCCCCATTATAGCCTATTACATCTTGTAATCTGTGTGGCATAGATGCAACATGGTTAGGTATGATGTGTGGATTCCTTCGGAACATCTCCCATCAGCCATAGTGTGACCCAGCAGCTGGCGGCTGATCCGCTCCTGCCCAGGCTCCCATGAGTTCACCACATTCTCCCACACGTTCTCAATGGGGTTGAGGTCACACCCGTTACTAGGCCAGTCCAGTAGTTCTAGATTTCGCTGCTCCTCGAACCAGCTGCACAGTTGCGGTGTGGATGGGAGCGTTGTCCTGCAAATTGATTTTAAATATTAAAAGTAGAATTATATCTCATCCATACGCTTCATCAGTAACCCACCACTCGAGATAGGTTTTAACCCCTATGTATTAGTGGTTTCTCTCAGCTAAATGTAATTGTGCGCTGTTATACAATTAATACAGTTTGCAGTTATCCAGAATAAAATCCTAAAGTGTTGTCATAGTACTGAAAGAGTTAAAGAACAATTTTATGACCATTACTCGTCCCATGTAAATGTGGAAACCGGACATACAAATGCGTGTAATGCTTAAATCTTACTCTAGTAATAGTATAATATTCTATAACATACAAATACAACATACCTGCATAAAGATAATCTGCTCAGGATAGGGCAAGGCATACGCGCGTACAGAAGGCAGCATCACCTCCTCCATGATCTCTATATATTGATCTGCCGTAAACCTTCCGTGGATCTCAGTCAGTTCTCTTAGTCCTTGCAGGTGCATCCATCCCCACACATTCGCCGTCATGTGCCCACTCCGTGCCACTTCGTAAATATTTTGGCGGGCATATCTCGTGTTGTCCTGTCGCCAACACCGAAGACGGCCGTGAGTTGTAGACGCAAACGTCTTCTCGTCAGAGAAAATAACTTTGCTCCAGTATGCGAGATCATCATTTAATGCTGGCGAGCAAACGAGAGCCTGGCCTGACGGTGTCGTTCCTTGACCCTCTCTTTTTTGGCAGGAGTACGGTGGTGATATCCTGCTTCATGCAACCGTCTCCTTACGGTGCACACTGACACGCCCATATTTAGTGTCTCCCGGATGGCGACTGCGTTGTTGATAGGATCGTTCTGCACTTCGTTGATTATTCTCCGGTCTTCTTCTGGGGTGGTCTTTCTTGGTGCCCCACACTTAGGACGATCTAGCAGATTCTCAGTCTCCTGACACCTCTGCACCCAGCGTTGAACAGTAGCCTTCGAAATTCCCAGTTCCATGGTTATGTCAGCTACAGAGAGGCCTGCTTCCCGCATACCAATTATCCGGCCTCACTGTGCAATTTTATCTTGAGCTGGATTCATTTTCAGAGTAGGTGTTCGTCATACGGTGTAGAAAATATTGTATGAGTTCATAAGTATAAATTATATACTGTAAACCAGGTTAATTTCGCGACCTCAAATTTTCGCCCTTTCATATCCTTGGTCAAGTTCGTGGCATCATAATTTCGCGGTCAACAGTTGCTAGTTATAATCTGACAGATTAAAATGACGTCATGAATGACGACATTTATTCTGGACTGTGATTGGTCGAGGTTGAGGTCGTGTATGAAGGCAAGTTTTCCCTCTTGGTATGCAGATAAAGTTTCAGCAGCATTCAACGTAAATGAATCTCTCGGTAAGATAGATTTGAAGCTCTCCACACTGAAACCTATTCATGATAAATTGATTTTCTCTGCATGGGATAACCTACACAAAATGAGGGAGACTATTCGGAAGGGTTGGGAAATTAGCGGCATTCATGACATTCTTGTTATACAGTAATAATACAGTATAATTTGAAATGTTTTTACTACTTTTACTTTACAATGCCATATTACAATATACTGAATTTACTTAGAAAATAAAACTTAGATCATTAAAATACTTTATTTGAAGTCTTCCAAAGATTAGTTTCAATTGTCAAATTTTCGCCTGCTGGATATTTTCGCGTAAACTATAGCCGACGCGAAAGAGGCAAAAATTTCTTCAGGCGAACATTTCCCATTCACTAGTTGTGACAAGTATATAAAAAGTTCTATTGTAGTAGCTGTTCATATAGATTTGCAGTAATCATAATGGAACCTTATTACTGTATGAGACTAGTAAACTACATGTAGTTCAACGCTGTTGTTGATGAAATTAATTGTTTATCTTTATGAACACAGTCATTACATTATAATTACCTGTATGTCAATGAATGCACATTCAAGTGTCCTTTAGATACACAGTATATGTCTGTGCTATATGTTGTTGGACTTGGTGGTTGTCCCGCCCTCCACCCCACCTTCCCCCCAGTTGGGGTACATTCACTATCACTGCGGCGTTGCCACGGAGTCGCGTATGAGGCGAGAAACATCACATATGTGGGCAACTGTACATTAACACCCAGAAATGACAATATGAAGAAAAATATACAAATATTTGACGAATAGCTACATACTCGTACACAATATATATTAAACAGTACTCAAAAAATACATAAAAAAGAAACAACTCGTCTAAACAGCAAAACGAATACCACTAAAAGCAACTTTTGGAGAAGGAAAACAACCTCATAAACAGAATCGAAATAAAATAAGAATAAAAGTTAACAACACCTACTCGAAGGCAGCTAAAATCTGCCATAAAAATTTTTACTATGTCTTCAAGCCTTTGAACTTAGTAGTAATAAAAATCGATTTTTTTAACGCTCGGAACGCTATAACGCTTCTTAACAACCCTCAAACACACGAATAATGCTTATTATAACCGCTAATGAAAAGATTGACAAGGGCGAAGGAGGGTTTAAGGTCGTTAAAGATGCTCATAATAGAAAGCTCAAACATTTACATTCGTAATATCCATACAAGAGGTGACTATTTGCATTTCTATTTGAATTCATTTATATATAGATATAGGGTGTTCCTAAGAAGTAAGCCCTTAGTTTCATATGAGGTTAACTTGGGCCGTAAGCTATTGAGTAATTATTATTATTATTATTATATTATTTAGGTATAGAGTAAGACTTATTGGTCATAACTGAATAAAATATTAAACTAATTATTATTAAAAAAACATGGAAGTTCTATTCGCTTTAATAAGTTAAGTTTAAAAACATATTGCTGAAAATTTTTAATGCTCGTTTCTTCTTCAGTATATTTCGGCATTTAAAAGGCCTGTTAATTCCTGAAACAGATCTTATTCTAATAAGAAATTTGCGACTAGTGAAAAATTATGGTGCCAAAAAAATGGTAATGGCGTTCTCGGATAAAAATTGGACAAGATGTGGGGTAGAAAAAGTGATTCGAAAAAATTATAAAACTGGTAGTGTTGCTCGAAAGGAAGGGAGTGGACGGCTTCGCACTGCACGTACTGAAGAAAGCGTGGTAGTCGTTGCAAACCTAATTTGCAGTCAAGAAGAACAACCTTGAACACACGAATCTCCAAGAGAAATTAAAAGAGCAACCCGCATTTCACGAAATATGGTGAGGGGAGCCATTAAACATGATTTATGCATAAATCTTTTCAAACGAGTGGAAGTCCGACAGCGCACATATCATAATGAGCAGAAGAGGATAACAAGTTGCCAACATTTGTTAGCAAGATTTTCTGCTCATGCTCTTTGGCGAATTTAGCTCAGTAACGCGAAAACGTTTGCCGTTTCAATTCTGGTGAACTCTCAAAACGATCGAGTGTATTCAAGAGCAGAAAAAAATTCATGTGTCGCCGGAGAAGCTCTTGCGAGAGCGTCCAACTTTTACCAAAAAATTATGTATTCGCTTTCATTTAAAAACTTGGAAAAGCTCTCGTTTTTGTTGAACCAGGGGCATACTATCAATGCTACATATTATCAGTTAATCCTCGAGAAGTATTTGCCCGTCATTCATAATAAATAAGGAGAGCGATTCACCATCCAACAAGATGGGGCAACTAGTCACACAGCAAACTCGACTCTCTTTTCTTCGGGCTAATTCAAAATTCAAAAATCTTTATTCAGAAAAGAATAAAAATTAAAATTTTACAACTTAGATATTTGATATGGCATTAATATTCACAGTACTCTAATCTGAATATACCGTTGGAAGTATGGAGGCTTTTTAGGCAAAATTAATAAGATTTAGTAATGTTCCGGATTTATTGAAAAAGAACATTGGCTTCCGAATAGTCCAGATTTAAATTGCCATGACTATTCCATTCAGTCCGGCCTGCAGGAGCTTGTCTACGAACATCCTACCAAAAACTTTATTGCTCCAGGCGATCGAGGACGCTTGGGAAAAGTTATCGCAGAGATTTATTGATTGTGTCATTGATCAACGGCGTTCCACGATAAAGAGCCTGTATTCAGCAAAACGGTGGACATATTGAACATTTATTTTAAGTTTAATTTCTCTATTGTCAACAGAAGAAATTTTATTTTAGTAAATGCAACAGAAAATTGTACACTTTTCTTAATCCAGTAAACGCTGTTTTAGTAACAAAAAATTAATGAGTTTATTTCCCGACCACCTAATTTAAATTGAATGTTCTTCATATATTCAGCAACATTTTTACTTGAAAGTTGGCAAACAACTGCTAAATGAGCTCTACTACATATTGTAATATTTTAATCACAATAAACAACCCTCACCCAAAGTTACTGACATATTAAACGAAGGACATACTTTTTTTTTATTTGACCCACCGTGTATATATATATATATATATATATATATATATATATATATATATATATATATATATATCTTGCCTATCATAACTTATAGAACACTATAACAATATCTTAGACGCACTTGAAAGCAATAAAAACTACGATGTCATATATACGGATTTTGCTAAAGCCTTCGACAAATGTGATCATGATATAATAGCGCATAAAATGAAACCGATGGGAATAAGATAACAGGCAAAGTTGGAAAATGGATCCACAACTTCTTCAGAGAACGTATACAGGTCATTAAATTTCAAGGTATATCGTCATCAGAATTGGAAGTACGCAGCTCAGTACCACAAGGAACAGTATTGGTTTCGCTCCTTTTCATTATCATGCCAACAGACATAGACAATAAAGTGAACAGTAATAGTATAGTAACATCCTTTGCAGACGACACAGCGATGTGAAAAGGATGGAGGCATTGCAGAGGGAGTGAGGGACACCAACAGAATATACAAATGGTCAGAAAACATGACATTTAACACCGAGAAATTTCACTCTTGAGATATGGTAGAAATGAGGAACTGTTCGGACAGACAGGAAATTCAGAGGAGCACGAAAGCGATAGATTTGGGGGATATAATGACCGATGATGCGAAATTTGAGAAAAAACAGATAGCGATAAACAAAGCAAAAAGAGTCGCAGGACAGGTAATAAGAACCTTTAAAAGAAGGGACAAAACAGTAATAATTTCCCTACTGAAAACACTGATCATACCAAAACTTGAATACGGGTCAGTCTTGACGTCTCCATATAAGAAGGGAGAAATTAATAAACTAGAAGATATTGGAAGACATTTCGCAGGCAAGATCGATGGCTGCAAAGAACTCAATTACTGGGAAAGACTACGTAAACTAACTCTGTACTCCCTGGAAAGAATAAGGGAGAGGTATACCATAATCTACATATGGAAAATGATCGAAAAACTGGTACCAAATCTCAAACTAAACCCAGTTACCACCCAAACAACACTGGAAAATAGGAAATGCAGAATGTGCAGTGTTCCCAAATTAAAGGCCCGACAAGGGAGCTCCTCAACACAAAGAAAACAGCTTGGTTGTCAGGGGGCCAAGACTTTTGAACCAACTTCAAAAGGACACCAGGAACATGACAGGGGTCAAAGATGAAGTCTTCAAAAGAAGACTAGCTACCTGGCTCAGGACGGTACCAGATGAGCCGGGTGTACCTGGCTATGTGCGGTGGAGAGCGCAAGAGAGCAACTCGCTCTTCCACCAAGCCAGGCCTAGAGGCGGAGTCACCAGCTTGACCTTCGTGTGAAGAGAGACCAACGCACGGAACCACTACTAGGTGTACGAACTGTATATTAGTACTGGTCATATTCCGATGACCGAATCAGAATCTGAAACTGAATCCAATGATCTAAGAATTTTTAAATCTCATTCCGAATCCACGACAGAAGCTTCTTTCAATGTTATAAATAATCGTAGAAACAAAGGAGGCATGTGTATGGGCTTGGTTCCAATAATGTAAAACAAGCCAACAACTACAAATTACAAACCATTTTCAATTAATGGTTACTCTAAGCAAAATAAGGCTCTTCATTTCTGGAACAATAAGGAACTTCGTGCTCATATGCTGAAGAAACCAACCTCTCCACATTCCACATAGGAATAGCTAAACATTTCTTTGATAGCAAAATTAGCTCAGGAAAAGGTTTTTCCTCCTTCTGTCAATAGTTTAACGTGAAACTTAATTAATACGGTTTCATTTTGCACATACTCTTCCAGTTCATTTCTTGTGAATCAGAGATACCAACCGCTAAGGTCTGGATATTCTGCTCATATATACATAACGTCACAGCTTGTAGCGTAAAAGATTTAAATACAAACTGTATTTTTAGTCTGAGAATATTTCACCAGTTTCAACGCAAGTATGTTTACCATTCTTTCTTTGGCGTTTCCAAATCCAGATTCCGAATTCACACAAAAATTATTGAATACGAATTCACGAAACAACTCATGAATCAGATTCGCACAGTATATACAGGGTGTTTCATAACATGTGGGACGCACTTTCAGGATGGATTCAGGACCTGAAAACAATGAAAAAAGTTTATATAAACATATGCCCGAAATCGCTTTGTTTCCGAGTTACAGCCCGTTATGTATTCCAGCATGTATCCGCCTCACCTTTAAAGGAAGTGTCCAAAAATGACCGCCTTGCGCTTGAATACGCGCCTGAACACGCCTCGTCATAGACTGCCTGACGCGTTCAAACATTCCAGGTATTGCTCGGATTTTCTGGCATCCTTGTTTTATACGTTGGCGAAGCATTTCAATGTTGTCAATGGGTGTCACGTAAACGATGGATTTCAGATGACCACAAGGGTAAAAATCGAGTGGATTCAGGTCAGGTGAGCGAGTAGGCCACGTAATGGGTCCTTCACAGCCTATCCATTTATCAGGGAAATGGTCATCGAAATAGTCTCTGGCTACTCGACTAAAATGAGGCGGAGCGCCGTAATGCATAAACCACATACGACGTCGGACACCAAGAGGAAATTCTTCTAGTAAATCGCTTAAATCATTCCTTAAAAAATTGGAATAGGATTCTCCTGTTAATCTTCCAGGCAAAATAAAAGGCCCGATTAAGTTGTTGGCAATAAGTCCTGCCCATACATTGATACTAAATTGTTGTTGGTGCCTTGACTGGATGATGGCATGCGGATTCTCTTCAGCCCAGTGATGAGTGTTGTGAAAATTGATCACGCCATTTCTTGTGAAGGCAGCATCATCCGAAAACAACACGAAGGATAGAAAAAGAGGATCGCGAGCACAGTGTTGAAGGAACCAAGTACAAAAAGCCTCTCGTTGTGGGAAATCAGCTTCAGTAAGGCCTTGTACTTTCTGAATGTGATATGGGTGAAGCTGTTGTTCCCGTAAAATTCTCCACACAGTTGTGTATCTTACACCCTCCTGCTGCTGCTATCCTTCAGGTGCTGACACCAGGATGTTCTTCCCCGCGATTCAGGACCCGCTCCTCGAACTCAACAGTTCTGCCGCTGATTGGTCTACCACCATCTGAAACTCGCTTGTTGAATGATCCTGTATCACCAAGACGATCGTGTATTCTTTGAAAGGTCTTCTTATCTGGCAGACAGCGATTCGGAAACCTTTCCGTATACAGACGTCTTGCTGCGGCCGCATTACGTTAGGCAAGTCCATACATGAGATGCATGTCTGCCATTTCTCTGTTTGAATAAGCTTCCATTCTCACTTCAAATGCACACTATCACGGAATAGCACAAAAACTTTTAAGGGTTTTTTCACAAGACTGCACTTATTCACGGTAAGAAGTTACGAATACGAACAGTGAAACACCGCGATGCACCTCTGACTGACGTGGCTCTGCACTCAACGATATTGAAACATGTCATAGAGTGTACGAAACATTACAATCGGCAAGGACATACATGAAATAAGTCCCGTAGACACTCACAAACATTGTCGACAAGCAGTGCTTGTAAGTAGTTTGCGGAAAGAATTGCTGTAACAAAAAACAGGCTGTAATTCGGAAAGAAAGCGATTCCTAGCATATGTTTATATAAACTTTTTCATTGTTTTCAGGTCCTGAATCCATCCTGAAAGTGTGTCCCACACGCTATGGAACACCCTGTATATACAGTATATACAGTCTAGGGTTATGACATTTTTATAACCTCATGTTCCTGTATCATAAATCGATGAACCTTTGCCCCCTGACAATGAAAATAACAGTTTTTTCGATATATTTTGAAAAAACTTCACCCCAAAATAAAAAATAAAAAATTAATAAAATAATAAATATTGGTTGCTCCTTGGCATAGCTATTGCAGATGGGTCTCTGTTCCAGTGATTTTCCAGAGTATTTAGTGCTTTTCGGTATTGTTGCAAGATATTGGACAATTTATGATAATCATCAGGTAACCAATCTAGAATGGTGCAATGCAGCTGTCTCGAATATACTAATATACTATATTTGCTTTCGGGGTGACATTTTTTTTAATTCTGAAGAATTAGGCCCTTTTTTATTGCTTTCAAGCAAAAGTTCATCGATTGATGATACAGGAAACAATATTTATGACAAAAAATTAAAAAGTCATAACCCTAATATACACACACTCGTATATATATATATATATATATATATATACACACACACTGGGTGTATCAAAGATCCGTTCTCATCGGGAAATAAGATATAATAGAAATGAACAAGAAAATAGTTTTAACTATACATTACAAACAATACAATCAACTTACCAATTAATCCAGTACGTGCTCAAACTGCATTCCATGTAGTCGTCGTTGACACATTTTTACTTTTCTTTGTAAGCTGTTGGTTACGTTTTGAAGTGTTTCCGCACTAATTCTGTTACACTGATCAGATTTTTTTTTAACTGCTGGATCGTTCGAGGTCTTGACTCATAAACAATGGACTTTAAGTGGCCCCACAAGAAGTCAAGTGGGGTCAAATCAGGGCTTCACGACGGCCATTAGGGCATATCATACTCTGGGTTCAGGGTTGAAATTTTGGAAAAACAGTGGCTAATATGTATTCCTATGTAAAAATGAATTCTAAGATGGGTTTATTATTTGCAACTTTTCCGAAAAATCTAATTTTCATGGTCAAAATCGCGATTTTCTGATTTGAAGGCTGCCTAACGCAGCCTCAGGGCACCCAAACCAAAGCGCACAGCTGTTCTGCATATGATTTAGTCTAAAAGCTGCTTTTCTGACCTCATCCTTGCTTTCTTGCGTGTTTCAACACCTCTGGGTGCTGAAAAATCTTTTAGATTTCACGTAAAACTTAAGAATTTTAAGTTTTTCTTCAAAGAATAGGCGCGGCTCACCAGCTCTACTCTGATCGAGTAGCGAGAGACTTGCCACCTCCACGTGTAAGTTTACACGCCTGTTCTTCCTGGATTCCTGAAAAGCGTGGCCTCATAAGATCTTATATTATGATCTTATGAGGACTTTCAGCTCTTATGAGCATTAACGATGGCTTTAGCCTCTTCATCAGCCACTCGAACTTGAAAAGCTCTTAAGTATGTCCTGCCTCGATTTGAACACTGGGAGCATTTCTCGATGATCTATCCTGGCTCTCACCCACCCATCTCTCCTCTCGTGACCGTACACAGCTTGGGAAGCAGTTGAGACACACTGTACAGCTCTCTCGCAGGACTGAGTATGAACAGAGAAAGCGTCCACTTTGAGTGGAGTTTTCCTGAGATCCTCGAGCTCAGTCAAGGTCATCTTGCAGGTGAAAATAGGCTGGTAAATATTCTCTGATTCCCAGTTGATGAGATCCTCAGGTGAAGTGGCTTGCAGATTGATTTTGGGATTTTTATAGGGGCCTCACTGTCGTATCACCAAAGTCTCTTCCTTCTCTGATCTTCTCTATCTGGCTCACAGCAAAAGCTCTCTGATGCTCATCCTCACTGCACAGGAATGAAGCCAGGATGTTCTCAGGATGTGCGTGGTAAGCTCCTCTTGTCACTGCAGCAGAGATGATGTTCCTGACCTCGGTAGTCTGGTTCCTCAGCAGCCTCATGCTTGAAAAAACGTGTGCAGGACCAAATTTGAGGTGGTCTTCACTTTGATGTCGTAGTACATTTTGAAGTAGAAGTTAAGGCAGAACTTCACGAAGACCTCGAGCCTCCTCAACACCTTCCCCTTCAGTCAGTGCTCCCTCATCCACAACAGCAAGATGGCCTGTGCAGTAGTAAGCCACCTGGATTGGTTCAGAGGTCCGCACTTGAGACCAGCCAACTGTGGACTGAGACTTCCAGACTTGATGGCTTTGATCAGAAGATAGCAGTTGTGCTGGTCTGTGGAAAGAGATTTGACTATCTCTACTGGCAGCTCTATGATATCTTCAGTTCCTTCCACTGGTTTGAAGTTGAAGTTGACCTCAAGTTCATTCACTTCCTCAAAAAGTTTTCCAATAGGCCCACTGAAGCCTGACCATGGAGTTACAGGGCCGTCCAGCTTGATGATTAAGTGCCTCAGGGGGAGCTCGTTCACATGGAGCTGACAGATCATCCAGTGGCACTTGCGACCCAGCATCTTCTCCAATAGGGCTATGGCGCCTCCAGACCACCCCGTGTTGGTGTTGGTAGCCTCCTCCAATCATTACAAGGCTCTCGTTCGTCAGCTCCGTGATCCAGAAGCCACTCATGCAGGCCCTGAGCGATCTTATGAGCAGGCTTTTCTCCTTCCCCAGGTTCCTCGGGAGTGAAATGGAAGAGGTACTTTCCTTGAGGCTCCCACGTGATAGTGTAATGCTCCTCGATCACTTTGCCAGGATGAAATCTCCCTGTCACTTCGTCATATTTCAACACCTTTGTGTTCCTATCCTGCTTGCCATCAAAGAATATCCCAGAGATCTCCTCTTCTGACCTCTGCGTGAGAGCTTCAACTGATGAGGCCATTACTTCCTCCTTGGCCCTCCAGACTTTCAGGCCATCTATGGCCAAGTAAGCCTTGTCTGTGGAAAGATGACCGGCCGTGATGAGGTCGTTCAGGAAGCCAGTGGCAACTGCAGCTGCCGGAACATTTGCCACCCTGTACCTCAAAGCTGCTGAAGCTGTGCCTTGGATCTTCATGTAGTTTCGTGTAGCAGAAGTTGGAGTTTTGGCAGGTACTTCAGTAACTGGCGTAATTGCTCAGAGCCATCTATTGAGAGAATGTTGAACTTCGCCTTCTGCGTCGAAATGGTTACAAAGATTCAAATTGAGTAGATTTTTTCTTATGTATGTATGTATTAAACCTGTGTAAGAGTTAAGCAAAGTTAGTGTGTCTAAATGGCAACAAATTACGACAAAGGGTTAAAAATATGAGGTGTTTAATTGAATATTCGGTATTTCAACATAGAACAGAAAACCGCAATTTTGAACATGATAACGCGATTTTTGGGAAAAGTTACAGAAGAGAAACCCTTCTTAGAATTAAATTTTACATAAAAATACATATTAGCCAGAGTGAAATTCGGACTCAGAAAATTATGATATGCCCTAACGGCCATTCCACACAACCTCGGCGTTCTATCCATCAGTCACGAAGATTCTCATCTGACCCTTGTCTCACTGAACGGGCGAAGTGCACCATCTTCCTGAAACCAGAACTTTCGTCTAGCATCCAAAGACATTTCTTCAATGTACAGTACTTTTGCAAAATTCTCTCCAGAAGGTGTTGTTCAAGTAAGAACCCTGTTCATGGTATGGTTTCATCAAAAAAGTATGGTCTTATGATGGTTCCTCTCTGAATTCCTGCCCACACCGTAATCCTGGGATCACCCTGAGAATGTGAATCTTCAACCCAATGCGGATTTTCGTCGCTCCAGTAACGATAATTGTGGTGATTCTCTCCCAAAATGAATATAGCAAAAAGAAAGTAAAATAACTTTTTTGGTAATTGAAATAATGAAATAGTTTTTACATGAATACAAGCATTAGACGTATAAGTTTTAGTTTACTTTAATTCATTGTGGTATTGTTTAGCTTTTTTCAAATTATGCGGCGTTCAAATTCTCGAAAAGCTTTTTCCAGCACGACTGTAAGGGTGGATGTCACTGCATCAACAATACGATGCTTAAGTTCTTCAATGTCTCTTGGTTTGCTAGTGTAGACTTTACTTTTAAGAAAACCCCTAGATAAAAATCCAAGGGTGAACGGGCCGGCCATTTCACAGGTCCTCCCCGACTAATCCATTGTCCAGGGAAAGTTTCATTTAAAAACACTTTAACATTGCGAGCAAAGTGAGGGGGTGCTCCATCCTGTTGAAAGAAAGCTCTTTGTAGCAGGCCAGGATTTTCCTGCAGTTGTGGAATAAAGAACTCTCATAGCATGTTAGGGTACGAAATGCCAGTGACAGTGCGTTCATCAAAAAAATAGGGTCAATAAATGCGGGAACTTGACAGGCCACACCATACGTTAACTTTAGGTGAATCCGTTTCATATTCATACAGCTCATGAGGATTTTCCTCTCCTCAAATCCTTCAATTGTGCCGATTAACATTGCCCGATATGGATTGTGTAATGTAGCCTTGTCATTATTCTGGAAAATGGGGTTTATTCTGAAAAGAAAAGAAAGTGACAATCAGTATTCACAACCAACTAAACCTTATACGTTTGACCCTTGCAATCCTGTAAAAACCATTTCATTATCTCAATTACCAAAAAAGGTATTTGACTTTCTTTTTGCTATATTCATTTTGGGACACCCGTATATATATATATATATATATATATATATATATATATATATATATATATATATATATATATATATATATATATATGTGTGTGTGTGTGTAGTTCCTTGGAAAACGCTTGATACCCCGTAATTTGTTAGGTATTTCTCGTATATGTTTTTAGAAATGAGCCTCTTTACAAATAAGTTATGTATAAAAACAAACATATCGTGATATTGCTTGGTATATTTGAAAGAGTACGCAGAAATTAGAAAACTAATCAGTCGCAATTAGAATAAATTTAAAATACCCAATGACAAATTTATTCATACCCTTATATTAGTACCAAATACGGGTCTCTTTCGCCAAAATAACATTTGAAAGGCGATCTCCATGTGTCTATAAGCTTTTTGCATCTTCGTTGAGAAATCTTTCTCCATTCTTCTTGACAGAAATTTACCAATTTTTCAAGGATGGAAGGTTTCCGTGTGCGGACCGAAATCTTTAATTCATGCCAGAGATGCTCAATGGAATTTAAGTGTGGATTTTGACTTGGCCATTCCAGAACATTTATAGTCTGTTTCATAAACATACTAATGTTTTCTTAGCTGTATGCTTTGGGTCGTTGTCCTGTTGGAATATAAATCCACGTCCAAGGCCGAGATGTCTTATAGAAGTAATAAGACGATTCCCCAAAATATTGCCATATTTGGTTGAGCCTATCCTGCCTTCAATATGAACAAGGTGACCAGTTCCTGCCGATAAAAAACAACCCCAGGACATGATACGTTCACCTCCATACTTCACCGTGAGTGTGGTGTTCTTCGACACATGTGCAGTATTTGGCCTCCAAACAAAGCGTCACTGACTGCAGCCAAAGAACTCTAGTTTGGTTTCGTTTCTCCCACATCTGTTGAGTCATCGAGGGGCTTCTTAGCAAAGTGTAGCCGGTCCTTGATGTGCTTCGTCCTCAGGAGGAGCTTTCTGCTTGCAACTCGACCATAAAAAGTTTTCTTGTGCAAGGATCTAGAGATGGTTGATTGAAGGATTATGGTCCCAACATCACTCAAAGACGTTTTCAACTCACCTACAAGGTCAATTTAAGGTTGACACGAATATCCCTAGCAATATTATTAACTGCTCTAGACGTGATCTTTCGAGAGAAAGATGCCACGGTCTCAAACTACTTCCGTTTCCGGACTATGAACACTAGGGTGTCCCATTTTTTATCAACTTCATTTTTTCCCGGGTCCAACCTCCTAATATCATTATGCCTGTCGCTCTAAGTAAGAAAATAGCAATTAGTTTCCATTTGATGAAAATTTCGGACCCTCTAGGCCTACAAAACAATTTTCTACTTTTCTTTATCCAAAATTGTCGGTTTCCAGATGTCTTTTGGTTATATATTTTTTGCATTTTACTATAACCTCATTCGATGTACATTTTTAGATAGGAAATTAAAATAGCTATCGATTGATACCTAACTTACTATGCTTTTATACCAAAATAGAAAATTAAAAGGCAAAAAAATGTCTATTTTTTAACATTTTCTTCTACATTTTGTTTTGAATGGGATTTAGAGAATTGGTGTTACCGCCACCTGTGAAGCATCATCCCAATGCATCTTTGCGGTAGTGGGCCTTGGAATATATTTGAGACTCACAATATTTCCAAGGTGGGAACAACTCAAGAAAATTAATATTTCATGCCAGATCTTGAGCCCTTCTTTATTCACCAAACATACAATACCTTGAACAGAAAAATTACTTAGTAAAGTAGATGAATGGATGAAATAAAATGTGAATACTGATAATGAGTGAAACTATTCTAGCAGTTGAACTAAGGAACTCTCTTTAAAAGATGGCAACAAACTTCTTTGATATTCCAAACTTGCAGGAGTTGTTGTCTTTGTTCTTCATCTGTTGTGATGCAATTTGCGAAATCTTCAATTAATTGTACTCCACGCTGGGCCGCATCATTAACAATCTTAACACTGTGTACAAAATTGGAGATTTTAACAAAATCTCTGTCCTCTTTCCACGTTTCAACAGGTTTATTTAACCATTTTCCATTGCCATGTACGTAGAACATCAAAGAGAAACCAAGATTTTGTTCCAGCTAGGGAAGCTAGTTTGGTTGATTTATTGATCAAAGGAAATACTGGTTTGCCACTTTCGGCATACGAGCTGTTTTTATCATTTCTATGTGATCTAATAATTTCTGTGACAATGTTTCTTTTCTCTTCATCAGATATACGTAAGGAAAATAATGAAAATGGAATAAGCCTCAGTTAGGTACCAACAATGGCCTTCGAATACCTTGATTGTACGATGAGCTACATTTCTGTCCACTGTGTCACCATATATGTGAAGGTCACTATAGAAAGTCAAATCATTGATTGCTGCATTCGACGCTTTTGGTGCTTTGAGACATGGTTGAATATATAAAGCAGTGAATAAGTAGAACTCCTCTAAGTGTTTCACATATTCTTCAGAATATTCTTCAGAATAAAAAATAGTTGCTATCCAACGAGCATTATGAGTTGCTCCCGGACGGAGCCAACGACTCCGTTAGGTGGTATAGTCCAAGAATTTGGAGAACAACTTCTGCGCATTGTCTATAATCATTCTGAGAAATATGTTCCCATTATCTGTGTCGCTTAACATCTTCAAAACTTGGCTTTCTCGTTGCATCTTTGATTTCATCTGTCTATTTGTAATTGTCAAAGTTGTATAAGATTTTGTGACGTCTAATGTCTTCCATTTATCTTGAAACTGTTTAAATAACATTTTCTGGGCCTGTGGTAGTGCCAAATATTTGAGTAAATGCAGCGGCCAAGACTCTCGTAAATGTGATGCCTACATGCAAGCCACATTACCTTCCTTTCTAGGAGCTCTTCTAATGATGCAGGCTCCATTTATCCAACCTGTATTAGAAGCTGTTGTATCAAAAACCAGTGCACAAATGTTTTGGTCCAAGTTCCAATCTTTTGCAGCATTAAATGCGGCGTTTGCTTGCATTTTACCAGAGGAATCCGGAATAGGTGGTATAGCAAGAACTTTTCTCTCAGGTGCTGAAAGGATCCCTGGGGCAATTATTGCGAGCCTTTCTCACTTTTCTCCACTGTTATCAGAAACGAGCTTCCCATCCCAGTGCAGAGCAGTGTTCAGGTGGTATAAACTTTTCTTTGACCATTTTGTCTGCTTCAATTCTACTTTTTATCCCTTGTCTGTGCATCTTTGATTTTGATAAAGTGATTTCGCTCAGGTCTTTATCGCAGTGACTTGCAATAACAACAGCAAACCCTGTTCTTTGGCCAACTGAAAGGTTAAGATGATCTGCCATATTTGAAACAATAGGATTCTGGACAATATATTTTTTTTGGCATAAGGATTTTAATAGAGGAGGCGTATAATCCTCATTTCTAGCATATGATGTACTTGGAATAGGATTTGATTCATTGGGAATCACTATTTTTCCTTCAATATCTGTTTACAAGGTCATGTTGAGTTTTTCCTGTCTCTCCAGTTCCTTCTCTTTAAGTAATTTTTCACGCTCCACTCTTTTCACCTGACTCTCAAACTTGTTTTGATAGCTTTTATCTATTGATCCTAAGCAAAGCTTTTTGGCTCCTCTTTAGTCTATTAGAAACTCTATATCTTGCTGTTTTGTTACTGAAGTTCTTGATGGATCTTTTTTTTATTTCTATGGTATTTTGAGAACAAATATCAAATAACTCCTTTAATTCCTTCAGGAAAGATGGTCTCTTCTTATTTATTCTTTCTTCCTGTGTTTTTTTTTCGAAAAGTATTCATATTGCTTTATCAGTTGTTCTACTTTTTTCCTCGGATGGCGGTTTTTTGAAGTATCTTGGCATGTGATACCGGCCCAATCCAAATTTTTTAAAACTTTTCTTAGTACTTCTTGGATCACATTTGACTGTGATTTCTTTTTCATAGGTCCTCTTCATAAAAATAGATAGTGACGTAAGACTTCACCATTAGATGGCAAAAGAGACCCTTTCTGAGGTTCCAAATTGTGAATTAAGTTTGAGAAGCCAATCTTCTGGCGTATCCGTGGTACGATTTTTAACGTTTGCACAAGCCATTTTAGTCTAACTAATCTAATCTGAAGTTTGTATCATAATCATATCCTAAATCATATTTCATATCATAATCATAAATCTGAAAATAAATAGAAGTACAGTTAGCACACACACACACACACACACACACACACACATACAGTATATATATATATATATATATATATATATATATGGTTTTATACGGCTTTAGGGTCAGAAATGGAGAAGAAAATGTTAAAACATTAACATTTTTGCCTTTTAATTTTTTATTTTGCTAAAAAAGTATAGTAAATTAGGTATCAATCGATAGCTATTTTAATTTTCTATCCAAAACTGTATATAGTCTGAGGTTATAGTAAAATGCAAGAAATTTATAACCGAAAGACTTCCGAAAACCGACAATTTTTCATAAAGAAAAGGGGAAAATTGGTTTTGTAGGCCGAAATTTTCATCAAATGGAAAATAATTGCTATTTTCTTACTTAGAGCGACAGGCATAATGATATTAAGAGGTTGGACCCGGGAAAAAAAGAAGTTGGTCAAAAATGGGACACCATAATGAACACAGTGGTGGCAACATGTATGCCAAAACATTTGGACAGCGTTTTGTAGCCCTCGCCGAACTCGTAGGACCTAACAATCTCTGGACGAAAGCATCGGACAACACTTCTGCTCAAGCTGGGTTATTCCACAGTGTGTTGCGACCGTAGCCTTGCAAAATTGCACCCCTCACCCCTCTATATATATATATATATATATATATATATATTATACATCTGTGAACTCCACGGGTAACCTAACCTAGCTGCTCAGTCCCACAAAAAATATGGATATATATATATATATATATATATATATATATATATATATACACATATACACAGTGTATATATATATATTGAGGGTAGGTAAAAAAATTGACCCTTAGAGGGAAACTGTCACATTAAAAAAAGTAACGGAACTAGAGCTCCAAAACTCCATAGATGCTTATTTTAACATGTTGTTCATCTTAATTGAGAAGTTGCTCGATGTGTCCCACTTCCTGCTCAACGCAGGCATCCAAACGTGGACGCCACTGATCAATACGCCTGTTTACATATCGTTGAGACACCTTCTCCCAGCCGAGCAGAATTCTTTCGCGTAGTTTATCTATGTCTCTTATATTGGTACCAGGGATGTAAATTTTGGACTTCAGGGCTTCCTAAACACCATAATCTAGAGGTGAAAGATCGGGGCTACTAGCCGGCTACATATTGGGTTCGATAAAGTCCGGTGTTTTGTTCTCAAGGGATGTGACAGTTTTGCGTGCTCTGTGAGGAGGGGCTCCGTCTTGTTGGAAAGTATATCTTTCACTCTATCTAACTGATAGAAAAATAAAATAAAAATTGTAAGAGGAGCATACAAATTTATAAGGGAAAATTACCAAAGTTTTAGCACTCTGCCCTTCTTGTCTAAATCCTTCTGAACGAATTCAAAACAACGGGATCGAGTTACATTGGTCAGACGGGAAAGGATTTGCACACGCGTGTAAAACAGCATCAATATTCCGTTAGAACGGGACAGTCGTCCAGTGCCATTTTTGTCCATTTGTCAGAGTTATCCCATTGTATTGATTGGAATAATGCTTCAGTTTTGTTTCACTCAAGCAACATTGTTAATAAAAATATTCTTGAGTCTGCTATTATCCAACTTACAAATAACTTTAACATGAGCAAAGGTCTTTTTCAACTCGATCCCGTTGTTTTGAATATGCAACCAGTTCCAAAGCATTCTCGCCTTGTTGGGCTCTACACTCAGTAAGATCATCGAGCAGGGCGGTCTACGCATATTCAAGCACCGTGTCAAAATAACATATCAGCAGCACGGGCGTCTAATATAGGTTTCAGAGTACGGAAGCCGACGACTTCAAACATTCTGTCGAGAATGAAACGGCTTCGTGAATAAGGGTGTTACTGTATTTGCAGCAGCATTCTTCCACATCAACCGTATATCAACACAAGGTTGTTTTGTATCACGATTTACGGATAGCGTACAAATAATGGCGTATGATGTGCATCGCTGATCTGCTCTCTTTTTTAGCCTACGTATTTTGTAGCCGTCTTCGCCCGACTTCTCAACCAACATGAAGAGTCTGTTCATCTCTTCAACACTTTAATAAATAATATTGCGTCTACCAGAGTTTGAATGTCTACATTTCGTTTCAAGTACATAATTAACAGCACCGGTGTTACGCCTGAATACACGCACAGACTTCAACACGGATATGTCGTATACTGCTTTGAGGATGCTGCTCAACGGAAACACCATCCTATAATAGTTTTCTACTGATACTGCGAGGCGACTATGAGCAGCCGGCGCGTTGTTTTTGGATTCGTAGGGGCCGTGCAGATGAATGGGGTGGAGGGAGGTGTGGGGTGGGTATGAGTCACACAGGGATGCGTCATGAACGATTCCAGGCGTTAGTGATTTGTGTACGAGATTGTTCCAACATGAAATATTCGCTGCGGGGATCATCCGAATATTTGTACCCCATAATACTGGGTAGGTGTTTAGAGAAATTTTCCATTTGCGATACATGAAATAATATCAGTTTTAATGTTTTATCACACCCACACTCCGGCGATCTATTTGAGGGAAACATGTGTCCGTACTTGTCCTTTTTGCTGGATAAACTATACTCATCCCTAAACTCCACAAAAACTCGCACAAGCCTTTAGCTACAATTTCACTGCGCACCTCGTTATAATATACATGGATGTAGTGATAGAAATATTTCAAACTGTAGCTGAAACAAATACATGTAATACATAGAAAAATAAGTAAACTGTAAAATTTCGTCAACAAGTAAATATACCCTAACATGACAGCAATATTCACGCCTCGCGGTATCCAAAGGGAACAGTATTGTAGGTGCCAGGCACGTGGTAGCGTTTCCTATATGTGTTACGACACACTTTCGTCCCCCTCAGTTCCTTCACACACCCCAGCTTTTGTCCCCGAAAATTGTGAGTCCCTACAGTCAGTTGGAGTGGTTGGTCCCCCTCATCTTCTAAGCTCACTAACTCCTTCAGCGAATCAAAGTTGGCGGTCCGCCGGTTCGCCTGGTTAAGCGTGATGCCTTTCGCCTTCACAATATATCTCATTTCCTCCCCCACCCTCAACCGTACCACGTACGTTTTTGGGCCTGTTGAGACAAAAGAATCAGCGTAGGCTTTATCTCCATGCTCATCCTTGATCTCATCAGTCAATTCTCCGAGGAATTCCCCAATAGGTGGCATGTATCTGTATCTGCGTACAAGACCCTCCGTCCAAGAGAATGCAGTAGATTCCAAAGTTTGATGCGGGCGTAGGCTATTCTGAAACTGGCTACAGGTATGTTGTGACACGTGATGTATCTGTAGCCATTTCGGTTCTGTTGTACTTTATTATGTACGTATTACCCACATTCACGATCTTCATGACCTCTTTATCGGAGCGTTGGCGTTATCCCACACCTCGTTAAAACTTTGGGCTAGATGAACGTTCCCCTTGTCTGCATTCGTAACAAATTTCCACCAAAGACTATTTAGGCACAACTTTGCACTAAAGCGCTTGCTAGGGTTCTTCGCAATTTGGTCCCGTTCAAGTTGTATCCCTTCACGATCACGGTAGCGCTGAATATACGCCGATTTTTCATTTTCGGTCTCAACTCCTAGCGGGTACTCTGATGCTTCTACCTTATCCTTCAAAAAAGTGTTAATATATGGTGTGAAAAGGTTAGGGAGCTTCTGAAACCCCCACACACCTCATATATTTTCAATATTCTGTAACCGTGACGAACGGCTAGGGAGAGCTCAGGATTTGTATATACGCCTCTGATCTTCCTCTGGTTGGATGTGCGATTACAGGCCCTATTGTTCTCCTCTGCGAACTTCTCGCACAGGGGGATCATAAGTTTGTGATCTATAACGACGGGTAAGATTGGCATCCATAAATCGCGGGGGGGGGAGCACATCTACGTAAGAAAGGCCGAAATGGTTCTCATTCAAATTAGCTGGGAACTCTTCGATGGTAGGAGAGCTGGGTTCACGAGTTTTTCAGGTGATTCTACGTAGTACGGATTGTTCTTTATTACGTAGGGGTATAAAGAGCAGAAGTCGTAGTAATGGAGTTTCACGTCCTCCGTAGGTGGAAAGTGTAGTTTGAATGGGTTTGTGCGCCCGCCAAACAAACATATTCGTATTTCCACAAGACCTTGTGAGTGAACTGGGAGCTTATAAGTTGGTTGCGGGTCCGGATTCATACGAGACTGTCGGTACGAGATATACCATGGATATCTCCTACGATTCCACACTCAGAACGATGACAGCCATGCCACCAGCAACCGTTAAAGGAGTATGCAGTCTTCTCACCAGTGGCACAGTCTTCGCTTTGAGTAGACCATCCACCCAAAAAACGCGACCATTGAACTTAATGGCCACTTCCCCCGTGTTGTGGGCATGTTTTATGTATACAACGGTCTGTTGCGGAAGTAGATGAGCCAGTGGAATGTTTCGATGAATGACGGCTAGTGTGATTTTTAGGTATGAAGTTGTTCCTCAACACAGTAAAACCTCCTTCTAAAGACCTGGAAACATACAGTAATTACGCGTACGTCAGTCATGCAATAGCGCTTACATTTATCCGCTATATTGTAAGGATTATCTTCATGACAACTGCTGTACTAGCGGCCAAAATCTTCACGCTCACTATCACTCATGTTGACAGAAATAAAGTAATGTTTGGGGGGTAGTATTCCTACGTAATTTAAAGTTTCGTTAGTGATGAAAGTGTAAGGGAAATACGCTTTTGACACTTCAGCGGCTACGCCCATCACCTTGGGTAGCTCGGCTAATTTACAAGGTGTGAATAACAAAGTGTCTTTAAACTGAACATTGCCTTTTATTTGCATCTGTATAAGCTTGTTTCCTCTTTCCAAGGGATCGTCTGTAAATATCTCCGATGATTCGTGTTCAAACATTTCCTTATAAAGGAATTGTGTATCAAATTTTGAACCGTTATGGGCAAGAATATACAGTCATGTTCTTGAACTTGTCCGCTAACTTGACAATATAGGACACAAAGAGTTTCACGGGGGTGTCGTGTGCGCTTGTTTTTAAAATGTTTGTTTGTTTACCACATTTGCGACACTCATCACACTCGACGTTCATGCACTCGTCACAGATAGTCTGGCTTACAAGTAGATGTGGGATAACCACTTTGTTTTCAGCATCAGTGTATGTCTCTATATCAGAGAATACAGTTCATCTGCCTTATATTTCTCTCGGCATGTAGAACAGTGAATTTCGTTGCATTTGTGCTCGAATTTTCCCCAATTGTCTATCATATGGAACATGCCGCATTCGCAGAGTCTCATTTTCCTTCACGTACCAATTGATTTATGGAATTCAAAACAGTTATTATTGAAACGTGTGCGTTTACATACATTACAGTCCCTCTTCTCAGCTTCAACTACATGACTTTCACATTTGGAACTTTTACACTGCTCGCATACCATGTGGCAATCGTTACAATGTTTCACTATATAATCCCCAAACTCGAGATATCCCTTACACAAATTATGATGCCTTCTATATTTTCGACTTTTATCATAACCCGCGTAAAGAGCCCTTATATTGCGGATGGGGTGATACGTTGCCCCTGACAGCCCTGAAATAAGTAGAGGTCTTATACGTTCTCTCACAATGCTTTTAAAAACATACACAGTCCTATGACGATCATCCATTCCAAATACAACTATAAGAACATTCATTTCCTGCTCTACACTTCTCAGCTCTTCAGGCCCCATATTGCAGTCAAACTCGAGCTTGCAGACTGCGGCCAGTTTACAGGCACGCTGCACAACTGTTGGCAGCCAAATTTTTCTGGCTCATTTAGTACAGTAAACATATGAGCCAAGACTATTGCTATAAAGCCGCAACCACGCTCCGAGTTTATACGCTGTTTGTAAATAGCCTGAGAATTGAGGTTAAAAGTGTAAGGTTGGCCGTATGCCCGCAACACGGTATACGTGGTCTCTCTCTATCGTGAAGTTGTCCATGTTGAATGCGATGCTGCTTTGAGAGGTGTGCATTATACGACCCAAAATGTAATCTATCTCTAGAGCAGTGAAGCCCCTGTAAGGTATTACTACCCAAAAATCATTTCCATCTCCGTCGTCTGACCCGAACCCGAAGGACAGTTGCGTCCTGGCTTCACGTCCCTCACTGTTCTGGAGGGCAAACTCCACAATACGTTTAACTACCCGCCGTAGTCCGTGTTTAACACCGTTGCTATACTTGGTTCGCGGGTCGACCCTGACTACGTACCATTTTCTAGTCAGGTCTGGGGTTGGGTTCGCGGTGCGCACCAAATCGAATGCTATGATACTATCTAAAGAATGATGTACTGCTGTGGAGGGTACGGACGGTATTGAACAGAAATAAGGGGGCACAGTTTTATTTGTAGATGGAACTAATGTGGGGGCTGTGTCGTAAGACGGGGAGGCCTGGGGCTCTCTTACTGTGGGTCTAACAACCGACGCACTCCTGGCGCGTTTAACACTTGACGTGGAAGGCGAATCATCACCTTCGTCATGCATGCCCCCGTTTTCTGCTCGAATTGTCGCATGGGGTGCTATAGTTAGCGTTGCTGGGGGTTCGCTAGCAGGGGTAATAGCGTACTCTGTAGCCTCAACAACATCTACACTGTCATCATCAGCAGTGTCTATGATGGGATCTGTTGTTGGCACAGTACCTCATCCTCATCATCATTCACGGTTCTGAGGAAGAAGTAGAAAAACAAGACATATAAGTGATGCTCCTTATTCTAATGTTGTGAATGTTTCCCTTAGGAGTGTGACGTGTTAGAGATGGATTCTGTAGAAAAATTCAAGTTCCCGACTCCCTCCACATGCATTATATCCGGCCCTACAGAATGTGGAAAAACTGTATTTATGCTTAAAATCATTAAAGATAAGGGGGAACTGTTCTCAATTTTTGTGCATAAAGCAATATGGTGCTATTCGACATACGGTCACATACCAGCCCGTATTCAACGAATATCAAGATGATATTTTCTTCCACAAAGGTGTTTATGATGTTAGTTCGTTAAAGGGTAATGAGCACACGGTCATTGTAATTGATGATCTCATGTTAGAAATGGATAAAACGTTTGCCGAGACATTTACAGTGTTCTCACACCATCTTAACATAAGCATATTCTTTATCAATCAGAATTTATTTTTCAAAAATAGATACATGCGCGATGTGTCGCTAAATACGCAATATCTAGTCTTATTCGCACAACGTAGAGATGTGTCACAAATTGGGGTATTAGCCAATCAAATGTTCCCGAATCAGCGTAATGAGTTCTTGGAAGTTCATAAAGAAGCTACAAACCAACCTTACGGATATTTTGTTTGTGACATTCACACGCGAAACACGTTTAGGGTGCTTTTAAGAATGAATATATTTCCCAAACGAGGCTGAAACGGTGTATATCCCAGAATGACAAAGAGATAAAGAAATACCGTAAATTAATAAAAATCTATCATCGACTGCCACTGGCACTGCAACAGCTGTTTGTTAAAAATATCGACTCCGACTTTTTAAAATGCATATGTGAAATCTGTCATAACGTTATAAGATGTAATGTAACAATGAAACCCCCAAAGAAGTCTTCCCTACGTCGTTACAAGAACATAATACGCGCATTCGCTCGTAAAAGTCAAACTGTGGGGAAGAAAAAGCGAATTATTTTACAAAGACGGGGCTCATTCCTACCCATCTTATTTTCAGTTTTGGGGCCTTTACTAACTAATTTCATATAATGAAGAAAGTAGTCGTGATTCCACACGAGGTGTATACTTCACGACAAAGCTCAAAGAGTCCAGATACGGCTTAAAAGAATGGAAAGCGAATTGTTAGACATATTAAACAGTGAAAAGTCTTCTGATGGGAAAAGATTCTTATACCAAGAAGCTCAACACAAATTTCTTCATAAGTATGAAAATTATAAGGATCAGACAGAGGTCCCCGGAGTTATTAGGCACAGCGCTAATGACGTTGAGCGTAGAGGTATAGGACCTGGGGCCGAGGCTAGAGACGAACAGTCAAAGAACAACGGCACGACCCCGCAACATATCGAACATGTATTAAAAAGCAGTCTCCCACATACATTGAGGAATAAAGGCTTAAGTCTTTATAACCTATTGAGTAAGGATTCCGTTATACAATGGACCGTTACAGGTGAGGTTGTTGTTGAAGGATCAAAGGTACAGGGTTCGAACATTATTGACAGCGTACACGATTTGGTGAGAAAGTGGGATAAGCACTCACCATCAGGATGAGAACATATTAAAGGAAGACTACAGCAAATAAACGTCCCAAAAATACTGATAGGTAATCTGAACAGGTTAAAAGACCTGGGACAAGCCTCGCATGTACCACAGCTGAACACGCCTTCGCACGCAGCGTTAACATCTCTGAAGAGGAGGAAGAAGAAATCAAACAGCAACGGCCAACACTCTCTGCGCGCCTCTAAAATGCGCAAATGGCTAACATATTAAGAAAACGTTATTATGACATTTCTAACCCAGCCTCCTCCGGTGGTATTAATAGACTGTACATAGGCGTTTATAATGAGGGAGTAGGGAAAAAAGATGTTGAGAGGTTCTTGTGGATCAGGATGCTTATACACTTCATAATCCGGTAAGAAAAAAGTTTAAAACAGCCAAGACAACAGCAGCCTCGGTTGATTCTATTTGGCAGGCGGATTTAACAGACATGCAAAGATATTGAGTGTACTGTATAATGGAGGCTACCGCTACATCCTATTCATAATAGATGTAGTCTCTAGATATTTGTGGCTAATTCCTCTGAAAAAAATCGCCTGAAACAGTAGCTAAAGTCACCAAAGCGTTGATATTAAAAGAAAGCAGGATTCCGGGCTATTTTTGTACAGACATGGTGAAAGCATTTATAGGCAGAGCTTTTCAGAACATGTTCACAGAGTTTAATATCAGTTATTACACTAGCAATTCTATACATAAGGCATCTTTAGCTCAACGAGTCCAGCGTACCATAAAGGAACGCATACATCGCTATTTCACACAAAAACACATACAGATATATAGACATTGTGGATTCACTGGCCTCATCCTACAACTGTTCACACCACCGAGCGATTTGAACACCTAACGAAATTTTAGAAAGAGGTACGCACACAGAACGTGAGGTTAGAAAAGATATGCGTAGAATACCACCACGCTCTAGGCGTTTCAAAATCAACGATTATGTAAGGCTGTCACGTTCCGGGAATAAATTCGCGAAGGGATTTGAACAAGGTTGGACACCTGAGATTTTTAAAGTTAGGTCCATGCGATCTAAAGACGAGGTGATGCTGTATTACGTTGAAGATCTGAATGTGGAAGAAATTGAAGGGGGCTTTTATGTCGAGGAGCTGCAGAAAGTATAATTTAATTTAGGAGAAAAAGTGTTTAAAATTGAAAAAAATTTAGGAAGAAAAGGTTCAGGAAAGAGAAAAATGTACCTGATGAAATGGCTTGGGTACCCAGAAAGCTTCAACACCTATATAAAAGCTGATGCAATAATGAAGCTTAAATAGGATACAACATGGCGCCTAGCCACTTCTACGTCACACTTCTGTCCTCTTCTTCTCTGCCTGTACATTCTAACAACACCCTGGCCAACTTTGTATTGTAACAGAATTGCATAGGCCCATTGAATTAGATCGTGAGTCATATGAGGTTGGAATATGCGAAATTCAATTGGCTACCAAGTTTTTAAATATTGACAAAAAAAACGTTTTTACGGTTCTTAGAAACCGTGATGAGTGTGAAAAGGGCGCAGTAACTCGGGATGATACTATGCCCTCTGCACGGACTGGGGAGGCAGTCCTAGTGTTACTTCTGTAGTGTAGTACTGTGAGTCATTATGACACAGCCGATGATGTGAGACTTAAATGGTAGTTTGAAAAGTTCAAATCTTACGGCTGATTTAGCATACGAAATCGTAAACAAAGATAACCCGGTACATACTTTGACTCTAAAATCGAAGGCTAACAGAAAGGCTAAAGACAGAGCACTGTTCAAAATTATAACCGAGGGCAGATATGGGGCAGCCTTCGAAAGAGATACGAATCACAACATGACATGTGCAGCTTATTGTATCAGCTGAAATTGGAAAAATTTAACGATGGAGACCCTCCACCGGAGATGTCCTATATTTACAGCAATATCGTGGAACATCAGTTTGTTGGGGAGGATACCCAGGCGCGCCTGCTTCGCATCGCCAACATTCCCAATCATAGAGGAAGGAAGGAGCTTAAGCATCTCATTATGTCAAAGTCGCAACTAACCTGCTAACAAGTATCTCAATATATATATATATATATATAGAACGATTGAGGGGAAAAGTTTTCATTCGGTGACAGGAGCTTAACAGTGAAGCTTCACTTCCGTCGCACTGTGATAGAATGACACGAAGGCCGTTCACAGTCTATCGAGGGGTGAGATACCAGCGCGGGAGTGGGATTGGGTCCATTTTTTCAACCATACTGCGTACGGCTGTCCCCTTGCTGAAGAGTGCCAGATATCTCGGCAGGAAAGCATTACAATCAGGTCTTAACACGGTAGAAGACATAATGGCCGGGATAAGCCTAAAGAGCTCTAAAAAACCACTTAAAGCATACACAGGACGAAATCGTCAAAGATGCAGAGAGGAAAATGCGTGGTGGCGGGAAGAAGAACAAGCGCCCTGTACGGAGGAAGAAGAAGAAGAAGAAGAAGAAGGGGTTACCAACTCGGGGTGTTAAACGTAAAAGGACATAAAAAAAGAAGTGTTCTAAGCGCATAAAAACTATGGTTAACCACTTTTTTAATTGATATAAGCTAAGGACGTTGCTCTCATGAATCATAGACTCGTTGCTACTTGACGAGAGAGGTGCCACTATTTCTGACGCAGCATGGCACGTTTCATCCATCTTTCAGCCCTCTTTGACATACCCCTGACACAAATATCTATAGAGCACAGTGACTTTCTCACAGTTAATCCGCTAAACACCATTAGCTCGCCGAATGCTCGTATAGAATTCGTGATCCCAAGCTCAGGCACTTACTTTTTTTACCCAAGTTGTGTGCATATGTAGAGGGCCAATCATTACCCATTTAACCTCCCCCCCCCCCCCCCGATTTATCTGGGAGTATAAATGTCACAACCATGTGATTTACCATTTCTATGGTTGAACAGTATCCATGTTTGTGCAATTAGAAGTTCGCTGTAAACAGCGAATGTCCCTCCCTTAGCTGTGCCTCTCTAATTCGTCTCCTTTGATCTCTCCCAAATAATGACTTATACTGTACAGTACGTACAGAGTAAATCACTCTGACGTCATAAAGTAACTTAATTTCCTTCCATACCTTGAATACTGAATCACGTGTTTAGGATGTGGATATCTTTCGTATTCAATGTATGGTAAATTCTTTAATAATAATAAAAACTTCACTCTCTATAAGTCATTACTTATATGTTGTGTCCTGTCTGGTGTTATGCAATATAAATATTATTCAACCATACTCATTATTCAACCATACTCATTCATACATCCATGTTCTTTCTTGACCGCTATCCTTTATTAATTTTATTACTTATTCATTCATCTACCTATTGTCTACTTATACCCTATGAACTTATCAGTATGTTTGCTCGTGTCTAGATTACGCACACAACTTATTGTGTGACGACTGTGTACACTACTTTGTGCAGTCGTACATGTTCCTTGACGATCATGATTACGTACATGTATTCTTTTTACGTTTTATTTTTTTTTATTATTTCACCTCTCGCAAGTTGTTTATTATTGCTGAGACGAAGGTTCGAATTCCGATTACGTCGTCAAAAGCGAGCCTCTGAATTCGAACTCTTCTCTTTTGCCTCTGCTACCAATTTATAACGTTAAGATGTGATGTTATATTATTATAATACACCATATTGTTCCCTGCCAGGCTACTGGTTATTATCTACTTAGGCACATAGTTATCCACGTTCTCATTACCTGTACTTACTATTTCTGCCTAATTGTCATTCAAATTCTGTTACTTATGTGTTACGTTATCATTAATGTCCGTGTACTTTCAAATGAAAAGTACACCGTATTTTTTCTCCGCTTTCCTCATCGCTCGCTAATTAGACCTTCAAACTATAATAACCAACCATTCTTCTAATAATATTTGACATAATTTGGCATAATCACTGTTAACTATAAATATATATAACATTGTTGTTAATCCCCTTTAAATTATAAAACAACGGAGAACTCTCCTTCATTATTTAAATTGTGTTACCTATTCAGTTACTTCAGTATTAGATATGTCAATTAACAAATTGCTAAAATTGTAATTAACGGTAATTAATGTATGTAATACTTATAATGTAATTTATGTACTGAATGTACTCGGTACATGTCGGCCCCCGACATTATGTCGCCACCCAAAATTGTATACCTTACAAAAATTAGTAATTTTTTTTAACTTTTTGCTTAAATTATGCTTAACATCAGAATTCTGTAGCTCTCCAGCTAAAGTGGGAGCTTAACCTTCGACTGCATTCCCCCAAAACTGAGGCTTATTTATTTCTTGTATTGTAAATTAAATCATTCCTGCCTGAGCCGTTGTTACCAGAGGTGGCTCCTCTCCCACTCTAAATTCCTGCCTGGCCCGTTGTTACCCGAGGTTGCACCTCCCTCATTTTGGATTCCTGCCTGAGCCTTTACCCGAGGAGACCGAGCCCCCCCCTCGCCTTAAATTCCTGCCTGAGCCGTTGTTACCAGAGGTGGCTCCTCTCTCATCTTAAATTCCTGCCTGGTCCCTTGTTACCAGAGGTTGCACCTCCCTCACTTTAAATTCCTGCCTGAGGCTTAGACCAAGGAGGCCAAGCCTCCTCATTTTAAATTCCTGCCGTAACTCTTACTCGAGGAGGACAAGCCTCCTCGCTTTCAATTCCTACCTTAACTATTGTCAAACGGGGTCGAACCTCTACCCCTGTAAATTCCTGCTTGAACTGTTGTTGTAAGAGGTAAAACCTCTCCCCCTGTAAACTTCTGATTATCAGTGCCTCGTTCTGTATATACTTTGTGAATAAAAATTTATGAGTGAACTAAAACTCCAATTTTTGAAGTGAAGTGTTTCCATTCACCCCTTCGGGAAAAAACCTAGTAGAAACTGTTCATTGGTACTCGGATGCTCTCGGCTAAGGCCGAGCTTACCCAACAAGGACCACCTTCGTTGGATTGTCCAAAGTGCATTAACCCTAAAAAGTCGCAAGCGGGCAGAGGCTCGCACAACCTATGTGCGACATAAACATACACATAAGCCCACAGAAGAGCGGTAACATCTCATTTAGTTTACCTCGAATCGCAAGCACTAATCGAAGTTGACAGGTTTAGGGGTGTAGTCACAGACTTTTAAAAATGGGCACGATTACACTCCAGTGAACGATGAAGAGAGCGATTCACACGCACCATATTTATCGGCGTGTTTGCGAAGAATGAAACGTTGAAACTATCAACTACGAGATCTGCGGCGCATTTATTCTAAATATGGATGTGAGTGGTGGAGAAGGGATTCATTGGACAGCCGATCATTTTAAAAATAGAGAGCGAATGTACTACTTTAATTCGCTTGGCGAACATCCAAGGAATGATGGTGTTATTGTAAAATTTCTCGCTTGAGCAACTGCAAATTCGACAGATAGTGTGGAATCCTTACCGATTCCAGAGCTACTACAGCAATGTCTGTGGCATGTACTGTTTGTGTTTTCTCATGCATATGGCTCGTGACGGGAGATTTACAGAATTTCTGCAATTATCCGACTTGTCTGACATTGAACGGAATGATGAACTGGTATGCATCCAGATAAAAAAGGTTCTCGTTTGTAGGCACTCGATGTATTGTGTGAAGTTTTATGTGTATATATAATTGTAACTTCATCAGTTAATTATTTTAAATTGTAACAATATGCACAGTATAGCTTTTAGGATTATATTGTGTAAATTTACAAAATGTCCCCCTAATAATAATAATTTGTGCAATGTTTAAGGACGAGGATTATGTTCTATAACTAATTTAAAATGTAACGACTTATAAGCATGTAATTATTTAAAATTGGTTATATAAATATATATATATATATATATAATATATATATATATATATAAACGAAATTGTTACTCCTATTTGCATATATGCAAAAAACATTGACGGCAATATTACTTAAAGATGTGTCGTATACATTAAATGAAAAAGTTTTATTATTTAATAAAATGTTGAAATACTTGGTTTATTCTTACCCGACACACACACACACACACACACACACACACACACACACACACACACACACACACACACACACACAAGAAAAAAGAAAAGCCTACATCGTT